>JAJTUV010000684.1:1610000-1968890 GCA_021653895.1 Mastomys natalensis | reverse complement strand
AATTATTTTTGCTATTTCTTTTGATTTTGTTGAAAGAATATTCTTTCTTGCTTTTTCTTTGTGTAGTTTCCCTCCTTGTGTTGGAGTTTTCCATCTATTATCCTTTGTAGGGCTGGATTTGTGGAAAGTATTGTGTAAATTTAGTTTGTCATGGAATATCTTGGTTTCTCTATCTATGGTAATTGAGAGTTTTGCTGGGTATAGTATCTGGCTGTCATTTGTGTTCTCTTATGGTCTTTATGACATTTGCCCAGAATCTTCTGGTTTTTAAAGTCTCTGGTGAGAAGTCTGGTGTAATTTTGATAGTGTTGTAGAAGAAATTATTTAAACTGCCAAATTTGTTGCTGTAAGATCTCCTACACAAAGGAGACCAGTAAAGGAAAACACAACTAAATAATATGGTATAAATTGCAACACTAGATTGGGCAGATTTACCACTACACTACTCTAATCCCCGGCTATGAGATCCCTTATAACTTGCAGTTTATTCAGGCCGCGAGGTTGTCCTTCTGGCTCTGGCTCCTTCATTAGCTTCCTTCTATCGCCAGCTTCCTTCTGCTTCAACTTCCTCCTGCTTCTCCCTCTGCCTCTGCTTCTGCTCTACCTTTTATATCAAATTCTCTCACTCTCTCTCCCCACAGCCTTTTTCTCCGCCTCCCCTTCTACTGCCCAATCACTGGCTCTAGCCTTTATTTTACAAGTTTTAATTGAACAGAAGATTCACAAGACGTCAGTGGTGTATAGATTCAATCATCCTCTGCAGCCCCTCCCAGGAAAGTGAAATTAGGATCAAAATACAAGGCTGGAGCTATCCACTGGGAACTAGGATCAAAATACAAGGCTAAGGCTATCCACAACATGATAGGTCTGACTTTATATGTTACCTAAACTTTTTCCCTACTGTTTTTAATATTCGTTCTTTGTTTTGTGCATTTGGTGTTTTGATTATTATGTGACAGGAGGAATTTCTTTTCGGGTGTAGTCTATCTGGAGTCTTGTAGGCTTCTTGCATGTTCATAGGTATCTTTTTCTTTAGGTTAGGGAAGTTTTCTTCTATAATTTTATTGAAGATTTTTACTGGCCCTTTAATCTTTGCTCTCTTCTTTAACTAATATCCTTAGGTTTGATCTTCTCATTGTGTCCTGGATTTCTTGGATGTTTTCAGTTAGGAGACTTTTGCATTTTGCATTTTCTTTGACTCTTGTGTCTTTGTTTTCTATGGTATCATCTGCCCTGAGATTCTCTCTTCTATCTCTTGTATTCTGTTGGTGATGCTTGTATCTACAACTTCTGATCTCTTTTCTAGGGTTTCTATCTCCAGGTTTTCTCCCTTGTGGTTTCATTATTGTTTGTATTTCCACTTTTAGATCCTGGATGGTTTTTGTTCAATTCCTTTACTTGTTTAATTGTAGTTTTTGTAACTCTTTAAGAGATTTTTGAATTTCTTCTTTAAGGGCTTCTACTTGTTTACCTCTGTTCTCCTATATTTCTTTAAGGGAGTTATTTATATCCTTCTTAGAGTCCTCTATCACCATCACGAGATGTTATTTTAAATCAGAATCTGTTTTTTTGGTGTGTTGGGGTGTCTGGGACTTGCTTTGTTTGAAGAACTGGGTTCTGATGATGCCGAGTAGTCTTGTTTTCTATTGCTTATGTTCTTGTGCTTGTCTCTCACCATCTGATTATCTCTGGTGTTAGTTGTTCTTGGTCTCTCTAACTGGAATGTTGCTCTTGTGAGCCCAGGAGCCTGTATCTTAGGTGTGTCAGTACTCCTGGGAGACAAACTTTTCCAGGTTGGAATTTGGGTACAGAGGACTATCGGACACCCTAGCTCCAGGGCACAAATGGAGACTGAAAGGATCCCATTCCCCAGATGCTTTGCTGTTCCTGTGCCCTGTGCACTCCTGGCATGTCCCTCTTTGGACAGTTATTGGAGCAAAAGTGGTGATCTCACCTCTGGGCTTAGGAGTACTACTTTTTCACTACTAACATGACTGTAATTCACAGCTCATAAATAATGTCACTGAACATTTCAGATCACAAAAACGTATACCTTACCAATTATTTATAGTGCTTAACATTTTTAGAATATTTTCTATCTTTCAGCCTAAGAACTATTCAGATTAATGATGTATGTCTAGACTAAATTTACAACCTGTAATTTTATGTTGCCAAATGTTTGGAGCTTTTATTTCTCAACACTGACATTAGGTAGATGATAAAATTAATGATAGATATGTCATCAGGCAGAACTCAACAATATACTTTAAGCTATTCTGTCTGTGCTGTACCCAAGTATAATCTTTGGGATAATGAACTTTAAACTAGCTCATCTCTGCCAAGTATTAGCTACATGATTTAAGCAAGTTACAAGACACGTGTTTCTTCCTTATGTACATTGATGAGAATAGTTTATTATACATAAGATTTTGTCAGTATTATGAGTCTATATTTAAAATGGTACCTAAATTGCACATTGCATCCTATTTCAAACTACAGTTAGAAATAATTTGCCAATATGAGTAATTAATGTTGTTTTACATTGAGTAATATTCTACTGGCTGGATCTTGTCATATTCTTGCCATAGGGTCATATCTCAAGAGTCATCAGTAAGATGTGCCCCATTTCTATAGCAGTTACACTAGCAAGGAAGGCTGACTCCTTAGTGGATGGTTTCCTTCATCCTGTGCAGGATCAGCTTTCAAATGATTGTCTTTTGATTTGCAGGTTTCCTGCAGAGATTCTGCACCTCTTAAACCTGATCTCTCCTGAACTCTCTTAGCTTCTTACTTTAGCTTCTTTCACACAGATGAAAACATTTTTATGCTGAATTGCATTATATTTAAAGTCAAAGAAATCTTTCTTTTCCTGAACAAAATAGTATTTTACTTTCAACTAACTTCAGTATTTAAACCTATTTCTGTCATATAAATAATTAAAAGAGTCTAAATAATATAAAAATGACCAATTGAAGTTTTATTTATTTTTTTTTTATTTTTAAATTACATATGTGTGGAGGGGATCTGTGTGAAGGTATATATATGTGGGTGCTGATGCTTCCACAGGCCAAAGGTTCCAGATTCTCCTGAATCTGGAGTTATACACAGTTGTGAGGCTCTACAAGGATGTTAGAATCAAACATGTTCATCTTCAAGAACAGTTTGATTTCTTAACTGCTGATATAGTGTCCAATAGAATTTTACAGAATATAATAGCGAATTACTAATAAAATTGTACTTAATTATTACACTGGATTTCACATATAAGTTTCAGAATATAAGGTCACAATTGTTGACATTTGTATACTCGATGTTTAAACTGGTTATAAGATTATAATATATATATATGTATATTTATATATATAAACATACAGATACACAGACATATATACATATTTAACTTTCAACTTTTTTGTACAATTGCTTTCTATTTCAATGTTTCAATTTTACTATGAATTTCAAATTTGCTATGATAATGATATGGTTACAGGATATCTAATGAGGTAAAAAGTTGAGATTTTTGACACAAACATGTGATAAGTATATTTATAGACTTAAATTCTAAGTTAATGATCATTATATAAAGAGTACAAATGTGATATGGTTACAACACTAAGCTAATATTTAGTAATTTAAATATTTACATATAAAACATATTATTTTCTAATTTTCTTTCAAATTGCGCTTCATGAATAGTGTTTCTTTTTTTCCAAACCACTTATATGTGATTTTAAAATAAGTAATTAATACTAACAGATGGATGCTTTCTTCCTCTTCTTTTGAAAACTATCAGTTCCTCGCAAGGGAAATAAGATTATCTGTGTTTTGTCCAAAAATGCATTCCATAGCTATAAAAAATAATTAATACTACTTAGTAAAGGAATAGAATATCTGTTGATTGTACCCTTTATTCATCTCAGCTGTGGCATTTACAGCTGCCCTTGTCATCATACAGCAAACAATACATAGAGAACAAGTGCACTATCCATATGCTGTTCTTCTCTCCGATAGTAACTCAGTGAGGTTTTATTTAGAAAGGACTCATGGACAAATCTTCAAGTAGGACCTAGATTCAGCACTGGTCTCTCAACAATGGTTGCCTTACATAGTAGGTACCTCTAAAAATACTGAAGTTTTAAATGCAAGAGAAAATTAAGACAATTTAGAGGAACTATTAATGACCTCAGTGCCCTGAATTAACAAAAAAATGATATCAATTCAAGATGAAAAGGAAAAAGAAAATATATTTAGCAGAACTAATTAAGAGTTTAAAAACAGTAATAAAACTAAATAGGTACAAATACCTTTAGAATACTAACAAATGCCAGGGGCAACTTTATGTTTTAAGCAGTTGGTACAACTAAATTTTTCTTTATGCTGAATGAACAAATCTATTAAGAGGGAAGAAGATAAGAGTTAGTTTATAATCTCACTGGGGAAAAAAGGCCAATCAAAACTTAATTGGATCCATTTAAAAGAAAAAAAGCTAAACAATGTACTAAAAACTGCAGCCATAATTAAGGAGGCATTTAAGGATTAATACAATATACTCTAATACTGTATGTCTTCGGGAACAAAATCAGCCTGATTTACACTTTGAAGACTGCAATTAGCAAAATTTTCCACTAATAAGCAAAATCTTTTGAAATTTTTATTTCTGTAGAGAAAATTTAAAGTTGTACTGAAGGCCATTCAGGAAAGAAATTGTTGAGTCCAGATGGTTATTCAATAGTGTTTCATAAAGGGAAAGTGACACTAGAATTTACTTCCTTAATAATCAACTCAAGCTCAAAATAATTCTTCCTTTTTTTTTTTTTTCTGAGAAAGACCTGAGGGCCTCTATTGCAAAGGTATATAAGATCAGTGGGTTTTTTTGTTTTGTTTTGTGAATGTTAACAAAGACAAGCTTCATTTGAGTGTGATTTTTAACATTAATTCTCAAGCAGTAAGAATCTTGTTTCACTGAAGGTTGTTCAAACAATCTATATAAATGAACACTTCTTATTGTTTTTAATTATTATTTTTATTATTTATTATTATTAGAAATATCTTCAAGTGTTGCTGAGAATATCTTATAAAGTGAAACAACTACTTATAGTGCCTAATCAAATACAAAGAACTGCCTTTCATCTTTTATTTCATAATCTCAGAATAAATATTTCAGGCCCACAAACCAGACTTCTGCATTTTGATAAGCAAATCACTTTGTTTGGAGGTACCCTTATGCTTGAAGTTCCGTTCCCCAGACATTTGGAACTGCTCTAAACTGGCTGGTTGTCCAATTTCTGGGTAATGTGGCCTTTGTTATCATCATTCAAATCACATCCCTATTCCCTGGACAAAGTTGGTTGATTCAACTTAGATTTGAAGACAGTCCCTAACACAGAGAATAATGCTACTATATATAATTGAAATAACAAATGATGCATTTTTTTTTTTTACTTCTGTGTCAAACGTCTATTTGCAGTGCTAGTACTCATTATATTAAGAAAACCACTCACCATTGGAAGGGAGTGTTGCTGGCTATGTTCTTCACAGCCATTTAGTAATTCAGTCATTGTCAGGCACTTAAAAAATGTTGAGTCCTAAATGCAAGAACAGGAAGGCCTGCTTATAAATATGTACATCTCAGAAGGCTTGGCGGGGAAGAATAGACTCTGAGCATGCCATGGAACCATCTGAAATTTTGTCAGAGATGGAAATGATTGAAAGAGACACTACTGCAAAAGCAAACCATATCAAAAAAAAAAAAAAAAAAAAAAAAAGAAAAAAAGAAACAACCCAGCAAAGTGTTAGAGAAGATGTGATGGGAACATTAGTACTAGAGTGAAGCCTGGAATGGAGTAGTGAAAAAGATATATGCAATGATAGGAATAGGGTTTTATAAGGTGTGTTTTTGTTTCATAGGTATTCGGGAATGTGTTTAAGGGAAATTATTAGCAGAGACTGTTTCGTTTTTTTCTTTTTTAACAATGTTCACGCCATTTCAAGTCAGCCAAGGCTGCAGTTCTGCTTATTATATCTATGTAGCAGTAGATCTGTAGAAACAGAGGACAAGTACAAAAGAAAGCACAAAAGAAGTAGTAATCTAATAGTCATCCTAAAATTATGCTTTATGTTATTTTTATAGAGTGTTCTGGTATGAATTCTAGTGTTCTTGGTTTTATAGATGTCATGTATAGAATTTATTTATTAAACTGAATTGAGAAAGAAAATGCAGAGCCATGGTACCTCTGTGATAATGTAAAGATAATAAAGATTTTAGCTATAACAGTATAAAATCAATCATAAATTAGAAGAACAAAACCTCTCTAAAAATTAAATACAATGTAAATGACTTAAAATAGAGTCTGTTGTTAGTATATTGTTTGCATGTTTTGTAATTTTGCTTAATATAACTGAGACATATAGTTCTTTTAAATGTAAAGGAAAAGATGAAAGTGCCAGGAACTCTTCAGCAGATATAACCTCTAGGGTGAAGCATTGTTCCTCCTAAATTAAAGTTTATAGCTTGCTCATAATGACACTGCTTTTGTTACTGATGTATCATAGAGGTCTTTTCATGACAGTAAATATAGATCAACACTGTCTTTAAGATGACTAGACAAGATATCATTTGATACATGCAGGGAAATTTGATTACCCCTGTAGTATAAGAAAATTTCTAAATAGGTGTCCATGTTTTTTTTTTTCAAAAGGCTTTTAGTTTTAGTTGTCCCTCCCCATACGCCCTCCCTTACTCTTTTCTCTCATCTCATTCCCATTTTATCCTCCTCTTCAAGTCTCTCTTTTATCTATAACTCTATGCTCCATTTTCCCATCTTTGGAAAATTCTCTCCTCCTTCTATGGACTTAATCTCTGTGGTTACCTTGATTAAGTGATATTTTCATTATCCATTCATTAGTTGATGGACCTTTAGGAGGTTTCTAATTATTTAATTGTTATGTATAGAGCACCAATGAACATGGGAGAATTCAAGGAATGTGACAACAAACACAGAACCTGCACATGTTCAAAGAACACAAACCCCAGAAATGAGCTGGACACAAAATTGCAGTTGATCTCCTCTGAGAAAGAGAAAATCTATTTTCTTTTCTTTTCTTTTCTTTCTTTTTTTTTCTTTTTACAAAAGATAACATTTAATAGGGGTGCCTTACAGATTCAAAGGTTCAGTCTATTATTATCAAGGAGGGAAGCATGGCAGTGTCCAGAGCTGGAAGAACAAAAAGCTCATCCCCAAAGTGACACAATTCCTCAAATAAGGCCACATCTCCTAATAGTGCCACTTTTCCATTGGCCAATCATATTCAAACCACCACCTTTGAAGATCACTGTGACTTGCAAAATCTTTACCACATTGGTTACAAACATATAGTTCCTCTCCATGTGTTCTTTTATATATTTAGATATTACTTGATAATGAAAAGGATTTACCTCGATACTGACATTCAATGATTTCTGTCAGTAGATCTGTGAGCCACACACTAGGGCAGCTCCAACAGCCAGAAGTTGTAGCTTAACATAAAATGCATTCCATGTATAGTTTGTAGCCGTTTATTTTGTATAAAAGCCTACAGAGAAGTTTTGATGTCCAAGTACTTATTGACAAGTGGACAATACTAAGGAAACTCACTTCAGAGAACATGTACCAAACCAATGATGGCATTATTTTAGTTTTGTATTGTGTAGTGAGCTTGAACTTTTGAACTCAAGAAGGTAATTTGACCACATCATAATGCATCCTTTCATTCTTTTGGTTCTTCAGATCATTCTTTGAATACTCAAATAAGTAGAATAATAAGCACTGAAAGAATGGTCTGCCTTGTCAACCAGATTACTGAGCAAATTTTTAGCAATATACGACCTGGTCATTTGCCTAAGTTCGCAGTTGTCCTTAGTATTCTCAAAGAAGTGCATTATTAAAGCATTCAGTCTACTCTGAAGACATTTTTTGTTAATCTTGTTAATGTGAGTTAGAAAAGAAGGGATTGAAAAAATTCAAATAGAAATATTCTGAGAGTTTTACATACGGTATTGGAAACATATGGGTCTTCATGTACCACAGCAGTAGGTCTATGACATTGAATTTATCTGAGAGATTCTGAACATGGCATCCTTCTTCGTAGGAGGTTACTTTTCTAACTGAGTAATTGAACTACCATCTACCAGTAGTTCAGAAATCTAGAAAACATGGGGCAAATATTGACCTTCTTTATTCTATGCCCCATCCACATGAGCATATTATCTTATTTTTAGTATCAAGTAAAATCTATTGTCAGTCATCTAAAATTGCCCTCTTCTTGAAACATCTAAGAATGTAGACTTCTCGAAGCATTTGTTTATAAATGTATGTACAACTGAAAGTACATATTGAAGTCTTAATAAATGGTGTATTTTGTTTCTTTTTGCTTCATGCCAAAGTCTCTCAACTGTTTTATTTTAAGTAGCATTCCAAGGGTTTATCTGGTACAGAAAAGTTAACTCTCCACAGTTAGGGTTTTGAATTCATCGCTGTTTATATAGCTGGAATTTTCTGAGTAATTATTTACTCCTGCAGCTGCTTTCCAAAAACAAACACATGCATAGAAAAACAGAGTGATCCTGTGACTCCATTTCCACCAGTGCAAGGATGCAAATGTCAGCACAGACAATAAAATAAAAGATTTTTAAATTGCAGCTATCTGCAATAATTCAATTTTAAAGTAGAAAACTTTAAGCTCAGGCCTTACAGGGCTGCATCAGTTTGGTCTAGTTTCAGACAGCTGAGGGTTACTAGTGTAGAAACGCATTGAGATCATTTTCTCATTAATAGAAAAGAAAGCTAAAAGTACTTGTTCACTGGTTTTTAATCAGTTTATGCCATGGGCTGCAAGCCTCCTTCAAAAGGAAATTCTGCTTGGCTAGTAATACATTAGCAGTAATCTAGTGATCTGTCTATGCATTAAAGATCAATATATTCTTCAACTGATCAGCTCCTTTTCTAGGAAAATGAATAGACCTGTTTTTGATGGAACCGCCTAACAAAAGAGCTTTGTAGATAAAATTGACAGACCTTATAGAGTTTAGTTTAGTTTGAATGCTTAAATTAGAGACACTTGTATTAGGATTAAACTGAAAAGGAGTTAATCTAATTGCATGTCCAAGCAGATATATGTCAAATCCAGTTTCTTATGATCATTGAGTTATAGCAGAGTTCATAAATGGAGTTAATAGAAGAGAAGAGGTTCTTAACAATGGCTGAGACAATGTTACTCCATTCTTTTGAAACATATTTTATTTTCTTTGTTCTATCAAATTGTCATGAGTCACATGATAGTACTAGTTGTTAAGCCCATAGATTCTTATCATTATTGGTCAAAATTAGTGAATATAACAGTAGCTCATACTATGTCTATTCTTTTTAGTAATACATATTTTAATTTTTATTTATGTATGTGAATGTTTGTCTGAATATATGTATGTTCACTACATACATGCAGTAGAAGCAGAGGCTAGAAGTGTGTGTCAGATTTCAGGAAGGTGGCATTCAGGTGGTAACTAGCTTTCTCATATGAATGCTAATAAGTAAACCCCAATTCTCTGTAAAAGTAACAAACACTTCACTGCTGAGACATCTCTCCAGCCACTATTTTTAATTACAATTGTATATATAGATTCTAGAAAGGGTAACCAATTCATAGTATTTTTTTCTACAGATACAATATGTTTTCCTACATACATCTGTATAAATTATTATAAGTATATGTAGTTTACTCAAAATACAACTTGCAAATTAGGTGATTTTATATGAAGTAGATTAAATAATGTTTTCCTGAAATATATGATGTATTTGTAAAAGAAAAATTCTATGTGATTCTCTAAAAACTATCTACTTTAAATATTACATATTCTCACAACACAGTATCAATCAAAATAATTAAAATTTTAAACAAAACATTACTTTTGTCACTCAAAGTATGAATCCAGTCAGTTAACAATGATGATTGTCCAGTTATGAGAATGAAATATATATGTATATTTATATTAATAACCACAATCTGAAGCACTTTTGAAGCTTTTACCAATTAATAAAGACACTAGGGTCTTTAATATGAAGGAGAGAAAAAATGGTAGTTATGATTCCCATGGCTTTAATCTCATCATAAATCTGAAGGCAATATTACATTAGTACTGTGAGTAAGTTGGGACAGGTATTGCTTAGGTTTGAACTGGTAATCCTAGTCTTAGTTTTTTAGTGATCAAAATGGCACATTTGGAATTGCCTCCTTCAAACTGTGGTTAACTCTGTGGAGCACTTTTCTGATTCATGAGAAAGGCTCAGACCACTGTGGGAAGAGCCACCCTTATGCAGTGGATCTGGTTTGTATGGGAAAGGTAGTTGGACATAAGACTAGTAGCAAGCTAGTAAGCAATGTTGCTTATCAGTGGTTTCTGCCTTAAGCTCCTGTCTTCAATGCCTGCCTTGGCATCTCTTAAAAAAAGATTGTAACATGAAAGCCAAATGCTCCTTCTCCTCCCCAGGTTTTCTCAAGCAAAGTAGATAAAACCAGGACATATGCATGATAACTCAGGCTAAGGTAGATACTTGTATTGGTTAAAATTTAGTTCTTAATTGTTGTGTCACTTTAAAACATTTTCCCCCTTGATACTTTTGAGCACTGTAGAGATGAAAAGATAGACCAGTGATCCCAATTATAGTGGTTTGCTTTAGAATGCGTCTGACAGGCCCATGTGAATGCTTAGTTCTTAGTTATTGGAACTGTTTGGGAATGTTTTAGAAGAAGTGTGTTACTGGGGATGAGCTATGAGGTTTCTAAAGCACATCCATTCTCTGTTAGCTCTCTCTGCCTCCAACTTGGCAATCAGGACCTAAATTCATAGCTACTGTTCCAGTGCCATGCCTACCTGTCTACTGCCATACTTGCCTTGAGGATCATGAAGACTAATGCTCTGGAACAGTTAGCCCCAATTTAAATGCTTTCTTTTATAGGTTGTAGTGGACATGGTATTTTTTTCACAGCAATAGAAAAGTAACTATAATACCAACAACTCTGGCATTTAGTTTCAACTCAGACATTTTTTTTTTTTTTTGGTTTTTCGAGACTGGGTTTCTCTGTATAGCCCTGGCTGTCCTGGAACTCACTCTGTAGACCAGGCTGGCCTCGAACTCCGAAATCCACCTGCCTCTGCCTCCCAAGTGCTGGGATTAAAGGCGTGTGCCACCACAGCCCGGCTAAACTCAGACATTTTAATTATCTTATAATTGCTTGTCCAAATACACACATGCATGGAAATGCACATGCCAGCTCATAGTTTTTGCAATAACAAATGTAAGTAGACTATTTACATGTAATCAAATTCAATAGGAAACAAAATGAGAATTTTACATACAAAATATTTTAATAAACTCATTAAATGGTTAAGTAATAAACTTTAAAAAAATTAACGGCTTTAAAAAAGAATACAACAAGCTGACCATGCAGTAGTAGAAACATCAAGCAGCAGGGACCAGGATTAAAGTGTTTTTAATGCCTTGGACAAGCTCTATTCCTGTATTAATTTGTCCATTTCCTGAATAGGATGGTTCTATAGTGGACACCTGTGCCCTAGGCATTTCAGAGATTTTCTTTGGCTTTGTAAAAATCTTCTTTCCAAGTGGGCATGTTTTCCTTATATAGAGAAGCCGCTGAAGTGATGATTGAAAATGTTTTTCTAGCGTTTCCTGCTGACATTATTCAGCTATCTTAACAGGAGAAGAAAACATTATTGTTTCATATGGCGTAAAATAATAAGGAATATTATAGCAGAACTCAGCTCTCATCTCCTTGCTGATGGCTTCCTCCATACGTTATTGCTTATTTATGGCACGAAATATTTTTCTCTTGAGACAAACCTATTGCTGTTGTAGTGGTTACATGGTGCAAATAAAATGGTCATGATTACATTCTTTCAGGAAAAGTGGCTGCAGTTTCCCAATTTAGTCACCTAAGATATATATTTGAACAATTTTCTCTCCCTAGTGGATATGGAGTTGAAAGTCACTCTCATAATAATTAGATAGTAGGTTCGATATGGCCCTCAGCAGTAGGGGGTTCAGTAATGATATATGTAAATTCTAGAACCAAGGACTTGCCTGACCAGCATCTCAAGATGTTTATAACCACATGAAATATCAAGAATGCTATAGTTCTTTAGTTTCAACAAAACTGTGCCATCTTGCAATTCGTTGTATATATTTATTTGATTGCTTTTGTGAAATTGTCATTTGGACCTTGTATTTTTCGAGTTCTGTGTAGGTGGATTTAACCAGTGATGGTATCAAAACATATTTGCTAACAAACTTCTGTGTGTATTGAACATACTAGTTTATTTCATGTCATGATTCTTAAGCAACACTCTATCAGAACTATTGATGTAAATGTTACATGAAATTATATATTCTAATAAAGATTATTTTGATTATTATTATTTATTATAATCTAAACAGATTATTTAGTTGACTAGGAAAATATGCAAATATTGTACCACAATGAATTTGATCACCTATGGGTGTTAATGTCCATAGAAATACTGGAATCAAGGTCCTGAAGTTTCTGAGGGATAACTGTACTTTATGTTAAAACTTAGATGTCAGCTATGTTTGCTCTGTGTTTAGTACAGATTAAAAACCTGAAATTATGTATATGAGATTTCAGATAGATAAATTCAACAGTACAACAAATTGGGCTATTTAATTTAATATCTGTATAAAACTAACATGGAATTATCTGGTTTTCACATGGTTGTCTTCTATGTCTTATTGTGTTTTTCCTTCCCATCAAATCGCTCACATCAATTTCTACTCACTCCTTTGTCTTATTTTGTCTTACTTTTCTCTTCCTCTTCTTTGCTATGTAGTCGCTTCTCCCACACTCAGACAGTCATGAAGACACTATCTCAAAGTTCCACAATATCTGTTTTACAATACCTTGTCCTTGAGAATTATAAGGAATTTTAGTAACATGGGTAATACGAAATTGTCAACAAAACATCTCAAATGTCTGACTGCAACAGTTTTGTTTATTTTAGTATGATATGGAACACCAAGTATAAAAAGATAATATAGGCAATAACTAATTGTACTTTTGATTGTTTTTCCTGTTAAAGTAATTGTAGCTAGAAATCTTAAAAAGGTGTTAAATCACATATATATTTTAATTTTTTTAAAAAATAAAAAATGAGTAATATCTACTTACCATAATTGATTAGGTATAAGTCCTCAAGTATTAACACTATTATTAAATAATTGAGGACACTAAAACCAAATTTTTTGTAATTTGTCTTATATACTCTCTAAAAAATATCAGATTGTTGTCTCAAGGTATTATTATTAAACATATGCAACAATCACCAAGCAACACCACATCCCTTTGGAGCAGATCTCCACAGATCCACAAAGATGCACTATCCTGTGGTAATGCCACATAATAGATGACTTTTTAAATCTTAATGATGATCTTATAGAAATTTTTAAAATTATATCTATGATTATTAAGCTCTTTTATAATGAGACTGTTACTAAGTTCCTTTCTGATAGTCAAACTGTAATAAGAATTCTGTCAGTCTCTCAAATAACATCAGTTAATTGTTCTTAGATAATAAGCAAACTTTTTTCCACTCAGAGCACATTCTAAAAGGTTATAAAACAATTTGTCAAAGATCATTAAAAGGGAACCAACAATGTATTATAGGTGTTAGCATGGAAAATAAAATATTATCTGTGCTCATCTACACGAATCTTTACTGATAATCCAGTTAGAGTTCTAAGCCCTCAGTGAACCTGTGGAGTCACCCAGGTAATGGATGTTTAGCCGCACAATCACTTCCAACAAATATGTATATAAACATTTTTCATTATAAACCTTTATCTCAATTTAATTTTTGGTATAAACTTGTAACAAACTTCGCAACGTGAGATCATATATCTTAAAAAATATATGAATACTGAGGACAAATCATAAGAGGGCAAATATAATGGAGAGATAAAGCAGAACTCTTTGTCTTTTTTTCACTTAGGATAGTATATAAAATAGAACCTTTTTCCCTTTTTCAAATAAAATAGAAGTTTTCTTTGTACTTTTTCTTTAGATACCTTTCATAGGTAACTTTTTTACACTTAATAATAAACTCCACAATAACTTTTTTAAGTGGCCTAAGACTAACAGGCATAAGTCAGAGCCCAGCAGTTTTTTGCCTAGACAAAACAAAGACTGTCCACTCAATCTTTGGCTGTTTTGAGGTGTTAAGTGCCAGAAACTATAGTTTCTGGCCTCAAGGATCACAAAAGGCAGATCAGCTACAGTGGCATAGCAATCTAGATAGACAAACTTTTATTATATAGTAAACCCAATGTAAAGAGCAAAATTGCATGGCCAATTTTTGTAAGGTCTGTAATTTATCTCATATACAAATTTGTTATGGCATTTTCCTGGGGTCCAGGCAATCTAGTATGAGCTCTTAAATGTCTTATAAAATTAAGGTTCAACTGGAGGACAACATGCAGAAGAATGCAAATCGGTCCATTCTTATCTCCTTGTACAAAGCTCAAGTCCAAGTGGATAAAGGACCTTCACATAAAACCAGACACACTGAAACTAATAGAAGAGAAGGTGGGGAAGACCCTCAAATACCTAGGCACAGGGGAAAAGTTCCTGAACAGAACACCAATGGCCTATGCTCTAAGATCAAGAATTGACAAATGGGACTTCATAAAACTGCAAAGTTTCTGTAAGGCAAAGGACACTGTCAATAGGACAAAACGGCAACCAACAGATTGGGAAAAGATCTTTACCAATCTCACATCCAATAGAGGACTAATATCCAAATATTATACTAATATACAAGAACTCAAGAAATTAGACTCTAGACAACCAAATAACCGATTAAAAAATAGGGTACGGAGCTAAACAAAGAATTCTCAACTGAGGAAATGCGAATGGCCGAGAAGCACCTAAAGAAATGTTCAGCATCCTAGTCATCAGGGAAATGCAAATCAAAACAATCCTGAGATTCCACCTCACACCAGTCAGAATGGCTAAAATCAAAAACTCCGGTGATAGCAGATGCTGGTGAGGATGTGGAGAAAGAGGAACACTCCTCCATTGTTGGTGGGACTGCAAGATGGTGCAACCACTATGGAAAACAGTCTGGCGGTTCCTCAAAAAAGTGGACATATCACTACCTGAGGACCCAGCTATACCACTCCTGGGCATATACCTAGAAGATGCTCTAACACATTACAAGGACATATGCTCCACTGTGTTCATAGCAGCTTTATTTATAATAGCCAGAAACTGGAAAGAACCCAGATGCCCTTCAACAGAGGAATTGATACAAAAAATGTGGTACATTTATACAATGGAATATTACTCAGCTATTAAAAACAATGAATTTGATAAATTCATATATAAATGGATGGAACTAGAAAATATCATCCTGAGTGAAGTAACCCAATCACAAAAGAACATACATGGTATTCACTCACTGATTATTGGATTTTAGCCCAGAAGCTTGAAATACCCAAGATTCAACTCACAGACCACATAAAGCTCATGAAGAATGATGACCAAGTAGGGGGGGCTTCAGTCCTTTTTAGAAGGAGTAACAAAATACTCAAGGGAGCAAATATGGAGACACAGTGCAGGACAGAAACTGAGGAGGGACCGTCTACAGACCATTCCACCTGGATATCCATCCTATGTGCAGTCGCCAAAGATAGAGGTTGATGTGGATGTCAGGATGTACATGCTGACAGGAGCCTGATATAGCTGTCTCCTTAGAGGTCTGCAAGAGTCTGACATACTCAGAGGCAGAAGCTCACAGCTAACCATTAAACTGATCATGGGGTTCCCAATGGAGAAGATAGAGTGAAGACTGAAGGAGTTGAGAGGATTCGGACACCATGAGGAAAGCAACAATCCCAACCAACCAGAGCCCCAGGGTCTAAACCACCAGCCTGGGAGCGCTTAGGGAGGGACCCATGGCTCCAGCTATATATGCAAGGGAGCTATATATAAGTGGGAGAAGAGATCCTTGGCTGGACCTCGTGGGGGGGGTATTCGAGGGTGGGGAGGTGAGGTAAGGGGAGGGTGGGTGGGGGTACACCAACGTGGAGGCAGGAGGATGGGGGAAGGGATAGTGAGTTCCTGGGTGGGGGAAATGGGGTAAGGAGAGAATATCTGAAATGTAAAAAATTTCCAATAAAAAAAAAGCTTAATTTTTTGCATTTTAAATAGTGGCTACAGCATGTAGTTTAATTATTTTTACTGAAGTGGGGGAACTCAAGAGAGTAAACATGAAATCTAATTATATATATTGTCTTTTCATTAAATGAGATGTCTAGTAATACAGAAAACACACCTTTTATGGGCTATATGTTTAAATTCATAAGGAATATAAGAGCTTGTATAGAGAAAAAGCTGCAATAAATTGATCATGTATTAGGCCACCAAGGTTACCTATCTACAAGGTCTATGACTACTAGACTTGGCAGCCCTCCACCCAAGCTGCTTGTTTACAATAGCTTCTAGGCTTCTGTTTCAGTGTTTTTCCACAGAGATCCAAGACTTGGTGCTACCAGGCATGTATGTTAGGCCTATTGCTGATTTTAGGCCTTCATTGTATAAGCAGGGCTGCCCCTGACACACACAATCTTTACCACTTCTCTTAGTGCCCTTGCATCCCTAATACTACCCAGAATCAATGCATAAACACCCAAGGAAAAATAGCCGAGAATTTGAACTAATGTCTGTGGACTGTCAAGGGCTATGGATACTAATATAAACAGCTACACCATGTTCTATATAAATGTATATAGGCTAGAATTAGTTCCGTTCTTTACTGTCTAGGATAGACACCAGAGTTTACATATTTTTACATAGTAGTCACTATTTGTTCATAGAGAATAAAGCTTTATTAATATAATTTAAAAACACAACACAAGCAAAAATAAAAGTGTTCATTTTTAGCAATATACAGTTTGTTTGGTTAAATTGAAGATGTGCTTATTGCAATGACATTTTTATCTAGTAGTGATTTGATATAAGTATGTGAAATAAGATCCTTACTTAGAAAGTACAATGAAGGGAATAAGAAGCCTTCCCCTTCAATGTATCTCAAGCAACTGAACTGGCCTTCTATAGAAACTATGTAGTGTACAATTTTCTTCTGAACTAGGCTCCTGTGCTCAAGCAAATTGCTTAATGAGTTAGTGCTTGGCTTCTCCTTTCTGAAATTATTATTCTCTTTCTTTTATTTTCTTTCTTTCTTCTTTTTGTTGAAAAAGTTTAGTGGAGTTTCATTATTCACTAAAGTAAACACTTAGATAATCATGTGAATGAAATATTATTTCTTCATCAAGATGTTCAGCAGTCTTCACGTTCCTAAGGACTTGAAGTTTCTGTTTAAACATGATGCTTATAATAATAAGGTAATAAAGCTCCTAGACTCTATATTCCTCAGAACCAAAGTGATGGAAGCCACACACATTACTTAGGTAGGTTAACTCAGAATTTTCAGTCCTCAGTCACAAGAATTCCCTTAAGATACCCATGCAATGATTACCTCTTCAATTAAAACTCAAAGGACCTTTATTTTCAAACAAAATGTAAACTCGTTCAAATAAGTCAATACTATTTTCTTAAAAGAGGATATAGAACAGAGTTATATACTCAGTTTGGGTCTATTATTCCTTTTTTGTTGTTGTTGTTGTTGTTTTTCGAGACAGGGTTTCTCTGTGTAGCCCTGGCTGTCCTGGAACTAACTCTGTTGACCAGGCTGGCCTCAAACTCAGAAATCCACCTGCCTCTGCCTCCCAAGTGCTGGGACTAAAGGCGTGCGCCACCATTGCCCATCTGGGTCTATTATTCCTAGGTAGCAAGTATAATTCACATTTATATACTTACTTTTACATGTTTTATGTTAATTTTGTGCATTATATATTTTTAAATGTAGTATGGGATGCAATTGTGTGTGCTCTATGGTAGGATTTATTGGAAGGAACTATCTTACCATCTTCCAAAGTGATCTTTTGTATTCCAATTCTACCCTAGTTCTGGTATAATTGGACTTGTGGATTACAATTGTTTTAGTATGGTCCTAGTTGTGCCTCCTAGTTGTTTTAATTTTCAATTTTCCAACAGTATATTATGCTAGACAAACTTATATGGACTCATTTACTATATCTATGCCTTTTTGTGGTAATATGTATAGTTAAGTCGATTGCCTATTTTTTACATTGGCTTTTTGATTCTGATATCTTCCATTTTATTTCACATATTACTTTCAATCAGATTTCTTTTGCAAATATTTCCCACAGTCTCTAGCTTATTGTAGTCTTTTAATTTCATAGTATCAACATGATTTTATAAAGTAAACATAATGATCCATATTAAAATATGAAAAATAATTAGCTGTAAAATAAATATGTTCCATCTCAAGCAAACTTTTCCAATAATTGCAGCATATATGAAGCTTTGGTTTAAAATGATAGCTAAGAAGATGGTAAGATGGTGCCACAGGAAAAATGTACACAATGTTTTGGTCTGAATTCTATTCTTGGATCCAACAAATGTGCCATGCACATAAGCATCTTTAGAGCATAGAGAGAATAAAATTATCTTGTAATTCTTCATAGGAAATTACCACTTGAAAGCCAAGGTAATTGATGAATATTTTATAGTCCTTACTATCACCAATGTTTGTTTATGGTTTTTACTCTTTGGATGGCTCAATTCAATTATAAGTCACTTACTGAAGTATCCTGATGTGCTTTTGTGTATGCTTGTGTTAATTGGGGTGCTGAGTCAACAAACACTGTTTTGTTTTGGATATGCCCCACTCTCCAGTCTACTCTGGCATCACATTATTTTGACCTTCAGAGAACCCAAATATTAGTAATTCAAACTTACAAATACAGACCATTCTTATAAGTAATATTCTGTATTTAAAGAGTGTTCAAAACTTATGGTGAGATGTAATTTCAAAAATATTATATATTTATCTTTGATTTTTGTGAATGAACGTTTTATCTGCATAAATATCTGCATAATATGTAATTATCAGTTGCCTCTAAAGACCAGAAGAGGGCAGTGAATACCTTGAAACTAGAGTTACTGAAACTTGTAAGCCACTGTGTGGGTGCTGGCAAACATGGAATGTTGAAAGAGCAGCAAATGCTCTTAACTCTCAAGTCATCTCCCCAGCATCCTAGATACTATTTTTTAAATCTATTTGTTTTATATTGTTATATTATTAATTCTTTTTATAACATAAAGATGATGGTGCTATTGTGAATGATTATCGTATTGTTTTACTATATATTGCATGTGCTAGGCTTAATAATCATGCATAACACTTTAAATGAAATCTAATTACTCATATTGAAATAATTTTAAAATATTTATATTTTTGTAATCAAATTACTAAATAAGTCATCATTCTTCATGAAATTATACATGCTTCATTTTAGTATCTAAAAATTTTTGATTTTACTTCAGATAAGAAAATCAGGTAACAATAATACTATTAAAGGATACCAGTGTTCTTAACTTCCTAGTTACATGATATTGTTATGAAGCTTCATAATACAACCCAGGGTTTGATAATGGTGTATTTCTTTGTAAGAATGAATTATCAGAACTCAGCTATTATTTTCATCTGCAGTCTTTGATCTGAGACACCAGCCTTGTGAGATTTCAATTTTGTAACCCCAACCTTCCTTTCATCATTTCCTAAGTGAGGTCCATAGTGTCTAAGCTACATCAAAGCAAAAATAAAAAGTTTGTATTATATAATAAAATTACCAAACCACAATTTAAATCAGCCTTCTATTGAAACGAGTGTATTTCAAGGCTTACATAAAGGAACAAGAAGGGAATTTATCTTCATCATTTTAGGTACTATGTATTTTTAGTTAATAGTTCATCAGAACCAACTCCCTTTAGGGGAAAAGATAATGCATCAAAGAGTAAAATGCTGAGAACATCGTAAGCATTTAGTTTTGTCACTGTTCTTTCTTTCTCGGAACTTACCATTTCAAAGCTTTCATCTAGATACTTGCTCCCATCACTGATGTATATCATAGTCTTGAATTGCACCTGCCTTGATGTTTCATGCAAAAATTAAAAATTATGTAAAATCCAATGGATTTCAAATAGACCGTTGTTAAAATATGTTGATGGAAGGTTGGAGTGGCACTAGTTTTATTTTAATTTATACTTCTAGAAAAACAAGGAGACATTGTTTATTGCTGTTTTGTATTGGTTAGCTTACTCAAGAAACTAAATTATTCACTATCCTAAGCAATTCCTTTGTCTTTATGTTAGGATAAATCGGGTAACTTAAGAAAAGATATGTTTTTATTTTATATGTATGGTTAGCACATTACAGGTATGCAGTGGACTTGGGAGTCTGAAAGGAAACTGGATCTCCTAGACCTGAGTTGCCATATTTGTGCTTGAAACTGAACTTGGGTCCTTTGCAAATGTAACGACTACTCTTAATCACTGAACCATCACTGGACCCAAGAGAGGGGAACTTTTAAAAGTTGAAACAGGAGTTTTGGTTATGTCCACACCAATATATCCCATAAAACTAATAATCTGAAGCAGTAAACATTGAGAACCATATGTAGTAAATGTTTCTTTAGTAATCAGGATGCAAAACTAGTATGAGGGTATAGTTGATCACAACACGGAAGGCTTGTTGGCACTGCTGTAATGAATGCATAGCAGTAAAATCACGAGGCTGTAGGCTCACATCTCTGTATATTAGAAAGCAGAAAGAACTATAACCATTAGTGTTCATAAGACATTTTATCCTCAGGTCATTCAGTAAGAATACTCATCCCATCTTAATTATGGATCTCCTATTCTCACTTAAACATCTCCATATACAGTCATCACAGACACACCTAGGGATGTACTTCTTGGATAATTTTAATTCAGTCAAGTTTATAAGGAAAATTTCTCATTACTTCATAATGTGTGTGTGTGTGTCTGTATACTGGACACTGTTCACACAGATCTGCTGGAGCTCTGGCTGAGACTCTGGCCCTGTGGAGTGCTCAAGGAGTAGCACTCTTTGAAGGGGAGAGGAGAGTCCCACAGCTGCTCTGACAAATGCAGGAAGTGAGACTCAGCTAGCAGATAAGGTGCAGCTGCTAGGTAGGTCAGGGCACCAGGTAGAAGTGACTTTGGTGGGTCCAGGCAGCTTCCAACAGCTAAAGCATCTGGAGAGAGCCTTCTTTCCCCAGGAAGTGTTACAGTTCTTATATGATAAAAGCTCTCAGATGATCTGTGATGGAGTTAATTCTCACAACTTTATTCCTTTTGGATAGGATCTTATGTACATTTTGGGTTGGGTTGGGGTCTGACAGCAGATGCTTTCTATTGGCTTGGTCTGAGATGTTAAGAATGCCTCATCTGCATGTGAAGGGGCCTGGGGTACTGCCCATAAGTGATTGATTGTCACAATTCTTTCCATGGTATGCTGTAGTCACTTGACAGGGGTCTGGTCAGGGAGCAGACAATGCTCCTATCATCCTTTGGTATGAGGTGCCAGGACTTCTGAACACACTCAACCATACCAAGTTTCTGGCATGGTTCATTGCCTTATCCCCCCATATAAAACATATGCACACATACACACATATACATATATGTATACATATATATGCATATGTGCATATATACTTATACACACACACACACATATATATATTTACACACACACACACACACACACACACACACACACACACACATATATATATATATATATATATATATATATATATATATTATAAGATAATGTGATTTAAAAAATGGCTCAAGAGGTTTTAGAAAGATGGCTCAGCAGTTAGTCCTATATATTACTCTTCCAGAGGACACAAAATTGGTTCCTACCACCCACAACTGAAAGCATATAATCACTCAAACTCCAGTTCCAGAGGATTTAATACCCTCTAGCCTACTTGCATACCAAGCATGCACTTGGTGAACATAAACTATTATATATTGGTACAGAAACATGCACTTAAGAAAAGATAGAACCTTTTAAAAAATTGTCAAGAATATATATAAAGGGTAATAGAAATATTATTTAGTCTTTCTTAACTAATTTATCTGACAACACGGTTTATTGATTTATTTTTAATATTTATCTTTAATCTTTTTTTTAACAGTCCAGTTGTTATCCCTCTCCTGGTCTACACTCCTACAGTTTCTCATAACATTCTTCTTCTCTCCTGTCTCCAAGAGGGTGCCTCCACCCCCTACCCCATCTCACCCCATCCCACCATGCCAGGGCTTACCACTTCTCAGAGATTCAAGTCTCTTAATGTTTACGTGTGTCTTCTCTCACTGAGGCCAGACCAGGCAGTCCTTTGCTGTATATGTGTGAGAGGCTTCAGACCACCTAGTGTGTGTTATCTGGTTGGTGTCTCAGTGTCTGTGAGATCTCAGAGATCGGGGTTAGTTGAGACTGCTGATCTCCTGAGGTCCTCCTCCTCCTCAACTAGAATGATTTATAATTGGACATTATGCAGAAACAGATGAATTCACGTGCATTCATATATATAAATAAATATACATTAAAAATTCATTGGATCTTACAAATAATATGCTATTTCATAGTTTTTAGTGTATGACATTCACTTCTATTTAACTTAATATGCAATTTTTATTAATTGATTCTAATAAATCACTATGAACATTAATTATTAATACTACTGTTTTGAAAAACATGACACATTAAATAAACTTATCATATTTCTTGGTTTCATATGCTCTAGACTCTCATTACTATTTATGGCTTATAAATAAGGATTAAAATGTTTCCCAGTGAGGTGCCAAGTTAATAAACAGAGCTGACACAAAACAGAGATAAAACAACAGCTAGTCCTTATGATTCTGTTCTCAGCACAGAGTCTTAGAAATGCCTTCCTGACAATATTAGAAACACTTCTAAATGTTTTGATGTACTTTGCATTAGCAAAATCTATGTGTAAATAACAGCATTTGTAATTTAATACAATGTTTCATATTCACTATATCCAGCATTAGAAGTCTATTGACTACTTTTTAAAGCTGAGAAGTTATACACTGCATATACATCTTTCAATATCTAGCTCATTTTTATTAAAATAAACATCACATCCATACACCATAACCATACAAAATAAAGAACTATAACAATAATTTTAAAAAGACAGCTGCCGAGAATACATAAGTGATTGTTTTCTTTTCTCACATTAGTATATATTCACTTATTGGGTTACACAAGAAACTTTGTATAAAAGCATGTAAAAAATCTGAACATAGCCTACACATACTCCCCCCTTTTCTCTCCTATTAATTTTCTCTGTTTCATTATAAAATTTGATTCTAATTTCATGTCATTTGTGTGTAGCATGTATATTCTTACTACCCTGCCTTAAACTCCACACAGACCATGCTACCAGCCCCACCCAAGGTTCTCTTGGAAACACACACACAATACACACACACCACACACATACCTTATCTTTGATATGCTTTAGCTCAGTGGCCAGGCTCTTCTAAGCCTAACTCAGCTATTGTGCCCTTCTTTTCACTGCTATATTAACACCTCTGAATCTTCCCTCAACTTTAGTTGCTCAGTTACCTTTAGTCCTAGATCAGCATCCTAAGTCAGCCTTAGCTTAACCTCCTGCCTGCTAACCCCAGGCCCAATGGCCACTCCTCCCTAGATCTTACAGCTGGTGGCTCTTTCTCCCTCCAAAGCATGTTGAATTTCTTCTCCTCTCCTTGCATCTGCTAGCCTGCCTGCTGGAGAACTGAAAGTTTTGTCTATTCAAACCAGCTCATTGTCTGCTAGCATCTTTATTGATCAATCAAGAACCAACTGTGGATCAGGACCTTCAGGGTTCACATGTAGATTCCTGAACAAGGATTCAGAACCACTTCCTACATTTGTGTGTGTGTGAGTATGGGTGTGTGTGTGTACATATATGCAAAATAATAATACATGATTTATGTGTATATAAAATATAGGAACCATAATGAGTGGAAGCCTGGCATTTGTCTTTCAGATCAGAATTAATTTGCTTAACATAATTATCTTCAGTTATACCCATTTTCCTTCATATAACTTAATTTTGGTGTCTATTCCGGTTAATCATCTGCTGTTAAAAATCTAAATTGGTTCTCTCTTTGTTATTGTGAACGGTGTTGCAATAAGCACTAACATGCATGTATCTATCTCTGTGATATGCTGAAAGCCTTAGGATGCACACCCAGGAGATATGTAACAGGGTGACATAGAAAAGTTAATTTTTAGTTTTCTGAAGGAACTTCATACTAATTTCCACAGAAATTTCCATTTATTTCTATTGCCACTAGCAGTGTATAAGTGTCCATGCTGTCTGAATATTCACCAGTAGTTTTTATCATATCTATTCTTGAAGACTGTCACTCTAAGGGTTAAGATGGAATCTCACTGTACTATTCTTTTCATTTGTCATTCTATTTATTGGTTTCTTTGATATCTTGCTAAAGTACATTTTCTACTATTAAATGTGCATAGGGGAAATAGATGGAAAATGTATATGCCTGGTTTCCAAGGATACCAGAAGATATCTCTGGATCCTTTAGAACTGGAATTATAGGTAGTTGTGACCTGCCATGTAAGTGTTGGGCAAAAATCTGGACTCCCTGAAAGAGCAGCGTATTCATTTGTTCAGCCTTTTTATGATCTATTATTTTTGTCATTATTTACCAAGACAGGGTTTCTCTGTATCCTTGGCCGTTCTGGAACTCATTCTGTAGACCAGACTGGCCTCAAACTCATAGAAATATACCTATCTCTGCCTCCCAAGTGCTGAGATTAAAGTCATTTGCCACTACCATCCATCTTTTATGAAATATTTTAAAAGGAAATTGTGACTATATTTTTTTGTTTCTTTACAGTCCACTAACACATTTTAAAATTTATTTTTATAGTTTTGAATTATATGTGGGGTGTGTGTGTGTGTGTGTGTGTGTGTGTGTGTGTAGTTATGTACATGTGAGTGCCAGTGCCCTCAGAGGTCAAGGAGTCAGACTCCTCTGAACCTAGAGTCATAGACAGCTCTGAGCCACTTGGCATGGGTTCTGGGAATTGAACTTAGATCCTTTGAAAAAGCAGTAGGAGTTCTGATCCACTGATCGATCTCTGTAGCTCTCCTCCCCCAACAATTTTTTTTCTTAGACAAGGTCTTAACTGTACAGTTCCAGCTTGCCTGAAATGCACCACATAGACCAAGCCAGCTCTGACTTCTCAGATACACCTGTCTCTGCCTCACAACTGCTAGTATTAAAGGAAGTAATCATCATGCCCAGCTGCTTTAACATATATATGTTGCCATAAGAATTTAATAGTGGCACAGAAATTAAAATTATGACTCAGAAGCTAAAATCAACCACTGGAACCATATTTTTAAAGCAGATTTCTCAATTAAATTAGTTCTTTGATAGTTTTGAGTTTGGTTTGTTTTGATCACATTCATGCTCCTTCCTAACGTTTTCCAATATCTACTTCTTTTTTTCCTTCCCATCTATCTTCATGGCCCCACATCCATTAAAATCAGTATAGGTTGTCAAAACATTATTGGGTGTGTACTCTTCCACCAAAATTTTATCAGCCTAACATGGGATAAGATGTTCAGATGCATTTTTCCAGCAATGAGAAGCCAAAGATTGCAGTGTAATATATTAGGTGTACTGAGAAAATGCATACACATATATATTAGCTTTGGGATAGGAGCAACAAAGTCTAAACCTATCTACAGCAGCCTCTCTCTATATATTAACAAAGCTGTTGCAAAAGTTCTGGCAGGTGATCTATTTGTGACTCCAAGAAAATTATAAGTACCCTAATGTGGTTCTGTGTTTCCCATTTTGAATAGGAAGTTTACCAACCCAAGACTAACAGAGACTTTACAAAACCAAAGGATGAATGGAACCTTTAGATATTACCCTTCAACATGATTGCAAGCATAGATACTATGGGCAGTCTTTAACTACATAGCAAGTGCTGCCCCTCTCTGCGAACCTTTGAGAGAGAACCTAATTAGACTTTTGGCTCTAAACTTTCCTTAGATCCTGCATGATGCTACATAAACCTTTTACTCCAAAGGACAATCTACCTATTGTCTCTCTTGAACCCTCATTCTTAACCATAACACTACACACAGGCACATACATACATACATACATACATACATACACATACAGAGAGAGAGAGAGAAGAGAGAGAGAGAGGAAAGAGAGAGAGGTGGACAGAGACAGAGAAGTCAGAGAGACAGAGAGACAGAGAGAACATTCCCCCAGGAGCAGAATACAGAAGGTTTCAGAAAAACGTTACACTTACAGTTGCAATTACCTAACTGACAATAAGATAAACTTAAATATGTGAAATAGGCAAATAATGTGATCCCAGATGGAAGGTGGAAGATGGGAAAACAATACAGTAAGAAAAGAAAAATGTAAATATGTTTCTAGACACAGATGAACATGAACTGGCTTCTATACCACACTGCAGCAGTGTCTCTTTGTGATGCAGGAGGTGGGGTAGAAGAGAATGTGGTCAAACATTTGAAACCAATATTGAGAGAAACTCAGTACTCAAAAATCTTACACTCTAATATCTTTATATTGTCCAGGTGAAAAGTTAGTGTTTAAAAGAAAGGCTTGACTCTAAAAGAGACGTTTAGTTTTCAAAGACTTAGAAGTGGAGCAAAACCAGAAAATGGCAAACAAGACAAGAAGGGGAATCCTCAAGTTCATGCTTTGAATATCCTTGAAAAGGTCATGCTGTCAGCTACTGATGGATTTTGAGTCTGAATGCTTGCTCAAAATGTTTTGAAAAATATTTTGGCTACCTGAAATTTCAGCAAATCAAAGAGAAAATAGACATTTTGTGAATTCCATTATAAGTATTAAATAGTTTCTTGAACCACCTAAGTGAATAAGGAAATGAGAGAAAGAGAGAGAGAGAGAGAGAGAGAGAGAGAGAGGAGAGAGAGAGAGAGAGAGAGAGAGAAATACTGTGAATAATCTCTTCTCAGAAATCTGTACCATGATGTATCTAGAAACAGTCTTAGGTTTAGAACCAGCTTTAGAGTAGGTGCAGCTGAGAACCTGGAAGCTTAGTCAGTCTCCATCCTGCCTTGAGGTACAGCATCATGCCAAGGTTCTTCCAAAAACACCAGTTTGAAAAGATAAAAATAAAGTAAATAACAAAGAATACCACCTTACTTTGATTTTGATTTGCTCACAGAAGAAACGCAAGAAACAGGGGGAACCCTAACTATAACCCAAATCTACATTGAAACAAAAGAACTAGAATATGGTTATCTGAGAATAACGCAATCTAGCATGGGCAGGAACTGTGTGGACATCTTTAGAGCGCACACATAGAACCTTCACCCCTATGTACTAATTTTTGGTAAAGAAAGATACTTTGTGCACTACCAAAACTAAAATGTAAACACAAACCTAGTCACAAACCCTTTGATAAACAATAATTTCTGCCAACAATATATGCTAGTGCAATGATGGCCCAAAGCATATGGGAGTAACCAACAAATATCTGACTTGACTTACATCTCATTGTAAGAAATGGAACCCATAGCCTACTCTGCTTGGTGAGTAACAATCTGAAACTAGATAATTACATTGCCCTGGGAATTGGGTAAAACCAAATATTACTGTTAAAGAAGGAAGAGTAGGAGAAAGAAGAGGAGAAGGAAGAGGGGGAGAAAGAGGAGGAGAGAAACAAAAGAAAACAAATAAACCTCCCCAAAACAATGATAAAATGACTCCTGATAATATTTACTCTCCTCACAGATCAATATCTTGCTCAGCCATCATCAGAGCAGCTTTTTCCTGAAGCAGGTAGAAACAAATACAGAGACCACAGCCAGAGAGAACACAGAGATTAAGAGAAGATAGATCTATCAAATCCTTCCTGATGGGGCTCAGGTAATCCTGTGGGAAAAAGTAGAAACAGTGTATAAGAGCAAGAAAAAAAAAAGCAAGACATCATGAGAACAAGTACTCTAAATCTAGATGATCAAAGAACATATGAACTCATAGAGATATACACAGCATACACAGGGAATGCATAGATCTGCACCAGGTCCTTTCTGTATGTATGTATGTATGTATGTATGTATGTATGTATGTATGTATGTATGATTTCCTATTTAAAGTTTTTATGGGATTGCTGAGTGTATTAATGAGTGAGTTAATATGGTTGTTCCTTCTAAGGTGTTGCAATCCCTTTTAGATCCTCCACTCCTTCCTTAGCTCTTCCATGGGGGTCCCAGACTCAGTTCAATGGTTGGCTGTGAGTATCTGCACCTGTCTTAGGTGCTGGTAGAGCCTCTCAGAGGACAGCTATACCAGGATCCTGTCTATAAGCACTTCTTGGCATCAGCAATAGTAGTTTGGTATCTATGGATGGGATGGATTCCAAAGTGGGGAGGTCTCTGGATAACCTTTCCTTCAGTGTCTGCTACATTTTTTGCTCCTACATTTTCTTTAGATGGGAACAATTCTGGCTTGAAGAGCTTTAGTTGGGTAGGTAGGCCATTCCTCAATTGAAGGCAATGTCTATCTACTGGAAGTGGACTCTTCAGGTTTTATATGACATCTGTAGAGTATTTCAGTTAACGCCATCACTATTGAATCTGGGGAGCCTCTCGCATCCCTGGCATCTGGGACTTTCTAGTGATTATCCTGTTCCCCAAGCCCCACCGTTACATAATTTTATTTATTCTCCTGGTCCTCTGGATTTCTCTCCTGGTGCTTGCTATACCTGATCCTTCCCCCACCCCCAATTTTTCCTCTCCTTCTCCCACCCATGTCCCTTCTTCTGCCTCCTGAGATTACTTTGTTCTCTCTTCAGAGTAGAATTGAAGCATCTAAACTTTGGCCTTCCTTCTTGTTAAACTTCATATGACCTGTGAGTTGCATAGTGGATATTTTGAGCTTTTGGGCTAGTATCCACTTAGCAGTGAGTTCATACTGTGTATGTCCTTTTGGGTCTGGATTATCTCATTTAGCATGATATTTTCTGGTTCTGTCAATTTGCATGCAAAATTCATGAATTCTTTGTTTTTAATAGCTGAGTAGTATTCCATTGTGTAAATGTACCCCATCTTCTGTATTCATTCTTCTACTTAGGAACATCTGGGTTGTTTTCAGCTTCTGGCTATTATAAATAAGACTGCTATAAACATAGCACAGCACATGTCCTTGTTCTATGTTGTAGCATCTTTGGGGTATATTCCCAAGAGTAATATAGCTGGGTCTTCAGGTAGAAGTATTTCCAGTTTTCTGAGGAAATGTGAGATTGATTTCCAAAGTGGTTATACCAGCTTGCAATCCCATTAGCAATGGAGATGTGTTCCTCTTTCTCCACATCCTTGCCAGCATCTGCTGTCACTTGAATTTTTGATCTTAGCCAATCTAAATGGTGTAAGGTGGAATCTCAGGGTCATTTTGATGCATTTCCCTGATGTTGAACATTTCTTTAGGTGGTCATTCTGTTTATATTTTGTGGAACAGTTTGAGAAGTATTGGTGTTAGGATTTCTTTGAAGGTCTCATAGATTTCTGCACTAAAACTATCTGGCCCTGGGCTTTTTTAGTTGGAAGACTTTTAATGACTTCTTCTATTTCCTTATGGTCTATGGGATGGTTTAGATAGTTTATCTGGTCCTGGTTTAACTTTGGTAACTGGTATCTGTCTAGAAAATCATCTATTTCATCTAGATTTTACAGTTTTGTTGAGTATAAGCTTTTGTAGTAAGATTTGATATTTCAATTTCCTCAGTTTCTGTTATGTTTCTCTTTTTACTTCTAATTTTGTTAATTTGGATACTGTCTCTATGCCTTTTAGTTATTTTGGCTAAGGGTTTATCTATCTTTTTTATTTTTTCCAAGAACCAGCTCTTAGGTTTATTGATTCTTTGTTTAGTTTTCTTTGTTTCTGATTGGATGAGTTCAGCCTTGAGTTTTATTATTTACTGCCGTTTACTTCTCTTAGGTGCCTTTGCTTCTTCTTTTTCTTTTCTAGAGCTTTTCACTGTGTTGTTAAATTGCTATTGTTGGATCTCTTCCATTTCTTTATGAAGACACTGATTGCTATGAATTTTCCTCTTAGCAATTCTTTCATTGTGTCCTATAGGTTTGGCACCTGTGAGTTCCTTTTCCCTAAATTCTACAAAGTCTTTAATTTCTTTCATGATCAAGTAAGTTATTATTGAGTAGACAGTTAATCAGTATGGTCAGTTTTTGAGGAGGTACCATAAGGTGCTGAGAAGATATATTCTCTTGTTTTGGGGTGAAATATTCTGTAGATATCTGTTAAACCATTTTGGTTCATAACTTCCTTTAGTTTCACACTGTCTCTGTTTAGTTTCTGTTTCCATGTTTTGTCCATTGGTGAGAGTGGGATATTGAAGTCTCCCACTGTTATTGTGTGAGGTCAATAAGTGTTTAGAGTTTTACTAATGTTTCTTTTACAAATGTGGATGCCCTTGCATTTGGGGTGTAGATATTCTAAATTTCAGAGATTATCTTGGTGGATTTTTATTTTGATATATGTTAAATGTTCTTCCTCATTCTTTTGATAAATTTGTTGAAAGTATATTTTATTGTATATTAGAATGGCTACTCCAAGTTTTTTTCTTGGGACCATTTGTTTTGAAATTTTTACATATCCAGTCTTTAGCCTACATCTTTTTCTTGGGAAATTGATCCATTGATGTTGAGAGATGTTAAAGACCAATGATTCTTGGTTCCTGCTATTTTTACTGTTTGAGAGGGCTTTATGTTTTTATGGTTCTCTTTTTTTGGTTTTCTTGTGAGATAATTAATTTCTTGATTTTTCTTGGGTGTAGCTTTCCTCCTTGTGTTGGAGTTTTCCTTCTATTAACCTCTATTGGGCTGGATTAGTGGAAAGAAATTGTTTAAATTTGATTTTGTTGTGGAATATGCTGGTTTCTTCATCTATAGTTATTGACAGTTTTTCTGGGTATAGTTGCCTGGGCTGATATTTGTGTTCTCATAGGGTCTGCATGACATTTGTCCAAGATCTTCTAGCTTTTAGAGTGCCTTTTGAGAAATCTGCTGTAATTCTGATAGGTCTGCCTTTATATGTCTCTCGGCTTTTTTCCCTTACTGTTTTTAATATTCATTCTTTGTTCTGTATATTTGGTGTTTTGATTATTATGACACAGAAAAAAAATTCTTTTCTGTTCCAATCTATTTGGTGTTCTGTAGGTTTCTTTTATGTTTATGGCCATCTCTTTGTTTAGGTTAGGAAGTTGTGGACCAGAAAAAAGATGTGTCTTAGCTGGGGTAGATAGATTCTCTGTCTGATGATCCCTGTTGGGGTTAAGCCAGGAATTGAAGGATGTATTTTACCTATAAGCCTGCTTATGATGGGCCTCCTGGGAGTCAAGCTGTCACTGACAGGGAGTGGAGCATGTCACAATTGTGGACTGGAAAGATGTTGAAAAACTCTATTTTCAGTAAAAGAAAAAATAAGGAAAAGCAGGTTTTACTCTATCACTTTCATTTCCTACAATATGTATAAAAGAGAATGGACTAAGTTTAGAGCACAGGGCACAACAAGATATCTGCTGTAACATCCATCAAAGCACAGTTGCCTGGTGCAGTATAGTTTTTCCTTCCTGAAGGTTTCAGATGAGAAAGCTGATGTGCTAACAATCCAATTTGATGTTGATGATTAATAAGGTTCATGGATTGTTGTTGTTGGTTTTATTATTTTACCTTTTTATGTTTTACCATTGATAGACCCAGCAGTTTTAAGATTGGTTCAAATTAATCATGAGTTAGTCTTAAATGTTGTTCTTTGACATCAAGATTACATTGGAAATTTCTCTATGGCTTTTCCTTTATAAAAATGTTTACAGCTCAGTCACCCAGGCCCTTAAAAGAGTCCATATTATCTTTTCTAAAGAAACACTTCTCTCAAAGTCCTTAACAGGTGAGCATAAAATGAAGGCTGCTTCCTTTTATCACCTATCAACTCAAATCAATATCTCCTCTCATGAGAATCTGTATTTTAAGAAACTTATTCATGTGTCTACCAATGGAAATTCTAAGAACAAGCATTTTAAAAGTAGTTCTAGGTAACTTTTCCTAAAAATAAGATAATGAAATTTGATGTCATATATACGTGGGTTTGGACTTTGGTTCAAATTCAAGCCCAGTGTTACAATGTATTAGCTCTTTGAACCTAAATTTATTATTTTATCTCTCATGCTCCAGTGGCCTTGTGCATGAAATGATGACAATAACTGTGTTTGCGAGGTTATAAGTATGGTTTAGTTGGAACTCTACATGTGGAATCTTTTGTCATTTAGAATATGGCACTTATTTGTCTCTGTGTATATAAAAACACCACTTGTCTAAGCAGTGATCTCTACTTTTATGTAATAGCTTTCCATGTCAAGTTATATGTATGCTCTATTCATAGTCTTAAAAATGAAACCCTTTCCACTGTTTCGCTGTGTGCCACCTTATTTGAAAAGAAAAGGTGGCGGAAGGGCCTATGGAAACATAATGGTCTTTTTAAAAATGCTAGGAAAGATTTGAGCCTATCCTGTCACTTAGACAACTAATTACACCATTACATGCTGCAATTACAATTAAGGATTTCAGCTGATGGAAGGCATGTGCGCTGCACTCTCATTACCGGATATTCCCTTGCCAACACTCAAGAGTATCATGGTTTTGATGAAACGAAAACAACTCAAGGAGCTATATTTGCTCAGTAACATCAACAAAGCAGTTCAGGGAGCCCACTGCAGTTCCCTTTTGCCCCATTCCATCTCCCACTGAGCTATTTAAAGACATAGCTTTCCTTATTACCTCAAGGAGCTACTTGGCTGCCAAAGTCATTAGTAAATTCTGCTGACCCAGCATTGTCTATGTGAAATATTACAACCTGTTGGGCATGTAGAGAGCTATTTTGGCAGTGAGCCAGTTGGATTGGAGCTTACATTGACTCAGAAAAGATCACTCAATTCAAATCACTTAGTGTCTGCAAGGCTTGCCAAGCTTTCCTTACGTATATATTATTTACAACACCCTCTCAGAAGACAGATGGCCTCAAGCCAAAGCACAACCCTGTAAGAGGCCTTTCTGTTTGACAGAGGGCTACTTGCAATCACCTCTTAACATCCCACTTCCTAGCTTCCTGGATATCTTCAACACTGGTTGCCATTCTGCTGATACTTAAGCCCATTTCAACTATTTATCTAATGGTAGCATATGATTTCTTCTAGTGATTAGCAATGTTATAATTCTTAATGATTTAACTTTTATGTGAATACATCTAATAATTAAAAGGCTCTTGCTCTTTGTATAAGTTAAGACTTAGCTACAAGGTGACTGAAACCTAATCCAAGCTGCCTTGAGTAAAAATGATGATTTATTGCCCCTACTAAAGGAAAGTGTAGAGGCTTCTGGCCTGACAGAGTATAGAGATCAAGTATCAATTCACCAGGCCTTTGTCCCTCCATTATGATCTTTTGGTTCTGCTATATCACTTTCAGACAGGTTTTCACCCTAAATTTATTAAATGATAGAACCATCCCTAAACTCCCTGACTCTGCTTCAAAAACTGTAGAAATGAGAACCTGTCATGGCATGAAACTTAGCAGGAAAACAAACAAACAAAGAAAGAAACCAAGATTCATCTCCTAACAACATTCAGATCATGTGCTTGCCACAAGCACGTGGCTTGGGTCAGAAGGAACAGGGTGTTGAATTTCTTTGCAATGAGGCTGCAAAGCTGTCTTTGCTTCAGGACTTGCTCAAGATCTTCTTATGCCACATTAGAGAAAATTACTGCTATGAGCATCAAGGAACAATCCAGCTCCTGAGAGGAGACAAAATAATGTTGAAAATGTCTTTATCCTTAAATGAGTTGTTTTGGTCCTATTCTATTGCTGTGAAGAGATACAAGGACTAAGGCAAATTATATAAAAAAATCATTTGATAAGGGACATGCTTACAGATTTGCAAGATGAATTCATGACTATCATGGTGGAGGGGAAGGCATGGTTTGAGGTCAGACAGGCATGACACTGGGACAAAAACAGAGAGTGTGCATCTTATCTGTAAACTGAAGGCAGAGAGCAGAGAAAGATTGTGCCTAGCCTGGGCTTTTAAATCTACAATCCCACTCCTTCTCCAAGGCCATGCCTCCTCCAACAAGAACGCACCTCCCAAACCATACCCAGCCTAGAACTAAGTATGCTCATATATGAGCCAATGGGGTCATTCTCATTTGAACTACTCCTAGGTTTCATTATTTAAAGCTTCCTCTCATTATTGCATTCCCATTCCCTACAAAACAGAACTTATTTCCCTTTTGATTTCAACTTGTCTAAATTCAAACTAATAATGATGCATTTCCCCTCAACCTATAAAAAATTTTGGAGGAAGAGTTGATGTCATAGATATGTCAAAGTACTAATGCAAACTTAAGTAGTGCTGATAGAAAGGAACTGTGTTTAGAGTACTGCACAGTAAAACACTATACATCCACCACCTAAAACCCCCACCATTTAGAGAAGTGTATATAACTTTCAAAGACCCACAGTAATTCTCATATACATTCTGTTAGTCAACACTGATCTTTATAGAAAGGAGGAAATTCATGTACTCTTCTCTCTTGCTCAGAAAGTAGGTAATAGAATTTGACAAGTAGTAGATGTCAAAATTTAAGGAAAAGATAAAAACAAAGTCTGCCTATTGTGAGATCGACAGAGCCAAATGAAATTTTGAAGCCTCCTAATAAAACTGATCAAGAATGAAGCATGAAAGGAATTAACATCCCCAAATTTATTTCAGGAAATACTTGTGATTCATCTGCCATCCTTTAATTCAAGAAGTATTTGATGATCACAAACCACATAACCATCACTGCACTGGACTTTTGCACTTGATGAGTGAGGGACAGCATCACTAGAGCACCTCTCAGGAGGCATATAGTTTATAGTATTGACATACAGATTCTGAGAATGCAGTTGTCTTTCAATTTCTAAATGGAAATCGGATTGATCACTAATGTGAACAGTAAAAATGTTAACACAGATGCTGATAAACATTTGAGATTTGCTATGATTTGAATAGTTCTCACACCTATATATTTCTAATATAATCTCCAATGCAAAAATGTAGGGCCTTATAAGATGTGTTTAAACCAAAGGCCTTCCCTTTCACTAATGGATTGATGCTCCTTCGAAAAAGCTTTCATCAGAGGGTATGTGCCTTTCTCAACCATGAAGAGTTAATATTTATTACATATATTAAAAGCCTACTAGTATATTGTATTGGACCTCCTACACTATAGAAAGGTAAGAAAGGAATTTCTGTTCTTCACTAGTTACCTGACATCTTATAGTCTGTTACAGTAACACTGTGTACTAAGGTGAAGTTAAATGACATTGCTGTCCACTCGAATCTTTCAATGCCTCTATTTTCCCATCTTTGTTATTAGCTAAGTTTAGTCTTCTAATTGCACTGTATCCAAACACAATATGTACTAAGTAAATACAGGCATATATGTCATTCATTTTCAAATGAAAGATCCAATTACCTTAAGTCCTACTTCAAGTTTCTTCTTGCTTTTTGTTGGATATATTGAGAATGTGTGTTTAATGTGTCTGGATCCACAAACATATGCTTAACTCTATCAATCAGTTGAGAAGGGAGAAGAAATTAATTACACCAGTTGCCTTGAACTAATGACATATAATTCTATTGGAGCAAGCCAACCAAAACAACTATCATGGACATCAATATGTTAAAGCAACAAATAAATATTATAAATGTAATGGCATCAATCCTATAGCACATGTGAAAGTGTCTGGTAGAGTTAGCAGAGGTCAAGAGAATGAGCAAGATTCAAATGGGTAGAATGGTTAGAAATATGTTATTAATAGGGAATAAAAAATATAGTCCAAAAAATATAGTAGGACTTGAATTAGGAAAGAAAAGGAACTTTTACTTAACCTAAATTGGAGAAAGCCCTCCATTCCACCATGAGGTATTTATAGTATTTTCTGAGATTGGAGAATCATAAATGTCATCCTTTTAGCTGTGAATAGGACCTGGAATTAATAAGAATGGTGTAGAACTTTCCATATGAAGATAAACTTTGACATGGCTTTTGAGAGTGAAAATACAGAGAAGAAAGTTGATATAACATCAGTTTAGAAGGAAACTCTTTCATTCAAGAAAGAGAGAGGAGAGAGAGAGAGAGAGAGAGAGAGAGAGAGAGAGAGAGAGAAATCAAATATGGTTTGGGGAAGTGTTTCAGGGATGAACATGTGATTGATGTCAGCTAACAATTAATGGACTTTAGATTTGCTGAAGTTACTAGCATTGCACAAATGCAACCTATGCTTAGAATAAGGAAAGAAATAATGGAATACCAGAAATGAGTGACAACAGGCTGCCAGAATGCACAAGTACTAGACTGTGTTGTTGTGTCTACCAATGGTTACCAGATGTCAGGATTGTCATCCCTCAGAGGTGGAAGCACAATAGGAACAACTTATCAAATCCCAGGAAGAGAAATGAAGTAGGCAAACTATCTACTTTGGTGTGATGTAATCAGAAAATATTCTTCAAGAACTGTTTTCTTGCATAGGACCAAGTGATACAGTTAAATTTGGGATATGTTAGGAAATAATGAGGTAGTCTTATGTAATATCACCAAAAGTCTCCAAGAGTATAAGGTTTTTCACTGTTTACAAGACCCTTACAGTGTCAATTTTTTCAAGGGAAAAGTAATTTGTAAGAGGCACTCAGTAAACTTTAAAGCATAGGATTTTTCCCTATTTTCTATAGAAGTTCATATAATAAAATCATTATATACTGATTCCGATTTGTATAGCTGTAGACATCCTCAGTCACAACTGTTGGCTTGTCAATTCTGTAACACACACATACACACACACATACAAACAAAGAATAAACGACAAACCAAATAAAATGTGTTATCTTATTCAACCACCAAATATCATTCATTCTGTATACTGTTAAACATAAGATTATTTCTAATCTATCCATTCAACTGTTTTTTATTTCCTCATTTCATCTTTAATCTCTTTTCTTCATCCTACAGCTTTACACAAGTTTTACCTCTCTAACAGGTTACCCCACGGTGTAGCTACCATTTGAAATAGCATGAGTACTTCACATAAAAAGCACTTATAATCTCCGCTCTGTGGGAACTGTACTTAGATTTCCCATTAACACAGTGTGAAGTTATGTACTTAACTCTGTGCTCATTCAAATGAAAGTACATATGCAGAATGCACAGAAGTCTACTTGAATAAGATAGCAAGATTTTTTAACTTCTAGAACTGGCTGCCTCTTGGCTTATATCTTTTGATGTGAAACTACTGCTGTGAGAGACATCATTTTAATGTTATTCCATATATTGGTGGTTATATTATGAAACATGAATGTTACCTGGTAATAATATAATCAGGAATTTCTTTCTTCCTATGGTACTTGTGAATTTAAATAGTTAGGAAGTTCAAATATGGTAGAGATTACTTAAATTGTGACAGTAAAACACAAAGAAATCTCAGTATATCTCTTGTGATGTAATACGTGATCAAAATGTGTATTTTTGTTACTTGTCAACTACTGTATTGCTATATCTCTACAGATAGTGCTATCCTTGACATTAATTTTAACAATAGTTCCCTCTATATTTAATCTCTTATATGACATCAGTAATATTAGGAGTTTTCAAGTACTTTATACTTCACTGATATTATAGCATAATATGCCTGTGTTTTTTGATGTATTCATATTTCAAGTAGTTTAGGTATCAGTGAATTGTAAAACTAGAAACATTTTTATTGCTATAATATAGAAATTTACCACACATTTGGAGTTGCTTTCTCAAGATGAACAAATATATGATACTTTATAATATATGATACTTTTAACAACTAAATTTAAAAATTTAATAAAAATATTAAGAGCTCATTTTGTTCTTGGTCATACAGATTATATACAGGAAACAAGTTTTCTGTTTGCTTTGGAAGTAAAGGGTGAGGGATAAAAAACAGTATTCTAATTGTTTGGAGAGGATATGCTACATTTAGCTGCATTTGTTCACTCTAGGATGATATGTAATAAAGTAGACAGTGGAGCTTATCCTGACATGTACATGAAGGAAACCAATACTCTGGAGCTGAAATTGGTGGTTTCACTTTTAAATATCTATGAACATTTTAAGATATGTGCTATCAGTAAAGTTACTTAATCTATTATTTTAACTATGTGCACCTTAAGGAAACATTTGGGAATCTGTTATAATATAGCTGAAATATGACAATCCGAAAGGGTAATAAAGTTCAGATATGTTAGTTACATTACCCACCTTAATCTCTTTTTAAAATCACATGTAGAATCTATCACAAGAGGAGTGCAAGTAAATAATAGTTATATTGTTTTGAAATAATTCCTAAAAGTTTTAATTTTGGAGCATTTGACTTATATTTTGATGGGATATTCGCAGATTCCCTGGTATCTAAAAAGGAAACTTCAAATTTCTCTTCAATTGTAATTTCCCTATCCACATAATGTAATCCAACTTTCTGTATTTTACCTTTTGTCTATTTTGTTGCATTTTCTATCATTCCAAGGGTCATTCTCTGTTTATTGACTCTTTCTTTCCACGAAATATTTGTTATTAAAACTTGATACTCCATGTGATTAATATCTCCCTATATAACTATCATTTATCTATCTATCTTCTATTATGTATATATATATGTATATACATATACATATGTATATAATATATTATATATATACATAATATATATTCTATCTATATCTACTGTAATATAAAATCTTAACACCTATTATTTTACAAGCTGATTTTAAAAAAGATACTTGGAAGACATATTGTAAAATAAACAATGATTTTATATATATTGTTAGCAAAACCAAATATTCAATGAGAATTAGACATTTGTTTCTCATCTTGTACAAATTCAACTCAAAATGGATTGAATGATTAGATTTAGAACTAGAAATTATGAAAATATTACAAGGGAAAATGCTTCAGGATACAGCAACTGGGAAGAAATTGTTTTAATATGATTACTGAAAAAGCATAAAAGCAAAAATAGACAAATGTTATTATATCATACACCAAAAACCCCTTGTATTACTTGGTACTTTAATATATGTACATAGTGAATCTTAATCATTTTGATCCCTTCCATTCCATCCTCTTTGCCTTTCTTCTCTTCCTGCATCCTTCTTACCAACAAACCACACTCAACTTTCATGCAATTTTGTGTGTGATTACTGAGTTTAACTTTTCTTGCCTAAGTATGGTTGTGAAGCTACATTTTAGAGAGAGGGAAATTTATCATTGACTATACCACGGGGAAAAATAAGAACCTCTTTCCAATGAACTTAACTGACAATCTCTTTTTAAAATCACATGTAGAATCTATCACAAGAGGAGTGCAAGAAATTAATAGTTATATTGTTTTGAAATAATTCCTAAAAGTCTTCAGGGAGAGACTTCATTCTATATGATGAAATGGAGAGGGGCTCAGTCTTGAGAGCATACATGAATGCACCTGCCATAGCATACATGGGTGTCATTTTGCCACATATTCCCCTCTCTTCAAGCTATTAGATTCTTACTATCCTCTCTTGTGCAATATTCCCTGAACCTTGGATGGTATAATCTATCTGTTTAGTCAGTCAAGTATAGTTACAAAGCTAGGATGGGAGAAATATTTGTAAACTATATCTGATTAGGAATGAGAATTAACAAACTCTACTTTTGCACCATTTTGATGATATGCATTCAGAGTGATTATACTTTTATGGAGGTAATGATTTCTCTTTTCCAATTACTTATATTTTCCAATAATTAAAGTCTACTCTAACTATCTAGAAAATGACTGAATCTGGCTGTTTGTTTTCATGGTACAAACGAGGCTCTGATTGTTTTTCTACTGTGGAATGATGCTCCTGCTAGTTTTAAAGGATTGCTTTTTATGCTTCACTGTGTCTGTGTCATCAACACAGATGGGAGGAGATGCACTTGGAATACATGGATAACAATGTGTTTCCTCAATATGACTTGGCCTTTTCACTGGGGTAGGAATGAGGCTAATTCTCCTAGCACTATCTGCAGTATAAATCACAGAATATGTTGAAACAAATGACACTTAGAAAGTCAGAGTAGTAAAGTGCACAGGTAACTCAATGAAACACAGGAGACTGTTGCAGTTTACAGTTATATAGGTGGGTAAATTTCATAAGAAACCTTTGACAGCAGATTCAAGATAATTGAAATTGAATGGTTAAATGGAGATTTTGATTCTGTGACATGTCTTGTCCTTTCCTCTATACCTTGCTTCATAATTCATTTATTGGTAAATTTACACCTGTGAGTAAAATGAGAGACTAAAGATCATACTTTGAAAACAAGTAATGAAGTGACTCCTCTAGGAGCTCATAGCTAAATGTGAGGGTTGGGCTATGGAGTAGTAGATCTCAAAACAAACATCCTTGGCATGTACGCAGGTCTTAACTTTTCCTATCAGTTCCCCTACCCACCCACTCACTCCCACCTCAGTTCTTCTGATTTTGTTCGATCTTTTTTTTTTCTTAGTTTTAAATACAGAAGAGCTGTTTCTGCTATTCTTTCATTGAAACATTAGAAGCAGAAGGGAGCCGTGTACTCCACTCCATTTATAGTTATTTTATTAATCATTCTATTCATTTAAATTTCAAATGATATCCCCATTTCTAGTTAAGTTCTTCATTTTGTGAGGTCTTAGGTATTGAAATTTCTCCCATCTTTTGGTTACATGAAAAGGTAAGATGATTCATTCTATACTCAGAATGACAGGAAAATAAAATGTACTTTCTGTTTCATGCAATCCTCCAGTATCATTCTGCAATATTCTTTTAAATCATTCATGTCTAATAAAGAGTATGAGAAGAAATAATTCATTCTTTTCTCACCCTCAAACCACTTTCTTTTTCCATATACTTTTATTTTGTGTCAGCTGGCATTGGGAATGGGCTGTTTGTTGGGGCTATCTTTAAATCCAATTCCTAGTTTGTCCCTTCTCTACAAAAGCTGTACAGATTGGTTGAACCTTAAGGACAGAGGGTATTGGAACTTAAAATGCAATGAACTATATGCTTCTAATCTCTCAGCAGTGGGGCTTTGTTTCAAGTTTAAAAGTCCTTCCTAATTTCAACTACCACTCTGTTTTCTGGATAATATACATACTCTAGGAGTAATCTTCAAAAAGAATTGACAGCAGATACACTTATTATAGTCAAGATAGCCACCATGGTAAAAGAGAGATTATGTAAAGTTTTGTTAAAGTGCTGTACCAAAGACCAGCCTTGGCATGGAGACGGGTTCTGAGAAAGGAGTGACTGGGAGCAGCGAAACAAACGACTAGAAGTCAAATTGTGTGTCCAGGTGGTGGCCTATATTCTGCTGGAGACAGCTTTCCAGTCTGCTTCCTCTCTTTTCTGCTTTGTCTCAGATCTAAGTTGGCTGCAAGCATCCCCTCCGTATTTGTCAGGCTCTGGCAGAGCCTCTCAGGAGACAGCTATATCAGACTCCTGTCAGCATGCATTTCTTGGCATTCACAATAGTGTTTGGGTTTGCTGACTGTATATGGGATGGATCTCTAAGTGAGGCAGTCTTTGGATGGCCAATGATTTTTTAATAATGAAGCTAATTTTCTGGAAAATCTTCTTCACCTACTCTTTCTCATAGTCTCCCCTGGAAGAGTCAGAAGGAGTCCCGCTATCCAATAAGCATATAAGCTAATCGAAGTGTTGCTAGGCCAGAGAGCCTTCTACTTCACTGTTACCTCACCTCCCAGACTCATCTTATCTAACAGATCTGACTAAGTTATGAAAGCCTGTTATTACAAAATAAGCAAACTCAAATTGATTTATTTACTTCCCACTATCTCGTCTCATCAGCTAAATAATAAATGACCACAAATTTCCAAAAATTGAATAAAAACAAATCAAGAAGAAAAATGGTCTAAGAAACAACTCTCTGTGACATTGCTATTGGAATGGCATTCTCTGGCTGCCTTAAGGTACTCTTAAATTCTGTCAAAATAATATTTAGTTAATATTTACTGTTTAATTTTATTCTTCCACAAAATCCTTTTATCTTTGTTTGTACTGCTCATCAATATAGTTATAATTTCCTCCATTACAAAAAATATATTTTCATTAAATATATAATTTATGTCTATATCTATAGTTAAGTGAGAACATTTCATTTAGGACTTCTTTTTATTTTGTCTTGATCTATACTATGAATCACACTTTCTATTAATCAGAGCTGATTTCAGCTTTCCATTAGATGTCATAGGTAAAGTATTTGATTGTCATGTATCTTTAACTGTGAACACTGATTTTTAAATACGTTTAGGTAAATGTCCTTTCTTTTCTCGTTTTTTTTTTCTTGCTCTTTTTTATGTCTTTCTTCCCTTCTACACAATCTCCCTGTCTTTTATTCCTTTTTCATTTTTTTGTTATTTTATGCTCCTATAATCAAATATTTAATTAAAGCTGTTAATGCAGATTATTTTCAACCACTTGAGGTAACCCATAGTAGTTATAAACTATGAATTTGTCTGTGTTCAACTGGCTCTCATATTATAAATTTACTAAAGTCCATGTGTTGTTAGGAGCTGTGCTAGGTTATAAGAAATAGCAAGAAGTGTAACAGACCCTGGCTTTCAACCTGCTTTTCAAGCATCATTATAGAGCTAGCATAACATCAGCATCCTGTGTACATTCAAGCATGACATTGCCACAAGCTGCTGTTTTCTGAGTTACACAGAAGAAAATGACAAATTCAGCTATCCCAAAATTCTCAGGTAGTGTGATAGTTTTCTCTGTGAATTTTGTATTCACAGTCACAAATAGATCAACTATGGCTCACAGGTCTAATTCAGGTCTGACTTCTTTGGTCTTTAAAGATAGTCATATTCATGTGATTTATTTTCCTGCCCTCAATAACACTCTGTTCAGTGGAAATATCTCTAGACTAGAATCCATCCAATGTTATCTCTCTAAAAATATAGAAGCATATTAAGTATGTTATTTTCTTTCCATAGTTAAATGTTCTCCTTTGTTTTAATAATCCACTGCTTACTGATTTGCTCCCCATGGATTGCTCAATCTGCTTTCATTATATGAACTAGGACCACTGTCAGCTCAGAGATGTTGTATCCACAATGGCCTAGCACTCACAAAGAAAGTACTCAACAAGGTTTGGGACCTACAGCCAGATCTTAGGGAGGGATTAATTTTTAAATGCAGGTTTCTTCCTCTCAGATGACTTATAGCTTGTGTAAAGTTGAAATAAAACAGGTTGATCCTGTCTTCTATGAGGGATGCTTGTCTATGTTTCAGTTGCCTGTGTACTTCCACACTCCCTCATTTTGTGTCTTGATTCTTTAATTTATACTTCCATAAACATGTTAGGCCAAAATGCATTAACAGTGAATTTCAAAACCTGGTTATATTAATTAGCAACAACAAAGCAGATATGGCACAGCTCCTTTTGATTATAATATCCCTATTTATGAACAGATCATTGTTCTCTTGATAGCTGATCCTAAGAATACATGGCCAGACATCTGGGAATAAAGAGTACTAAGAGACTTCCAAATGTGATTATTTTTAAGAGTACTGGATAGATCCCACTAAAACATGTTTGAGAAAGTTAATAAATGAACTTTGTGGACTATGGCTTTGGATGCAGAAAGTTGTCCTTTGATAGTTATAGTAGTCAAACATACTAATAAATAGTATATATAATAATTAGAAATGATGAGTCAGCAGAAAATGAAAGATACAACTGAGAATGCATTAAAAATTATGATATAAGTAAAGCAAATCAATTGAGGTTTGTTTTATCCACTAAAATAAGAATTTTGACTTTGTGTGTGATTGTGGTTGGACAGGACTCTAGGTGTCATGTGTTCTGTGACCCTTTGACTACCTAAGCTCCATCTGTTGCTCAGAGTCACAAATGATTTTCCTTAAGATGTATTCTCAAGGATACTTTTTATTGTGTACTGAAATTTAGTTTAGGTATTCTTATTTTTAACTACTCCACTAAAGTTTGACCAGGGTACAATAGAAATTGCAGAGGACAAATGTTGCAAAATAATTTAAGAAACATGGCTTCTAAAATATGAGATTTAAAGGATCCACTTCCTTCTTTTCACTAGAAGACCCTCAACTTTGTGCATCATCCTTTTAAACTAGAAACATAGAGATTATGTTTCAGTGTATCTGAAGTAAGACCCAGGAATTTGAATTTGTAGTCATCAATCAGATGCCATCAAGGTGTCCATCAGTGAAGCTGGACCAGTCCTCCCTTCATGCAACACAGTACCCTTCATGCAACACAGTAGTGGATATTTAGTTTAAAAATGAATTGAATAGATAAATCAAAAGCGCTAATAGGTTTGATGCATTCCTTCACTTACTCTCTTATTTAAAAATAATTCTTAATAAGTACTTTTCCTGTCCTTAGTAACACAGCCAACTCATAGAAAGGATATGGTTTATATGTTTCACACTATCAAAAAAAATGAAATCTAAGAAAGGATTGAGAAAGTAGAAATACTTTTGAAATATTATATTTCATTAAAGTAGTAATAGACAGTAGGTAGAGAAGTGATTAATTACCAAATCTAAAACATATTTGTGTAGCCTCATCTGAAAAACAAACACCAGATTAAAATAGTTATTCTTCTATATGACCATTATTTAGTGAATTATATGAAGTTTGATAAATAACAACTATTCAAGCAGTAGGATTTATTAATCTTTTTCTGACCTCATTTGGCATGGTTTAGTATATTATTAGTTTACCACTCTTCTCTTTTTTGTTACCTCTTCAATGTGCATAGAACTCTACAGCCATCTATGAAATCTGTTAAATCAAAATTTTAACTAAAAGCATTGGGTCTTCTCCTTTAAAATTCACCCCCTCCTAAGAATTCAGAGAGCTGTTTGGAATGAGTAAGACCTCCATTCTGAGAGTCATGAGCAAGGTTGGTCCCTTTGTCAATCTGTGAGGTGTATTCTGGAGTGATGGGATCTAAAAAGATCCTCAAATTATTTTACCATAGTTATTAAGTTACCAAAAAAACTATTTTACTAAGATTAAAGAGTCTAAATAAATTTTAAATGATATGCCAACAAATTTCTTGGATATCTGATGTGGGTCCCTATTCCAGAGGGCTCCCCATGAATATCTCTGGTCCAGCTGGGTGCGGGGGTCCAGGACAAGGGGATAGAATGTGAGCAGGGAGGGAGAATCACCTCCACTGCCTCTGCTGCTACCTCTGCCCTCTGTTGGCACCCAGTTTCTCCCAGGTGCTGCACTTGCTTCTCTGCACTGAGCTCGTACTAGCTGGGCTGGTGAGAAGCCAGCTAGCTAGCAAGAAGGGTCCTGAAGGCACTTCGGAGAGCAGATCTGTTCCCAAGTGTTACAGCTCTTGTGACAGAAACTCTCAGAAAACGAGATGATTCTCGGACACCTTTACTTCTCTCGAATAGAGTTCTTATATATAGTTTTGAGGTGAGTTAAGGTCTAACAGATAATCCCTATTGGCTTGGTCTAAGAGCTTGGAGATACCTCATCTACATGTGGGAGAGCCTGAGGCACTGTTCATATGTGACTGATGGCCATAGACCTCTCTGTGGGAGGGGCTGTGAAGGGCTGAAACTAAGTGGAAGGAACCAGGGGCCCAAGAGCAAGGCTGAACACCTCCTATTAGGGTCTGGGGTTCAAGGCCTGTGCTCGACAAGGGCCCAGCTGCCTCTCACAGCCTACCATCCCACAAGTCCCCCTTTTTCTTTTATAAAGGATAGGTGTCATCAGAATAAGTGTCTCCTATGTTGGGAACAGTTTGATACTGAACCAAGACCTGATTGGTAGTTACCTTTGCAATGCTACTCATCTGTTGCTTAAAAACTGAATGAGGCAGAATGTCAAGAAAAGCAAAGATCCAATGGCTAGTATGGGGCCAAGGAAGGGAAGAATCCAAGTTATCAAGGGGTTAGAGTATCAAGGGGTAGGGGTGTTGGGAGTATAGCATGCCCGGAAGTTTCCCTGGAATACTTCTACCATCTCAGATTCATTGACATAGAAACAACATTCATCCCTCAGCAAAACACAAGTCTCCCCACTGTTCAGCAGTCAGCAAGTCCAGGGCCCTCGAGCAACTCCTGCTAAAGAGGTTATCTGGAGTTGAAAAGATTCAAGGCTGTCTGTCGTAGAGGCAATTACCTGGTCAAGCTTGTCCTGGAAGTCGTTGGCCAGATAGTGTGTTTAGACAAGGGCTGCTCCAGTAGTTCTAGTAGCACCAAGTGAAACATCAAGGCCTAGTCCAATCTTAGTCCTAGATCTCTCTCTTTTTTCAGCTTCCTCCCATCTGCAAGGTGAGTTCTTCAGGTTCGTAGAGATAAACCTGGGAGACAACAATCATGGGGGCACAGGATCCCTGAAAATGAGGGTTGATACAGGCACCTGTAGTGCCTTTGCACTGGAGGAGGGCAAGAGGGTTAACACATACTGATTTGGTGATGGTGATGTCATAGGCACATGTGAGATGGGGTTTTGAGGAGGACCCTACAAAGCAAAGAGGTGGGGGTAAGTCAAAGAGAGGAATGTCCTGTGCTTTCTCATGGGCAAGGGACCATGGAGATTGTAAAGGGAAAAATTAATGGGAATGGCTGTTAATAATTGTTGAGAGAGAGGCACAGAAAAAGCATTAGGAAGAATTGGGGTAGGTCGTTAAGGGAAGGAGGTCTGCTGCATATTGGATGTACTATAGCCAGGAGAGGGTAGCTTGTAGTTCCTCCTGAGACTGCTTTTTCTGTTGTATAATATTAGCATGGATAAAGGCAGATTTGGGGACAGGGACAAGTTCACAGGAGACGTGTAGGTCAGCTTCGGGGTATCTGGCATAGCCATTGGGGTAAAGTTTACTCATGACTCCGATTTGCCAATGTTCATTCATGGATGGCTGATGGAAAGCTGAAAATGAGTTTTAAGGTAGATGAGCATGGTGCCACTGTGACTGGTGGATTCCATCCTACAGCTCCAATATCTGCAACCTCCATATGTATGGAGACATTCACCTGTGTCTCAGTAAGGAAAGCAGAGAAAAGGGCTGGGGATAATAGAGATGGATTCCAGGTGTAGGGGAATCTCAGTGCTTATTTGACATCCTGGGCTCCTATAACTTTGTTGTGTCCATTGTAGTTTTCCCTGGTATAGAATCTCCAATGGTAGGTGTTGGGAAAGCTAGGGAGAGGCTGGGAGGTAGCAGATTTAGCATGAAGGATGACAAAAATAGCCAAGAGCATAGAGGAGAGGGGGGGCTTGTGGAGGGCACATGGCCTAGGAAGTTGTCACCAGGTCATGGATGTCCTTCAAGGAGATCCTGCTGTTCCTCTGGGCGTGGTGTCTCCTATACCTTCTCTTCTCCTCCTTGGTTCTTGATCTGTCAGTGAGAGGCAGGCCATCTTCTAGGTTGGTGGGGTGGTGTCGGACATTTCTGGCAGGGACCCAGATAGGCCCCACAATCTGAACCATGTTAGTGGACACAGTTTCTGTGCTAAGAATCACAGAAAATTCTACATGTCAGAAATGCAGGAAAAAGTGGTGAGGTGATTTGGTTGATAAATTGCAAATAGTTTTCTACTTAGTTTTGCAATTCAGAAACTGTTTTGAGTCACAGAGTATGTAAATGATTTAAAATGATAAAAAGAGGGAATAAATTTTAGATTTCCGCACATCCATCAAAGGTCCTCTAGATTGCTCCTGGAGAAACATCTAGACTGGCAGTCTCTGCACAGGGTGCTAGTTCTCCAATTGCTGCTTGATTGCTCGGCATATGCAACTCCATGGGAAAATACAAAAATCAGAAAATAAACCTATTGGTCTCGGCAGTCAGCATCAGCATTTTGTTTAAACTGGATGTTAAATAGGTAAAACCAGAGTCCAGTGTCTCAGCTTTAACAATCTCATTTAAAAACATTAGTTCTTTCGTTTTCTATTCTGTAAACATGTCCTATCCAATTATTCTCATTCCCTATAATCTCTGTGTATTCTTCATTTTGAGACATTTCTTTTGAAAAGAAGCTTGGGGAAGCATTACAGGGATTGTATGCTAACATTATAACCAAAATAAAACATATAATCAGACCTCATCGAAATAGTCAGCAGGACAGGAAGTGCCTCATACCGAGGTTTGGATGAAGCTGCTTCTGCTTGACAGGGTGCTGTGTCTTTTCACCCCACAAAGGCATGCTCCACTTCACACTTTAACTAAATGTATTGAAAAATAGAATGCCTCTCAACGCAGATTGCACCTTATAGCCTTTGTCAAGGGTTTAAAAATGTCTTAAGAACGGGAATGCCTGCTTAGGATTTATGATTATTACCCGTGGGCTTTATTGTGCATCTTGCTCTCACACTGAGCTTCCACATCACATCTGCAGGGAAGCATCAGAGGCGAGCTCATCACTTAAAGTTGTTTTGGTAATAATTTATCTCTGAGTCTGACTCCATTGTTCTGCATGTATTACATAGAACTTCCATGGAACATCAAACATATTTATTGATAAGAGAAAACTGTGCTGTTAAGAGTGTTTCTGTAATGAAATGGGATGAGGGATGGTCGTTTCTGTTCAAGTGGTACTCTTCAGGAAGAGAAAAATGGGAATATTTTTTAGAACATGAAATAAAACTCTAAAAATAGATGAGATGTATCTCTATTATCAACGATTGGATAAGATATAGTCATATTGTCCTTAGGGAATGAAGAGGACATCACAGCTTCTTTCCTGTCACCAAAGATGTTCGTAATAATTTGGGATATGTACCTCCTGCTTCTTATCCTTGCAGACTGAAAAATAAATGTTTCCACAGGACTTAAGACAGCTCCCACCCCACTGAGCTGTTAGAGAGAATACTGATAATTATTTCAGGTCGTAGATCCCTATTCCTGACCTTTATAAATATCAACAGGATGATACAAATATCAAGGTAGGTCTTAAGTTCTCCATTCATTGTAAGATAACCCTCGATATAAAGGCTTGGCTTGCAATAGAGGCCATTACCTTGCTGGCCATGTACCATATCATTTTGCTGTTGGCTAATGTGTTGTTCTTTTTTTTCCTTTTAATTTGCATTTAGAAGAGATATCAACCTTACTTGGCAAAGCTAACTGCTGATGTAGCCAACAACAAAGCACTCTCTCATCACTTGAGTCATTAAAATTAGAAAGAAGCAAAGAGCTAACATATATTATACTTTTTCAAGCAAGTACTTCTTTTAATTATGTCAAAATAGTAGGAAAAATGACCCCAGTATAAACCTCAGCCATAGTATTCAAGCTTATGTTGAAAGGTCAAATGAAAATTACAGAGAGCAGGAAGGATTAGACTAAAAGAAGATGAAAGCTATACAAACCAAGCAATAGTTTGGAGCTTAGAATATTTCATAGTGAGAAAGGATTTGATTTATATTTTTTCCTGTTTAGCATATAAAGAAATTAATTCATATGGCTGTAGCTTACACAGAAAATGATATGATGGAAGATATATCCTCAGAGTGAACATGGTTGTTAACTTTTGTGAATACCTCCCAGGTGGAATAACAGGTCAGTTAGGAGAAACAAGAATGCTGTCAGAGCAGTCTTAATTTAAAAAGTATAAGAAAAACTATAATAATCCCAATTTTGTTTTTTCTGAAAATATGTCATTTTCTATAACTTTTAATTGTGGACTGTGCTACTACAGATGTAGCTATGTAATTCTCAACCCTGTGATGTGGAATAACTGGATAACATATACTGAGTGGAAACAAGCACTCGAAAGAATAGATTTATGATTCATGATCAAGTGGAATTTTACTGTAAGCATCACTCTAATGTCAAGGAATGCCATACAAAGTTCATAATGGCAGTTCTACATGTGGATGACAAATTATATTTACTATATTCTCTGGGTGTATACATACACACACACACAAACACATACTTAAACATTCATTCTCTCCACCCATGTATGTATGTATATGTCATATATATTCATATATGTGTAGCTTACACACTGTTTCATTTCATAATTTCATAAGGCAAATATGGCCAGAGTAAAAATCATTAAATTTCAACCTGGAACATAGTAGTATATAAGCATAACTATAAGGAACATTCATGAGAGATCTAATTTTGCTACATGTATATAAAATGAAAATTTAATGGAGATATTTTGGTAAGATGAGCCAGTGAATATGAAGATGACCAGGGCAGGGCAATGGAAGTAAAGGCCATCATGTACAAGATGCATTTCAAAAAATAATGTTATCATGAACCAATTGCTCTACATAATAAATGTAAGCTAATACAGATTTTTAAGAACATCAATGAATTAAATGTTTAGTAATTAGATATTGGGTATTTCTGCCAAGAATGCTTTCCTTACCTGTCATGGAATATGCATTATCAAAAGCAATGCACGTCTGTTTTAGGTTAGTGAGGCTCTGTGAAGAATCTTATCCATTCTTGCCTTGCCAACCTGTTAATTTAATAACTCTGTCTGGGGGTCCATTTCAGATTCACACCATGTACATTGGCTGCCAACAGTTGATGTTGTTAGAGACAAGCTTTAACAATATGGGCAGAAATAAAAGTATTTTCAGGACAAAAAGGCTAGCATGATCAAGCTATATATGCCATTCTTGAAGCTTGACCAAAATAGAAACACTGACCTCAGGCCATGGGTAATTTTATCAGCAGTATTTGCCGAATCAAAGTCAGGGTCAGTCTTGTTTATGAAATAAAAAAGGGGAAGAGGCAGAGAGTTTTAGGGGCTGCTTGGCAAGAATCTGACATGGGCCAAGGACAAGTAAATGGGCTGCTTGGCAGGAATATGACATTGGTCAAAGACAAGGAAGTAGGCTTCAGGCAGGAATCTGACATTAGGCTAGAATAAAGAAGCAAATTCAGGCAGGAATCTAAATTTTAGGTGAGATGAGGAAGTAGGCTTCAGATATGAAAATGACTTTGGGCTAGGACAGGGAAGCAGGCTCAGATAGTTTGATCATCCTGATAAGCCTTTAGAAACAGTGATCATAGGAGTATTAACAGAACTTTGTATAATGCCTTGCTTGTTCTTTGACTATATTTATTGTCTTGCTTGTTCTTAGACTATTTGTATCTATTGTATTGCTTGTTCCTCAAGCTAGAACTGACTTCAATACTTGCATGTAGTTAAAATGATATAAAAGCAAAAAAGAGGAGTGGGGGATGGGATAGGGGTTTACTAGGGAGGGGAAATGGGGAAAGGGGATGGCATCTGATATGTAAATAAATAAAATATCCAATAAAAAGATAAGTAGATATTGAGTGAGTAAACATATCATTAAAAATAAAGCTGTTATGTTAAATATGAATTAAAATTTTTAAGTTATTTTAAGAATCATTTCAACTATTTCATAAAATATTTCAGAACTTTTTTTTAACTTTCTGTATACTTGAGGATTTTGTTTTACCAACTATTTTTTTCCCTATGTCTTTAAAGTCTCTAAATTCCCCAGCTAAATTTCAACATTTTCAGGTCTTTCATTTGGCAAATCATCAAATAATTTCTTAACCCTTAATATCTGCACCTTTGCTTTAAATGTTTTGAGATTTTACTTATTTTTATTTCATGTGTATGAGTATTTTTGTCCGAATGCATGTTTGTGTATGCAGTTCTCCAGGAGAAGATGCCAGAATCTCTGGAACAAGAGGTACTGACAGTTGTGAGCTTCAGTGAGTGTGCTAGGAACTTACATCCTCTAGAAGAGCAGTCTGTGCTGTTCACCACTGAACCATGTCTCTAGCCATCACCTTTCTTTTTTATCACCAATTATCATAAAATAGTTGTTTGACTCAAATTTTATATACTTTTATTGTTTTATCAAGTTCATTTTACTGTAATATAAAAGTTATCTCAATCATTTCATTCTTCTTGTGATTGAATTTCATGTTGCTGAATGAAGCAAAAATTACTCTGCTTTCTTTCAGGCATCACATTCCAGAGCATTGCTTTCTCCTGTATTATCTGACTTCTCTGTATACTTTTGCAGTTTATTAAGTAGCAGTTTCTCATAACCTTCCTTAACTCTTTTTATTTTTGTTTTGACAAGATTTATTTTTTTACTATTTCTAAGTGGTGCGTTGTGTTGTCGTGGTGCGTGTGGTGTGTGTGTTGAGCACATTAGTACAGGTAGCACTGGAGCTGGATGCTTCAGAACCTCTGCAGGTAGACCACACAATGTGGACCAACAAGGAACTGAATTTAAGTTTTCTGAAAGAACAATGAGTACTCTTAACTATTGAGCTATGTCTCCAGCACCTATTTTATGATTTTTCTGTTTATACATTATCCTTGGTCATCTTACTACATCCATATCTTCTACAACCATCTTTAAAGCAATGACTTTGTGTTATTCTGTATTTCCCTTCTGTAGTAGTGTGCCTTAGGTAAATAACTTATACAAATAGCTCATTTAGCTTGTCTTTCAGAAATGAAATTCTAAACAGCATGGAGCTGAAGTTCATTAGGGTTATCTCATAGTATTAAATAACAACACATGTATTATACCAAAACTACATGGCAAGATCACATGGTAAAACACATTGCCAGAAGCAAATCAAGATACAAGCTTGCTATTGACCATATATGTTAACATATGTGGATAAAAGCTCATTCTTTTATATTAATTTGCTTTTGAAGGAAGTAACTAGGATCTCACAAGAACCAAATTTATTTCTCCTGAAGAAATCATCTGCAATATTCTCTTACGTATTTTTCTGCTGCTGAACATCTTCCACAAAAGGATAGGCTTCCAATGTACATTCAAATCTTTGGAATATACACTCAAACAATACCCAGACAACAATACAACATGTGCAAATCTGTACCTGCTACCTAAAAGTTTCATCTAAACTTCATAAATACATTACCAAACAGGGTATTTCCACTTGATACATCCCAAAGGAGACTTATTCTTTCCTCTTTTTTCTTCTTGTTCCTCCTTCACAATACTTTCTATACTCAAGAATGTTTTCTTTCTTTCCACTGTCACCATATGAAGACCTGTTGCTCTACATCTCTGATGCCCATCTGTTCTGTCTCTGTGGCCTCACTGGCAACATTCATGTTCTCAGCTGGATTACAGAGCAGAGATAATTGTTGACACAGCTAAAAATATAATGCCACCTGTCATTGGTTGAATTTTATGAATCCATAGGTATGGAGAAAAGAAAACTTGTGGTTAGTTTCTTGTAACTACTTCTTTTGCTAAATGTCAGCCTGAAGTGGTAATGTCATATTACTACTTTTCTCTCTAAAGTTGGTGTGATGATGAGCAAGGAGATATAAACAATTAAGTTTGTCAAGACAAACTGGTGAAACTTTGTTTCATCTTAAGGAAATAGTTTATCTTTTTTTCTACAGATACAAATGAGAAGTTTAAATTCTCACTGATTTTCCTTCTTGTTAATTTCAGAAAGACAAAATTATTAAAATTTCCAGATAAGGCATTATATCTATATCCTTTTAGATTAAGTTTAGTTTTTCAAATAAAATATCTCAGATAAGATTATCTCAGACTCAGGCAAGAAAATTTATTTGATTCTTATAAGAAAAGTTGTCTTAGAAAATCGTTTTGAGGAGCATTCTATAGATGCTACAGTCAACAGTGTCCTATTCTCATCCCCATTTCTTCTGCACAACACACTTCACATGCTTCATAAGCTATCAAAAAATAATTCAGGCTCCACGAATTGTCTCTTCATATCATTCAGGATGAGGAAGGCAACAAAAGTATTCTCTTTTCTTTTCAGGATACTTCCATTACAATCCACTGGCCAAAGTGTAGTTTATGGTATTACATAAAATTCTTACTTGATTCTGATTTTCTCACTCTGTACTGAACCAAGGTCCATGCAGGTTAAGCAAGTACTCTCTATATAACTGAACCGTATCTCTAGTCCATCACTAGCACTTCTTAGAGCATGAGAATATGCTATCCAGAGTGATATGGTAGACCTACTATCATGCTTGTGGCTATGTCCAATCTGAATAGAGTGGCAGGGCAAGTGTAATACCTCTATGGGTAAAAGCAGTTGCCACACAAGCCTGACAAGCTGAGTTTGATCCTCAGAACCCATGTAAATGTGGAAGGACAATACCAAGTATACAAATTCATTCTTTAAACTCTGTGATCTAGCCATTGTTTAGTTGCACATACAAGCACCTTTTGTTCCACATCAATAATAAAAGATTGAATACAGTATAGGCATCATAAAAAGGGAACTGTCTCTGCAAATATGCCATAGGCAACATTTTTATCAGTCATTATTATTTTTGGTATTGATATTAATACATATATCATGAACTACTTGACATCATTCTATCCCTGAATCATAATTTTTTATAAAAATGGGGCTACATAGTATAAACTTGGAAAATCATGAAAGATCCTAAGATTTTGACCTGTAAGAAATATTTAATATAATATTTAATTTCTGTTGGATAATAAACTTATATAAACTATAATATTTATCAATCATTTTAGAAAATGTAAGGTATTTTTAAGGTACATTCTTTTAGACATTGAGAAAAGAAAAAAAAAACTGTAAATAGAGGTTTCCTATGAGTTGCTTTTAATCCACAGCTAATTAATTGTCTTGAGTAAATTGTTAAAGATTTAAATCTCAATATGTTATCTGCAATTTGGGGTTAATCATACCTATTTGGTAGGATTCTTGTTTGATTAAATAGATAGCATTACTAAACCAGCCTCCTAGTTGGTGTAAATAAATGTTACTTAGGAAAATTTTCACTTCCTACTGTATGAAGTCTGAGTATACTACATCCAATCAAGAAGCAGAAATCTCTTTGCTATTTACAGAGAGTTTGTTTTTGATACTTTGCTATAAATATAAGCAGTTTCTATGTGGCAATATAATTAATCCTGATAAAAGGAAGTACAAAAGTGAAAGGAGACAAAGATCTTCCTTAGAGAAACGGTTTGCCCCATAAAATCTAGTACTACTATTTACCGAACATGCCACCTTCCAGAATTGTTGACTGTAACATCCCTACACCATTGACTATGCAGTCTTTGCTGTGCAAATTAAAAAGACTAGCCTCAAAGGTGACAATAATATCTATCCTTTAAAAGGAAAAGAAAACAGAAGGCTCTCCTAAAAACATGTATCTCACAATACTGGGAAGCCATGTATCTGATAGTTTTAAAGAAGAAAATACTGGCACCATGGTCATGAAGACAGCATTTACACAACTCTGGTCAACTTTCTTTACAAGTTAGGGGCATATAAAACAAATATAAAGTGTTAAAAGTAGATGAATATCATTTTATTTGCTACTAACATAACTGGCTGCAATTATTGTCTATGAAAATCTAACCTTAACCATTTCAATATTTAAGTTTTATTTGCCAAGTATTTCTTTTTGTTTACAAAATAATTTCACACATTTTGCATGATGAAACTACACATGTACAATTTTTCTATTTAAACGATATTCCCTGAATAACCATCATGGAAATGTTGTTATAAATGCAAAGCTTTATTGGGTGATCCTCATTTTGTAGATGGAACAGTACCAATTGTGCTCCTAGATGCAGTCAAGCCTGAGTGATATCCAAAAGGCTTCATTTTTAAGGTGGAGTCAGCCATTCAATGATCTAAGAAGAAATATAACTCAGCATTAAGTATATTTACAGTATATTTAATTGAATACTTTTTAAAAATGAAAACAAATGCTGCATATGTAATCAGACAGTATGACAGTTTGGACTGCTAGCAAAATGATTCTTAAGTCAATATGTATCAAACACAGTCCAGGCAGAGGCTACCATGTACCAAGGAGGGTCTCCTCTCTCTCTCTGTCTCTCTCGTTCTCTCTGTCTCTCTCTTTCTCTCTCTCCTCTCTCTTTCTCTCTCTCTCTCATATTCCAATTTTCAAATATAGTTGTAAAATTATGACAACATACTGTCTTAGGGTAATTGCTTGAAGCTAGCCTTGGGTTGTTATCCCCTCTCAGCATGATTCTTGAGATGGAAGAAAAGGAAGAAACACACAGAACAGATCATAAGAGAGGAAAACTACATTTTATTTTTGCAGTGGTTTGCCCTTTCCATTTTTTATATTCACACCTGCACTCTGGCCTCAACAAAACAACAGGTGCAAGCTGCAGATGGATTCTATCTCAGCTGCAGACAGACACATCTGCCACTGCTTCCTTGAGTCTGAATTTGAAAGATGTCCAACAGCAACCAGATTTGTGTCATGGGGTGTCAGGGCAGAGGGCTCCTTTGAACAGGAAGGGTGGTGACAGGCTGGGTCATTGCCATCTGAGTACTCAATCAAGACTACTTTTCCAACTTTATTTCACAAGCTTAAATAGTGTTTTCCTTCCTCTTTAGAGTGAGGAATAGTGAAGTGAATTAAACAACAAACAATAAAGAACTTCATGATGTTTGTAAAACTTTATTGAATACTTTATTTGTACATTTACATGTTTTATCATCATGTGATTTATAGTTAGCAATATAACAAGTAAATTTATGCCTCAAGACTAAGTTTTAGAAAACATTTACAAACGATAATTATTTTTGATTTGTTGTTGTGGACATTTATAGAGTTTAAAAATTTTTGTAATGACATTCAAATTGTCAAATTTTAATAAATTAATCTTTGTGAAGATTTTTTTCTCTAAGGTCAAATGTATATTTGTGTCTGCTAGTGTGCTATGAACAAATGGAAGAATACGGGGTAGTGTACAAAAGCATCATGAGACAGAAATAAGCTCTGGTGTGTAATAGTCAGCATTTGAATCTCTATATGACTTTACCAGTCTTTGTGTGTCTCTATAAAACATCCTATATTTGTCAGTAAGTGTTTGTGTGATATATAATTCATTGTATATGCTAGTGCTGAAAATAGATACACCTTTGCATCATTTATCTACAGAGAATTGTACATATGTATATATATGATTCCCAAGGTATATATGACATACTTTTAGTAATACTATTATTTTAGTAATAGTATTATTGCTCAAAACATATATCTCCATAATTATACACATGCACATGTACTACATTTCACACATGTTTTCTGTAAATTTCTTGAATTTCTAGAATCATAAAGTGACAAACTTATTATATCTTTATAAATCTACAATACTTTTTCTTCATAAAAGTACAAATTTGTCATCTCTAAGAAAATGAATGCAACTATATAGAGTTATATCAAGTAAGACAAGTCAATCTCAGAAAGATATATACTGTATATTTTTTCTCACTCTATCACTTGAGGTTTTGAAACATTATATAGATACATAAAATCATATGAGTGCATGTGACATGAAAGTAGAAGCCAAATATCTGAAGAGCAATATGGACTAGCATGTTTCTAAGATACAATGTATACTTGAAAGAAAAATTTAAAAATATAAAATTAAATATAAAATATGATGATACTAATATAGTCAGTATCAATAGTAAGCAATTAATAAAAAGTCAAAACAATTACATATTAATGTTTTCCTATGAATTCTAAAAAGTCAGAAGTACGTGGAATATTTTGTGGTTTGATCTAGGTTTTTCTTCACTGTCATTCACATACAAATCTCATACATATGCAGAGATGTTCTCTGAATTATTTTATTTGCTAGCTAATTTATTAATTATTTTATTAAATTTTATGTGAATGTACTTTGGACTACAGTCACATATTTTCCCAGTCATACTATGGAGGACAAAATCTATTCTAGGGAGTTGTTTCTCTCCTACTACCTTTTGAGAAATGGGAAATACAGTTCAAGTTTTCCTGTTTGTATGAGAGCACTTTTATCCATTGATACACCTTACCTTGCTGGCCTCTCTCAATTATTCAATGAAAGAGATTTTATAGAAATGGTCTACATCCTCCAGAATGGACATGATGACATGGCATGTAGCAATTATAGAAAAAATTTTTTAAAATATCAGAAAAAATATTTACAATTGATATTAAATAAGATTGCTAATTCAGTGAGTAAAATTGTAAGTTTGTAAACATGCAATGCTTACACTGAGCAGATTCTTTGGTCTTAAGAACAACTACTCATGTCTTGTAATCTTCATAAGGAAAATGAAAAACTCTAATGCTTTTTCATAATTTTCTTTTAGCAAGACTAAGACATGAAACAAAAGTCAAAACTTAATACTAAAAATCTTGACAATAAAAGCCATGTATAAGTATGATAAAAAATAATTGTACTACTCAAAGTTGTTCTTAATTGTTAAAATATTTATGAGTCTGGTAACTATGATCTTCAATTATGTTTAAGTACTCAACGATTCTTTCTAATCCTTAACTTCAGATGACACTCATAGTAATTACTTCCTGCTCTGTTAGAAAGAAACATGCTAGTCACTCTAATTTGCTCTGAAAATATTTTAATGAATACATAATTAATTATAATTAATGTACAAATATTAATCTCTGGTCCTGGTATTGCTTGCCATAGGACAATTTAGTCTAGTAATTCTGGGTGATTATCTATCCATTGACAGTACTACCTTGATAATGCATTTATAGTTTAAATACTTTTTGTAATATAAGTCAATCTGTATTTACCCACATTAGTGTGATATATCTGATTTTGTTATTTAACTAAATCATTTTTATTTGCATATGATGCTTTTTGAAAATATATTTAATGGCTTCATAAGTTGCAGTTGTTCAGGAGCTAAGTGGGTAATTAAGCTCATTTGCATCATAGTTTATACTGAAACAGTGTAGTGTATAAAGCCTCTTAAAGTATCCTAACTATACCTGCTGTTTTCTACCCTGCTTGATGGTGTTTGTCACCTCTTCATCTACACACAGTGGCCCCTAACACAAGCACCTGCAGAGAATGCTATAAAAGCCAGTTAAGTTGAGTGGCCAGCAGGTGTTGAACTCAAATAGTCTGAGTACAAGATAAACCAATGTTCATCTGCTAAATTTGCATATTGGGATGATCAGCCTAACCCTTGTAGTTGTTGAAGAATCAGAAATCTATTTAACTGTACATTTTCTCATTTATAAATGGTGAACTGAAAACATAGCATGGAAGTAAAATGGACTTGACCTTCTTAAAGAGAGTTCAAGCTTAAAAATTTCGTATTTCATCACTTGTTTTGCTCTCTGGCAACCTCTATTTGTTTTGGATTTTTGATTGAATGGGGAAACATTTTTTAAGATAGTCTTAATATTCAGTAAGTATACAGAAATACACTAAGCCTGAATTATTGTCAGGTTTATTGATGCTAAATCGTATCATTTCATTTTAAGCTCATTATTTTAAGTACATGCTAGCTTTTAAAAATCATTGAGCTTTTAAAACTTTCATTTCATAATGAATTAGTGTAGGTCTATAAAAGTCATGGGTAATCACGGTGAAATATAGGCATAATAAGTAAATGGACACAAATCATGCAACTTCTCCTCTGCTTTCTTCTTAAGGAATGAATGCTCATCAATCTGCAACTGGGTTTTTTTTTATAAGAAGATACAATGCATAATAAATTTAAATTCAGGAAAATAGTCATAGCAAAAGGAAACTATTTTAAGGCAGTAATACGCAGTTAGGGAAGTCCTAGTGACAATATGGAAGCAGGGCAGGAAAGAATAATTATTTAAGAGTAATGTATAGAGTTATCTACCAAAGCATCAAGGGAACTCTAGTAGATATAATCTAAAGATCTTATAAGCTCTGAGCAAGAAATCAGAGTAAGAATTCAGAGCAAGAAATTTCTTTCCTATGAGTGTACAGCTTTCACCTGAGGACAGAGTTGCCCTCTCATATGTGGAAAGGCAAAAGAATAAAATTCTCAGGTTAGCATGAAGTTTTGTTTGCTCATTTCAGCATTATTTTTCTGCTTGTCTATGTTGCATTCAAAAATACCAATTTAAGTTAAAAGTACTAATTAGTCTTATAGTAGGAAGACCTTTAGTCTAGTAGGAAGATATCTTCCTGCCCCTGGCAGGAACAATCATTGGATATTTTATAGAAAAAAAATAAGTGTTTAAAGCAAAAATGTTTAACCTGTACATAGTTCAATAATTATGATCAGAAAATTCGCCCAACTGAAAGGTCGATTTAAGACTTTAAGTCCATTTTTTGGACACAGTTTTAATGTGGAAGAAGTATCAAAAAGGTAAAAAAAAAAAAAAATCCAAGTTCCAGATGCTTTAATGTAAACTGTTAGCATTTTGTCTCGCTCCTGCCCACAGTTACCTGGCAACAGCCAGGTGTGCATGACTCACTATAAAAGGGGCTGCTTGCCTCCTCCCCATTTTCTTGCCCTTCTTGCTCTCTATCCTCTCTCTCTCTGTCCTTGTCCCTATTCTCCATTCCCCACCCCCTTCTCTCCATGCGCTCATGACCAACCTCTACTCTACTCTCTGCCTTTCTCTTCTCTACTGCCCCTTTCAACTCCCCTACCCATGCCCTGAATAAACTATACTATACCAACCTGTGGCTGGTCCATAAAGGGGAAGGGATGCCTCAGCATGGGCCTGCAGAGGTATCCCCTTACCCTACACATGACTTCATATCCACGAAACATATCCTATTTTTATAAAACACAACATAGACCATCAAATATTTTTATAGATTGGAATATAATGACAATATTGTGAAAATAAAAGTAATTCTCATGAACAAAGAAATAGCAAATCTATTTTGTACACACAAAGCATACTTCACTTAATCCTTAATGAACTGATGCAGAAACTTTATCACCTACAACTTTATGATATAGAAATCAAGAGCAAAAGTCCTGATAAATATTTGATTTGATGACTTCATGTTAGAGTCAGAAATCCTGACATCTCCAAATCTCATCATTACTAAGTACAGATGTTTTGCATGGTAAGCAATAGGGTTAGAGTTTCACTTTCTAATCCAAATCTAGTACTGTTAAAATTCCAGAATCCCATTCAGCTTAAGTATGCTTTTTACAAATGTGGGGTCTGAAGCCCTTTGACTATTTGGTTTTCTGCTATTCACTATTTCCCTGCCACTGTTTCTTGATTATTATTTGAGGTCATTGGTAACAAAACTATATCAGGAGTTGATATGCTGCTGTTTTGTCCCAAGTTACAATTCTGGTTTGATGGCCTTATAATATGATCATTATCTCTTCTTCCTGCCACCAAGACTCCTCTATCACAATAGGTTCTATCCCCTTGACCTGAAAAGGAGTACAGCTTCATGAACAATTTATGAAGGCAGGGACCCATCTACATTTGTTGTTATAAGCTTCACATAAAGTAAACCATACCATAATCAGTACAATGGAAACCTGTTCAGAAACAGTCTTCATGGAAACAGGCAACTGTATCTATATGGCAGACCTAAAATCAGAAACAATGAACCTCCCAGAGGTAGAATTAGTGTCTGCAATGTGAAGTACTGAGGAATTACCACTGATGTGAATAGTGACTATGAAGTATCCTGACAAAAGCAAGGATAGGCTGTCCAGAGATATGACTGCCACCTCTGACACAAAGGCATGAAGAAATACCCATTTAGAGGAATTTAAGTCCAATCTTCCAAAGGAGTAAAGCAAACAAAAGACCACATTCACATGTCATCTAACTTCCATGCTGTCAAGTTGTTGTTCTGTTTTACACTTATTGTTGTTGCATATTTATATGTGTGAATGTATTCCTCAATACATAACTCAACCCGCCGAGTCTGAATGATGTCACATGTATGCATATATTTAAATAATGACTATTTGCTATAATATAATCAGATGGCATGCTCTTTTCTGGCTTGTAGCATTCCTTCATTGCTCGTAGTACTTTGACTAGTACTCAAAGTAGTATTTTGATGCCTCAGGAGCTTTCTTTACCTATTCATGTTAGATAATGTCATCCAAGTTCAGCTTATGCTTAAGAAATCATATGAAGTAGATTTTGTAGGTGTAGCGTTTCATTCTTAGGAGACACAGTCTTACAACAGATTTCCTGATCCTCTGAAACTTACAGCCTTTCCATCTTTTCTTCTACAATGATCCCTGACCCTTAGACACAGGGGTTATTTTGTAAATGTATCCATTGTGCAATGAACTACAAGCATTTAAGAAATGTTGAGAGCTGGAGCAGGGCATACCAACTAGTTATTTCATACTAAATGGTCATTACTGAAACATATATACACATATGATGTAATTCAGAATGAGCAGTAGCTCTTTCTATAGGTTTGAGTCCTCATGAGTTTTCCACAATGCTGCTTTCTGATTGTTTTGATTCTCTGTACTGGTCTTCATCTGTTACAAATTCTTTCTTTTTATTGGATATTTTATTTATTTACATTTCGGATGTCATCCCCTATCCCCATTTCCCCTCCGGAGAATTCTCTATCCCATCCTCCCTCCCCCTTTTTGCTTTTATAACATTTTAATTACATACATGTATTAAGGTCTGTAGTAATACAATAGATGCAAATAGTCAAGGAACAAGCAAGACAATAAACACAAATGGTCAAAGAACAAGCGAGGCATTAAATCCAAGTGCAAAGATCTTTCTTGATGAGGGATTAGAACTACACTTCTCTGTGGTGTTAGAGAAGGCACACAGCTGATCTTCCTCCTCAGCTGATGACCCAACAAGGAAGCTCTCTTTCCCCAGGGCATCTAAAAAAATCCTTCAAACTGAATGTTCCTCCTTCTACTTCTTGAGAGGCTCTCTATCCAATCTCATGACCTAACTTTATTCTCTATGATTTTCCCCCATGTTCACTTCCTATCAACTGGTTGTTTTCTCAGCCTCTTGACCTATGATTGACTTTATTTAATCCTGCTTACAATAAAAAGGAAGTTATGGGATTAAAGGTTTGTGCTAGAACTGAGCCACATCAGAGCTAAAAACAGCTATTTCTAATAAATATCACAATCTTAGGGTGCACAGTGTGATCAGATATTTTGCAACAGAAAGTCTTTTTCTACATTCATTTCATATAGAGGAGTAAACATTTTCTCCAGGATATCAAGATTTATATCAGGTTGAGGTATTTGATCCACTTGGAATTATTTTTTTGTCTAGGTGATAGATACAGGTCTAATTTCACTCTCAGTACATCTAGTTTTCCCAGCACCATGTTTGAAGATGCTATCTGTTCTTGATTGTTTTGTCACCTCTGTCAAACATAAGATAATCATAATTCCAAATACTCATTGGTTGGTTCTTTAATTTTGGCCTACTATTCTATATGCCTGATTTTGTGGGTGTCACAAACTATTTTTTATTATTGTGGCTACATAATAGGTTGTAACTTCTGGAATTATATCACTCCTGATATGGTCTATTTGCTCAGGATTTTTATTTTTTTACATATTCTGGTTTGTTTGGGTGCCCTATAAATTTAGGATTACTTCTATTTCTGTAAGAATGATATGGAGATTTTGAAAATATAAATGGATTTCAGAAAAATGGTGGGTTTCACAATATTATTTACACTAATGCATAAACATGAGATAGCTTTCTCTTTTCTATTATCTTTTTCTATCCTGTTCGTCAAAGGTTTAAAGTTTTCATTATAAAGGTATTTCACCTCTTTGACTAGATTCATTACTATATATTTCATTTTCTTTGAATCTATTGTGAATGGTATATGTCTACTGTCTGTACATAAGCGTTTTGGCATATAGAAATACAATTTATGTGAACAAGTTGACTCAGTATCCCACCATATTGCTTTATTTAGTATTTATAGCAATTTTCTCATAGAAATTTGGAGATGTCTAATATATCATGCCATATAATGTGGAAGTAGTGGCAGTTGGACTTCTTTGTATTTTTTATTCTAATTTCCTTCTCTTGCCTTATGCTGAAGCAGGGACTATGAGCACAATATTGAAACAAAGTGTTGGGAGGTAGACATCCATGTCCCCTTTCTAACTTCTGTGAAATGTCCTCTAGTTTTCTCCATTAGAGAAGATGTTGTCTGTGGGTTTCTTATATTCACTTTCATTGTGCCAAGATACATTACATTTAGTACAACTCTCTCTACTTTTATCATCAAGGCATGTTGACTTCTGTCAGGACTTTTTATGTATCTTTTGAAATTATCATGGCATTATTGATTTTCATGTGGTTTATGTATTTAATAACTTCTTTATTAGATCAAATTTATATTGTGTTGGCAGATACTTCATTGGGAAATTTGAATTCATGTTCATCAGGTATATTGACCTGCAGTTTTTCTTTTTTTTCATCTTTTAATTTTTTTTTTTTTTTTTGGTATATTTTCATCTGGTTTTGGCATTACCATGATCCTGACATCATAGAAAGAGCTTCGGAATATTCCTTATGTGTTTGTTGGTTTGAATAGTTTAAGAAGGTTTGGATGTACATCTAATATAGAAACCTAATAGAATTCTCACTTGAATTCATCTGATCTTAAACTTTGTTTTTTTTGAAAGGCCATTTTATTACAATTTTAATGCCCATATGTGTCTGTTTATATTGTTGCCTTCTTGGTTCAATTTCATAGTTCAGTTGATCAAGAAATTTATTTTTTTCCTTCAGGTATTCTAACTTAATGATCACAGGTTTTTAAAGTATTCATTAAAAATAGTCTGAATTTCTTTTGGCTCTGTTGTAAAGTTTACTCATTTGTTTCTGATTCTGTTAGCTTGGGACCTCTCTGTTTTCCTTTAGTTAGTTGGAGCAAGGGTCTTTCACTCTTGTTTCTCTTCTCAAAGGACCACCTCTTAGATTCACTGATAGTTTGAATTGTTTTATTTATTTCCATTTCATTGACTTCTGCACAGAATTTTATTATTTCATTCAAACAATTGGGTTTAGAATTGTTCTTGTTTTTCCAACTTTATAAGTTTTGCCATTAAGTCACTTCTTTGTGCTGTTTCTGATATTTTTGTGTCAGGGTTTTGGAGCTCTGAGTTTCCCTCACAGGATTATTTTCAATATGTCCCAGAAGTTTTATTGTGTTATATTTTCAGTTTTTAGTCCTGGAAGATTTTTATTTCTTTCTTTTCTTGATTTCTTCTTTGGCATATGCATTATTAAGTAATGAGACCTATAAGATCCATGTGTTTGTATATTTACTGTAAATCTATTGCTGTCAATAAGGATACAGAAATACTTCCTCTTACCTTCAGCTAAAGCTGCCTCATGCGCCTAGCTTTACTCTATCCTGTGCTTTTCCACATTTACTTTTCTATTTTCTACATTTTTCTGTGAACCAAACACCAATTTCTAGTATGACATTGCTTTTTTTGTGATCTACCCGTGTTCTTTTACCTCCTACAATGACCTGTATTCATTTCCCCAAACCTACATAATTGTAGGTGAAGACTGACTTCTACAATTTGTCCTCTGGCCTCTAAATGTGAACCATGATACACACATATGCCCATATACATACACAAAATAAATTTAAAATTGTAAAAATGTCACAGACTAGCATATTAATTAAAATAAAGTATGTCTGCATTTTGTTTTGTCTCAAAAAATTAGATGTTACCATCAAAGACAGAGTCAATGTTAAGACTAGAGAAAAAGTTATTTCAAACAAACAGAACTATGAACCAAGAGGATGTTGCCCGACAATTTGAACAAATTAATCTTTCAAATAAAAATAGAGGATAAGAGATAAAAAGATACTTCATGTTGAATAGAGTATCAAACATAAACAAGCATAATTTTAAGCATCTACACAAAGAACCTGGTAGTATTTCATTATAAATAGATATATAGATATAAAGATATATAGATATAGCTGCATAGATAGATAGATAGATAGATAGATAGATAGATAGATAGAGTGGGGTAAGGGGTAGGAGTAGAGGTAGAGGTAGAGATAGAGTATATATGTATAGAGAGAGGAGAGAGAGAGAGAGAGAGAGAGAGAAGAGAGAGAGAGAGAGAGTTATGGGAGTATTAGATATACAAAACCACAGTTTATGCTAACACTCTGGTGCTGTCCAAATTAGGTACCCCAATGTTACTAAATAGCCAGGTCATAATCACCACAATAAATAAATGGTTGAGTTTAATGTCACCAAGAATCAAGTCAAACTAATAGATATATAAGGAGCATTTCCAAATACTATAGGCTATACATTCTCTATAAAAATCTATATAATTATCCTTAAAATAGAAAATATAAATACCAAATAAATCTTAAATATAGGAATATTGAATTTTTTGTCTTGTAGACTATCTTACCATTATGTACTATGTTGGTGTAAAGAAAATTATGGTTTGGGATTATTAATTTTAAATCATTACAACTAGGTTCAAATACTCTTTATCAGTCAAAATAAGAACCACTGCCTTCAACACGTTTTAGCCAATTACAAAAAAATGAGCTATTTTAATAATCATGTAGCACAAAATCCTGTGTTTCGGGATTTAATGAACTCCTGGAAAACATTTTCTGCATAATGCTGGATGTGCACGTGTTTTCCTTCCAAAAGATTGACAGGAGGTGTGAAGAAGACATAGTCAGTTGGCTAGAGACCAAGTGAATATGGATAGAGCAGCCAAAACTTCACAGCTCAATCCATTTACCTTTTGAAGTGTTTCATATTCAACATGTGGTCATGCCTTGTCATGGAAATGAATTAGGGCTTTTCCATTGATCAACGATGGCTTTAGCCATTGCAGTTTTTATTGTAGCTCATCAATAATTCTCAAATATAACAATGTTGCCAACACTACAATGCTGCTGTAGAAGACAGAACCAGTAAACTGTTGGCATGACATTTTTTGGTGCAAGTTGAGCTTTGGGAAGTGCTTTGGAGCTTCTACTTTGCCCAACCAAGTCACTCATCATTTGTTACTATACAATCCTCTTGTCTTTGCACATTGCAATATGATCAGTAAAGGTGTCATTATTGTTGTATAGCATAAGAAAGAACTAAGATCAATTTGTTTTTATTTTGATTCTTTGTCAGTGTAAGAGGCACTCACAGTATAGTTTTTTCTCTTTTACAATTTGTTTCAAATGGCAAACTATACCTGAATGGTCGACAATATTTGGCTATTTTTCATGGAGTTATAAGAGTAATACATGTGAATGCTCTCAGTTGGTCATTGTCATTTTCTAATAGCTGGCTACTGTGCTCTTCATCTTGGTGATTTTGTCTCCTCTACAAAATTTCCCTATCCAGCACTATTCTCTGTTTGTGTATTGCTAATGTTGCATGTTGCCCCCACTACTTTATAACACATTACAAAACTGAATGAAAAAACTTGCTCAAATTGGCCTTTTTCTCCTAGCACCATTTTCATGATATAAGACAATTATAAAATTAATAACAAACGATGGTTTATTAACAAAAATTGACTTATCTGCATTAAAATAATGGACATCATAACTATATTTATAGAAAAATATATTACAATATCAATTGTCAATAGTTGAGTTAAAGAATCAGAAAAATGGGTAATGAAAATGTATGTGCATTTGAGTTTTTATCAATCATAAAAATGAAGCTTTGTCATTTTCAGGAAGTTGTAACTGTAGATAATTATATTAAGAAAATAGCGCCAGTATTAGAAAGAAAATTACTATGTTTTCTCACATGTGAAATTCCTAGATTTTATCCAGCTATATAAAATCAAGAATATGCAAATGACTTTGGAGGAGAAGTAAAACTATCTAAGGGAATGAAAGGGGCCAAAGGAATTTGGGAATTGTAAGAAAGAGCAGGCATGACATGTGGAGCCAGAGTATGCTTGGTATATAGGATGCATTTACATAAAATGCTTTTACATATTACTGTACTTTGTAAAATGAATACATTCAATGAAATTTATAAAGGACATCAGTAATTTCTCAGATGTTGGATATTCTACTTAACAGAGCATTGTCTTTACCTCAAATAGTATGCTTAAATATATAATAAAGTAGCACTATAAGAACATCTCTTAGTATTACTGAGAGCCAACTAAAACTGTTTCCCAGTGAGTGGCTTTTAAGAGCAGCTTTTTCATGTCAACCAGGATGGATTTTAGTACATGGGACATAATTTAAATGGCATAAAAATCGGGAATATTAAGGCATATTTCATACTATTTTTATGATAAAATAGTCTTTTGATGTAACATCTGGACTAATGACACCTTCCTCTCTACAAATTTACAGTATTATAAGAACTTCTCAAATAAATAGAATCTTTCTAGACATTAGAAATGATTTACTAGAAGAGAATGCATGAACAAGAATAGACAGTAAATATCAGAAAGTTATATATACCTTACACAATCTCAAGGATTCTATTTGAATGTACCCAAATCTGAAACAAAATTGCTCCTGGGTTGAGACAAAACTAATTATAATATGATAGATCCAGATAATGTTACTAGATTTTGTTTTTCAGAAGGAAATTCTGAAAATAGCTCTAGGGTCTGTCTGTAATAACATCTGCAGTGATAGATAGTATGAAAGTCCACAAGTTTATTAGCCAGTTGCTTAATAGTAAAATTGAGCAAGGGTAATGCTAGCTACATTTTGTATTAGAGTTATTATCTACATAGTAAATGGCAAGTTGGAGAATTTTATGCATTTAAATTGGGTTACTTTCCAGAAAAATCCATCCTGTATTGTTGACATGGAAAAGCCTCTCTTAAAAGACACGCATTGAAGAATAGTTTTAGATGGTTTTCTGTGGTACTAAGAGAACTTGATATGATAATATATTTTAAGCCTAGAATTATTCAAATAGACAGAGGGCTCATTGTACTGCAAAATAGCCAGGCAGCAGCTTAGCTCTGCACTTTGCCCTTTACTTCTAGCATAAAGGACTCTCATTATGACAAACCCCATTGTAGTAGGAAATCCATCTAATATTGTTCATTTTTCTTCTAATCCAAGGAAGTTTAATTACCTGAAGCCTTAACCTCAGTAACAATAAACATTCCAACAGAATTGCTCTTGCTCTCAGGTCATAACTTTTAAATCATTTTTTCTTGTTCCCTTCTGCTGCTCTGATTGTTTAAGAGAAACTTTAGCCTGTGGTTTGGGTAACTATACACTACCAAAGGGTTTCATTGCCTACTGGGTGGAGTGTAAATCAGTACCAACTATAGAAGTGAGAAAGGCATATATGTTATTTCAAAATATGTAAGTATATTTAACTGAACAAAAGATTATTTTAAATATTATAACAATAGAGGTAGAAGACAATGCTTTTATTCTTTCAAGCTTTTTTTTTTTCTTCATCTTTTTTATTTAAAATGCTAATAGTAAACTAAGGATACATTTAGTAACTCAAGTGTGTTATGTAGGCATGAAGATGGCAGTTGTGTAACCCCAAATCTGGGTTAAAGAGGTATGGTGATCCTTTTATAATCCTTGTACTGGTGAGGCTGTGGCCAGGCAGAGTGGCAAAATTGTCAAGTTCTAGGTCAATAAGAGACCCTGTCTCAAAACTAAAGTGGACAGCATCTAACAAACAGCAACTGAACTTAACCTTTGGCCACACATATACACATACACACTCATACGTATCGCATCACAAACACACAAAATCACACACATACACAAACACATGTACACACATATCCACATATAGTTCATATCTTTCAAATATATAGATTTGGGATATTAAAGAGATGGAAACAGTAAAGAAACAACTTAGGAGTAACTTTAGATACTTTTGTTTTCCATAGAATAGTCCTTTATAAATATAAGTATACACACACACACACACACACACATACAATACCAAACCCCACAGACCCAACAGGTGATGCTGTAGTCATTATAGTATGTGAATTGTGTAAAAATATCAGTCAAAAGAAAATAAATATTTCAATCCCACCAACAATGGAGGAGTGTTCCTCTTTCTCCACATCCTCACCAACATCTGCTGTCACCTGTGTTTTGGATCTTAGCCAATCTGACTGGTGTGAGGTGGAATCTCAGTGTTGTTTTCGTTTGCATTTCCCTGATGACTAGGGATGCTGAACACTTCTTTAGATGTTTCTCAATCATTCGAGTTTCCTCAGTTGAGAGGTCTTTGTTCAACTCTCTACCCCATTTTTTAATAGGGTTATTTGATGGTCTGGAATCTAGTTTTTCAGTTCTTTGTATACCTTGGATATTAGCCCTCTATCAGATGTAAGGTTGGTGAAGAACTTTTCCCAGTCTGTTGGTTCCCGCTTTGTCCTGTTGACCGTATCCTTTGCTTTACAGAAGCTTTGCAGTTTTATGAGATCCCATTTGTCAATTCTTGATTTTAGAGCATATGCCATTGGTGTTCTTGGAAAGCAGTCTGCGATACCTCAGAAAATTGAACATAGTGTTACCTGAGGACCCAGCTATACCCCTCCTGGGTATATACCAGAAGATATTTCAACATGCAACAGGGCCACATGCTCCACTATGTTTATAGCGGCCTTATTTATAATAGCCAGAAGCTGGAAAGAACCCAGATGTCCTTCAACAGAAGAATGGATACAGAAAATGTGGTACATTTACACAATGGAGTACTACTCAGCTATTAAAAATAATGAGCTCATGAAATTCTTAGGCAAATGGATGGAGCTAGAAAATATCATCCTGAGTGAGATGACCCAATCACAAAAGAACACACATGGTATGCACTCACTGATAAGCGGATATTAGCCCCAAAACACACAATACCTAAGATGCAACGCATAAACCTCATGAAACTCAAGAAGAAGGAGGAAGACCCAAAGTGAGGGTGCTTTTGTCCTTTTTAGAAGAGTATCAAAAGATTCAGCCAGAGCTCCCAGGATCTAAACCTCCAGCCTGAGAACAGACAGGGGCAAGCTGTCCTCTGAGAGGCTCTAACCAGCAGCTGACTCAGACAGATACAGACATCCAGAGCCAAACAGTGGATGGAGCTTGAGGACTCTTATAGAAGAATAGGCAGAAGGATTGTGGGCTCTAAGGAGATAGGAACTGCACAGGAAGATCAACAGAGTAAACCAACCTGAACCCTTGGAGCTCTCAGAGAATGAATCACCAACCGTGGAGCATACCTAGTCTGCACAGATCTAGCTCCATGGGCTGGACCTAGGCCTCCCTGCACATATGTTTTAAATGTGCAGCTTGGTTTTCATGTAGGTCTCAAACATCTGGAGTGGGGGCTATCCCAAAACATGCAGCCTGTATATGGGGTATGGTCTTCTAGCTGGGTGCCTCATCTGGCCTCAATGGGAGAGGAAGCACCTAGCCTCTCAGAGACTTAAAGTGACAGGGTGGGGGATACAGGAGGAGGAGGTACTCAGAAAACAAGAGATGGGGAAGGATTGTGGGAGGGGGTGACTGGGACGGGTTATAAAGTGAATAAGCAAAAAAATAAAATTAAAAAGGAAAAAAAAGATAAAAAAAAGAAAATAAATATTTCAAAAAGTTTAAGAAAAAAGAAAATCTAAGATTATGAACAATTATCCACAATTACAGATAAATTCTGCTCATTAAGATTTAATCTTATATCAGAGAGTTTTCTGCTGAATCCAAATTATAAAGTTTGCAATAGGCTGTTATCTGCATTTTCTTACAGATTTTCACTTTTAGACATTTTATTCTTTTTGTTTTTCTTTTATAAGACATGAGACTTTCTTGGTGGCCATATATATTAGTTACTTTTCTTATTGCTATAACAGAATATCTCACAAGAAATAACCTGAGGGAAGAATGGCTATTTTGAAAGGCAGAGCATGACAGCAGGAGCTTAAGAAACAGCTGGCCACATTGCATTGCCTAAAGGAAAGTTGAGCATTGAACACGGGTGCTAAATGCACTGTTGAATTTATTCTGAAACCATAGCTCACAGAATGCGGTTGTCCATAGCCAGGGTAGGCCATCTCATCTCCATAGACCATTCTGAGAATGTCCTTACAGACCACCTTGGTGATTTATTTCAGGGATTCTAAATTCTATGGTGACAATGAAGATCAACCATGACACCAAAGGCTATGGCCCTATGCACAATACAGACTATTTAGCATGGTAAAGATCAGAACGGGGCACTGTTAAGCCATGAATATTATTCATAGGTGACCTCATCAAAATAATTCTTTAAAATTTTACCCCCACAATTACAGAGATTGTTTAAATTTCTAAAGCAGGCTGTGAATAAATGATAGTTCAGCAATGTGAACCATGGTAAGTAACAGTGGTGGTTATTGAAAGAATGGATTCCAAACAAAAAGTTCAGTTCAAAAAAAACAAAAACAAAAACAAAAACTTATAGGAGCTAATGTTTCATTTTCTTCTTTCAGATGAAATCACTTTGATACCAAACCGTGAAACTTTTTGTAGCAGAACGAAATTATTTTAAAACATGCAAATAAAATTGTTTAAGTACTGAAATTCCACTCCTGTCTGATACATATAAAACTGTGATCATAGATCCATAATTCATCTGTCTTCTTTGTTAAATACTACAATTTAGATAAGATAAAATGACTAAAGACCTCTTTCTTCCTATAGGCTTATGAAACACCATGTGTATTAGCACCTACTTGAACCTCTGGTTTTACTGTTTTGAAATTTGACTGAAGTCACACACTAGGGTATTTTCATGCAGCCCTTCCATTATTTTAGATTTTGATGCTCGTTAGTTGTTCTGATTGGTTATCAGCGACCTGAAACCATGAGGAATGCTGAGGAACTCAGCTCATGACCTACTCCTTGCCTGACAAGAACAGCACAAAAATATTGAGTTCAGCAACAGTAGGAGACATTCAGTGTCCATACAGTGTCTATACAGAAGCATAGACTTTGTCTTATGTAGGCATTACATCTTTAAATTCCCTCGACATGCTTCTGTGCATTTTACTCTAATGTTATAATCACAGATTTAATCTTTGTCATCAATTATTTACAGAAACTAATCCTTTTAACTCCTTAATTATTTTAAAAAATGTTTATTTTTTTTTTGTATTAGGTTACATAGTACCAAGTATCTAGTATACTTTGAGTACAATCTCCCATATCCACTTCGTTTCTCTCTCTTGCCCCAATTCCACAATTAGCCCCTTTCCTCTACATATTCACTTCAACTTTCTTTCTATCTGTAAATGTGCCTCTTTATAAATCTGTATAAAATCTAGACCTGCAAGTTAAAGAAACATACAGTATTTATGCATTGGAGACTGACCCAATTTACTTAGTATCTCAGGTTGCACATCCACTTTCCTGTAAAATAATTTAACTTCATTCTTCTGGATGGTTGAAAAAATTCAACTCTGTTGAATCATCATCCTTACCCATTCTTTTGTTGATAGACATAGAGCTTAGTTCATAATTACGATCCTATGCACAGTGTGCAGAAGGAAGCATTTGCATGTGAGTATCTCTCTAATATGATAACTTGGAGTCTTTTGCATAATTACTTTGTATAAAAATCATAAAGTATGTAGATTTTTTGAAAATGAACTATTTTAAATCCCCAGGAACAGTGTAGAAAGGATTCTTTTATTCTTTGTTTTACTTCATGACTTCCATTTTGACCAGGATGATATATAATTTTAATATAGTTTTTACTTGCATTTTTATAATGGTAAAATATGTTGAACATTTTTCACCTATTTGCTGGTCATTTTTATTTCATGTTTTATGAATTCTGTTCATTTACTTATCCTATTTATTTTTACTAATAAGTTTTGTTTGTGACAGTTCCACACAAGAACATATTGTGTTTGTATTGCTATCATCCACCCTTCTTCTTTTACTCCCATCCCTCTCAGCCTATCCTTGTCCTTACAATTGTCTTTCCCGTATTCATAACTTCTTTGTGCCACAGAGTTTAAATAGGGTCATTGGAGTCACATTGAGTTTAGAACTATCCATTTGAGCATGGTGGGATCACCAGTAGGTACACAACTGGGTATTATGGCTCTATATTTTTAAATCTGTCAATTTTCAAGTCTAAGTGGTAGGGCCTCATGAGTCATGCATCTAGCCTCAGCTGGTTTATGTGGAGCCAGTGTCTGTAGGCGCAGTGCTCTGAGTTCATTCCTCCCATAGTTATGTCATGAAAATTTCCAGCCTTTGAATCATGCATCCTTTTAGCAATGTTTCCTGAGACTTACAGGAATGGTTTAAATGCCAACTTAGAGCTTAGCCATCATCTGTCTTTTGTTCTCAGTATCTTCTTATGTTGTCATTGTTCCCTACATCTGCATTTATATTATTCACTAGAAAATATTCCTCTGAGAAAGGCTGAGAGTAATCTTTGTTTCAAGTATTGGTAGAAATTTAAAAGGAAATTGGTGCCCTATAAATTTAGCTGAGCAACAATATTAGGTTCTTCCATATGGCCCAAGATCACTTCAGTTATATTTTCGGATTGGATTTACAGTACAAGGTATGGATTTCCCCTTTTACTATGGACCTTGAAGTCAATCAGGAAGTAGTAGGTTGTCTCCATAATAGTTATGCTACTAATATACCCATTAGAATAGTTTGCCTGAAAGATTAGTATTGTAGTTCAAGGGTTACCGCTAGGTAAAACCAATGATCATGACTTTCCTAGCAGCCTAAATAACATGATCTCATACTATGCTTGAGTTATCTATATCTAGCACCTGGTGACCATGGAGCCTTCAATAACATAGACTTACCATTTAGTTTTGTGAACAACCAAGAAACAATAGAGCTAAGATTTTGATTTTGTTCCCCTGAGGAAAAGATGTTTTTCTTTTTCCTACCTGGTTTAGCGGATATTTTGATGGGATGGATATGTGTCTGCCTTTTCTTTTCTTTACCCACATTTTTTCTTTTATTTATTTATTTTTGTTTGTTTGTTTGTTTGTTTTTCGAGACAGGGTTTCTTGTGTAGCCTATGGCTGTCCTGGAACTCACTCTGTAGACCAGGCTGGCCTCAAATCAGAAATCTGCCTGCCTCTGCCTCCCAAGTGCTGGGATTAAAGGCTTTTTCTTTTAATTATCTTGAATTTAGCCCATTCCCACATGATAGAAAAAAGAGGTAGACAATCAAAACATCTCATTTTATTACTTCTATGCATGATATTCCCAGAGACTTATTAGGACCTACTCACTTGAAGCATCCTTACAAGTAAAGTTTGACATTCCCCAAAATAATGCCTTCCTTAATCCAAAAGGATTCTCTCCGGCTGTGTCTCCCTCCCTTTTACTAATCCATTTAGATTTTGCAAGCAGAATAATCTTGCCAAACAGTGGCTCTTGGTGTCATCAGTGATCGATCATCTTCATGCTTCTGCTGTCAGATTTATAAGTATGATATAGGCTAATTTACAGCTATGAAAGATATTTCAAAGTGAGGGAAAAGCATGTTTTACAGTTTTTATACAACGAATATTTAGAAACATATTAAGCTAACAATTTAGTGCAGCTCCTGTTTATGTGCATATGCCTGTTAGATTATCACCAAACCATTTATAAATTTATGTACACGCTCACACAATAAAGCCTTCAGGTTTAAAATTATTCATTATTTTTACATATGTGCATGAGTTCAGTTCTGTGCATGCTGCTTAGTTTCATGGGCCTTTTTGTTGGTGTTGCTGTTGTCATTGTTTGTTCTTCGTTTTTTCCAACTTGAAACAAATTCAGGGTTATCTTGGAAGAGGGAACCTCACTTGAGAAAATGCTTCCTTCTAATTATTCTGTAGGTAAATCTGTGAGGCTTTTCTCTGATTAATAATTGATGCGAGAGAGCTATTCCCCTATAGATGGTGCCATCTCTGGATACTGCATAACAAAGCAAGCCAAACAAGCAATAACAAGCAATCAGTAAACAGAGTTTTCCATGGCCAGCCCTTCTTCAGGTTCTGCCCTAGGATCTTGCTTGATTTCCTTCCCTATTTTCCTCAGTGATGGATTGTGGTCAGGATGTGTGGTTCTAATAAACCCTTTCCTTCCTGCCTTAGATATATGTTATGACAAAATACCACCACAGCAAGCAGGTTAAGGAGTAAAGGATTTGTGTCAGTTCCCAGCTCTCTGGTCACCCTTCATCACTGAGGGAAGTCAGCTCACAAACAAGAAAGGGATCTGGCAGAAGGAATTGAACTGGAGACCATAGAGAAAAACTGTGTCCTGCCTTGTTAATTTGCTATCATATACACATTAGCACCACCTATATAAGGGTGTTTTACCACATTGGGCTGGATCTTATCATATCAATAATTAATCAAGAAAATGCCCCACAGAGTTGACTATAGCCAAAGTGATGAAAGCATTTTCTGAATTAAGACTGCTGGTTTGTGTCTAGTTAACAATGATAGCAACAACAACACAACACAACCAAATCAAAATAAAACAAAACAAAAACCATGGTATTCTCAAGATTTCTTTGGGTTAGAATATTTCATCACAGCATAGAAAGCAAACTAGTGCAGTGTGGGAGTGAATGGTCCATTTTTCTAGGTACCCATGGTAGCAAGTATAGGATTCAGATCCATTGATTCTAGGGACCAGGTTATTATGAGCCACCCAATGGTGGTCCTCTATATAAACTCATAAGTACTGGGACAAATTAGCCAACTCTCCACCATGTCATTAACATTTACCCACTTCTTAGTCTATATTATTTCTGCTATTTTGTCACCATGTCATCTGCAAAACAATGACAATCAATCATGCCTTATACATTTGTCTAGTCTCAGACTAATGAGATAATATCACAAGTGATTTATGTAGTGAGGGTCCCATTCAAAATATTCACGTATTAACAATACCAGTTGAATCTTTTACTAAATAGTGTAATATTTATTTTTAGATATTAAGTATTAAATAATAATATTTATAAAATTATATAATTGTTATTAGACAGCAAGCAATGACAGATAATCTAGCGATCCTTCCCCCCTTTTTAAACAAATAAAAATTTAATGTATTAGATTATATAATATTGACTTTCAGTTAAATTGGATTTTCAACATTTATTCCCTTTAATTTTATTTATTAATTAATTAATTAATTTACTTATTTACATTCCAAATATTGCTCCCCTTCCTAGTCCTTCCTCAGTTCTTTCCCTCAACCATCCTCCCTTTCGACTCTAAGAGAGGCTGCTCCCCTATTTCCTCCCCCTTGTATCAGTTCTCTAAAGGTCTAGGCACATTCTCTCTCACTGAGGTCGAATAAAGACAGCCCTCTGCTACACAAGTGACCCCAGGTCTTTGTCTCTCCCATGTATGCTCTCTGGTTGGTAATTCATCTCTGGGAGCTCCCAGAGTTCCAGGTTAGTTGACACTGTTGGTCTTCCTATAGGGTTGCCATCCATCAATTCTTCCCCTAACATTTCCATAGGGATCCTTGGCCTCTATCTAGTGCTTGGCTGTGATTAACTGAATCTGTCTCAGTCAACTGCTGATAGAGCTTCTCAGAGGACAGCCATGCTAGGCTCCTGTCTGCAAGCACAACATAGCATCACTAATACTGTCAGGGATTGGTGACCACCCATGGGATGGATTCCAAGCTCAACCTGTCACTGGTTGGCCATTTCTTTTGCCTCTCCCTCATTTTTATACCTGCATTTCTTCTAGAGAGGAGCAAGTTTGAAAGTTTTGTGAGTGGGTTAATGTCCCCACCCCTCCACTGAAGGTCTGTTTGACTGCTGGAGGTGTTCTATTCAGGTTCCATATCCCCTCGGTTGGACATTTTGGCTAAGGCCACTAACACTGAGCCTGGGAGCCTCCCTCACCCCAGGTCTCTAGGATTTTCAGGGTTACCCCACTGCCCACTACCCACCCCCAGCAGCTGGAAATTTCTATCCATTCTCTTGGTCCTCTGGGCTTCTCCCTTGTCTCTCCTCATACCCGATCATAACCCCCTTATCCCTTCCACTCTCCTCTCCTATCCAGGTCCCTCCATCCCTCTGCATCCCATGATTATTTTATTCCTCCTTCTAAGTGGGATTGAAGCATCCTAACTTGGGCCTTCCTTCTTATTTAACTTCTTAGCGTCTGTTGGTATATCATGGGTATTCTGTATTTTTTAGCTAATATGTACTTATCAGTGAACACATAACATGCATGTTCTTTTGGGTATGCGTTTCCTCACTCAGAATGATATTTTCTAGTTCCACTTATTTGCCTGCAAAATTCATGATGTCCTTGTTTTTAATAACTGAATATTATTCCGTTTAAATAAACCACATTTTCTGTATCCATTTTTCAGGTGAGGGACCTTTGGGTTGTTTCCAGTTTTTGGCTATTCCAATAAAGGCTGCTATGAACATTATAGAGCTTCCTTTCTAAGAAAATTTAAGAAATCCACAGGAACTTTTGAGTATTTTGACGAACATAAATCAGTGTTTATATAGCATGCTAATCACACAGAGAAGGCGCATACTTCAGTGGAAATCAGTCATTTGTATGCTATCTATTTTGTCTGCCCTCCTGACTCCAAAATATTCACTTAAAATTCTTTAAATATTAACTTGACATTTGGCCTACATGTTGCATTAATATAATGTGTGAATTATTAGATATTTAATGTAAGAAATACTCAACATGCTTTCCATTACATATGCATGAATGATAGCTTGGTCATATTTGCGTGAATATATTTTGCCTAACTATTCACTCACAGAAAATTCTGTGTGAAAAATTTCTGTGTGAGGAAACAAACAGGAGTTTGAACTCTATTATCAGCCTACTTTGATGACTGACAGAACAGTTTAATGTACATATGAGAAAATGTCTTTAACTTGTGTGTATTCTATACTCATTGAAAATAACTTCTCGATCTACATTATCAGGAGCTTTGTTTTATATTTCAAAATGATTTCTATGGGATTGACAGTGTCAATGCCGCAGACACCAGATTTTAAAAACTACATCATTTGGCACAGTCTGTTGTCTACAGAGTAGTGACGCGTGCTGTCCATGCTATATCGAATGTAAGGAAGGCTCCAATCACTTTGCTTCTGATCAATTCACCTTTAATCTTCTGGAATCACTATATTTTCATTACCAAATAAAAGAGCACTGAAGCAAGCCATAAAGTGAGCCACAACTTCTGTATAGACAGTGGTGCAATACTCATTTGAGAAGGAATAAATCTTTTAGGTGATATTGGGAGGAATAGATGAAAGCTAAGTATCAGGTGGACTTTTATTCATATTTTCACTGATCTGTATTTTGGCCCTTCCCTAGTTCTGCCCTACAGAGCAAAGTCTTTCTCCATCTCCTTTCTTGAGCAATTTCCACAACTTGTGGAATATGGTATGGAAATGCCTTCAGAAACACAATGACTTGGTTTTTGCAATCCAGAGTTTGTTTAAATAACCTTAAAATTTCCTCTTGCATTGTCACCATTCCCTTCAAAGAAATTGTATCTTTTCTTCAGTCCAACATCTATTATCTCCTCTCAAAAACTCCAAGCCATAGCATCAAAGGCAGTTATTCTCCAAGCAATATTCTCTAATGCTATCTCCTAATACACAGGGAAGAAGGAGCTTACAGCTGAGATTGTTACTGAAAGAGAATCTCTCAACCTAGCTCAGCTCAACTACTGTCACCTCGCACAGCTGCTGGAGTTTTTGAAAAGAGATGTAGATTAATTTTGCCATGGTTACCAATTATTAATTTACATACAGGTTAAAGCCATTTTATGAACTTGTCTATATTCTTACAGGATTTCTAAAATGACAACTCCAGTAATTAAAGAATCACTGGATTAATTCTGACAATTACAGAATATGACCATATTTTTTATTCAGTAAATATCCATTCATAATTCACAGGTTTGGGGACGAATATAGTCTTTGCTTAAGCTCTACTGAACTTGATGTGAGGAAATGTCAACTCAGCAAAATTAAAATAGTGTCATCATTTGCCCTACATCAGTTTGGAGGATCTCTTTGAATTCATCTATTTAGCATTTAAGATATTCTTATAAACCATATAAAGTCTACACAACATCAATTCAACATTTTAAATTTTATTGAAAAGTTTTAATAGTTATACATTATATATTGTGCATCCCCCATGTATCCATTTATCCACACTCTTCCTGCCTCCTTCTCCATCCTCACTTCATGCTTCTAAACATTTATACTTTTATTATACTTTTTTTTTAAATACATATAACTGACTGTACCTAACTATATAAAGTGTAGGAATGACAAATGGTGAATATACAATACCCATTTTCCTACAAATGACATGACTTCATCTTTATTGCTGAGAGTAGTTTCACTGCATAGTCATTCCACTTTTATCTATTACTCTGTTCTATGCACCTGGCTGGACTCCACAGCTTAGCTGTGGTGATTGGTGTTACATGAACACATATGCATGTGTGTCTGTGATGTGCTGAAATGAGGTCATTAAGGTAAATACCTAGGGGCAGGATAGGTATTCATAGAGCCTATCTATTTGTAGTTTTTGGAGAAACTTCCAGAAACTTCCACAGACTCTTTTACCTTCCTGTTGATGGGAAAAGTAAGATGTTTGTCTTCCATCATCGCCTGTGGTTTGTGCACCTTTATGATAGTGGAAGGTAAAAGGAGTCAAAACTTTGCTTATTTTGTTGCTTAAATTTTAGTTGTTAATATATTCTAGATATTAGTCTAGATTTTGTCTGAGACAATACTATCAGACAAGAATTAATGAAGATATTTCCCCATTCTATAGGCTACTGAAAACTAACATTTCTTTTCCTCTGATTATATGGAAGTTTTTTAAATTCATAAGATCCCCTTAGTTGATTTTTGTCCTTATTTCCTGAAATACTCCATATCAGACCATTTCTTGCGTATTCTTGTGTCTTTAAGTGTTTGGTTCATATGATCTTTGAGTACTTCCAGAGACTGGGCAACATATTAAAGTATTTGATGCATCTGGAGTTGATTTTTGTTCAAGGAGAGAAATATGGACCAAGTTTTATTCTATTACATTTGACAATATCCTTTTTAAAAGGCTATACTTCTCTAATCTGGGATTTTGGTACCCTTGTCATGTAAAATATGTGTTACTGCTATTATTTATATCTAGATACTTTGTTCATTCCATTGGTGTGTGTGTGTGTCTGTGTCTGTGTGTGTGTGCTTATGTGCCAGTCTCATGTTCCTATTGTTACTGTGGCTCTATAGCATAGCTATATAAATAACAAATATATACATATATATATTTGTTATATATATATATATATATATATATGTTGTATTGAGACATTAATAACCATACTAAAGTTTCATTGTTTAATATTATTCTCACATAATTTTAAAACTAAAAATCTTTTAGTTAGTATTTCAGATTATGCTATAATAATAAAGATGTCATTTAGAAGTTTGACATTTTAGTTAATATATAAACATTGGGCCATCTATTTCTTGACAGTATCTTTAAAGCTTTTACATCTTGTGTTTTTATATACTTTTTATGTATATTTTTAATATTGAAATTCTTGCAAAAGCCCAAAGAGATTAACAATTGTTTTTTCTTGTAGATTTTAGAATATAGAAAAACTACCATTTTAATTTCTATTTCTCTAAATGAATATTAACATGTTAGTGTATAGTAAGATATTAACCTATTCAATTTTGAGTCTCTTAAGGGATGTATAGGAGAAAAAAATTTACTTAAATTACTTAAGTAATGAAATGAATCCATCAGAGTGAATTAAAAACTTAAAAATAACCATTCTCTTAATATTATATTTTATAATATAATTCTAATATTATAAAATTCATATGTTTGTGCTACTGATAAAATGCACCATTCTATTTTCACAACATTATACAGTCATAACCACTTTCAAATTTTATAATAATTTTTATCACCAGGAAAGATACCCTGGGAGGCAGCCTCTGAGCTTGTGTGTGGCTGTGATTTCTATCTCTAGAACTGAAGAAGAGAGAGAAGCAGGCATGGAAAAGGGAAGAGAATAAGAATGTAATAGAGGGAGGAAACAGGGAAGGGAAGACAAAGGAATCTTGTCTCCATTGGTCCATTCAATTACTTTATATGCCCTGAAAACAAACAAACCAACAAACAAGCAAACAAACAAAATACCCACCACCACTAACAACAAAACCCGTAACTTCTTACTTTCTAATTCTATACTCAAGCCACTTTTAGATTTAATGAAAAAAAAATGTATGCAAAACTTAGATGCAGCTTTTGTCTCAATTTAGGGTTCGGCTGGGGGAGGGGTGAGATTGAGTAGAGAGGGTGTTGGATGTGGATACTGCCAGCAGGACCTGAAACTTGGCCAAACATTAGGAGGATAGAAAGTAAAGACAGAACTTCCTACATTCTGTAACACTTCACTTCCATATGCAAACTGTTGCCAGAACTTAGTATCAGGATACCAAGAATATGGACAAAATACTCAAGGGTGCAAATATGGAGACACAGTGCAGGACCGAAACTGAAGGAGGGACCGTCTACAGACTATTCCACCTGGATATCCATCCTATGTGCAGTCACCAAAGGTAGAGGTTGATGTGGATGTCAGGATGTACACGCTGACAGGAGCCTGATATAGCTGTCTCCTTAGAGGTCTTCAAGAGTCTGACATACTCAGAGGCAGATGCTCACAGCTAACCATTAAACTGAGCATGGGGTTCCCAATGGAGAAGATAGAGTGAAGGCTGAAGGAGTTGAGAGGATTCAAGACACCATGAGGAAAGCAACAATCCCAACCAACCAGAGCCCCCAGGGTCTAAACCACCAGCCTGGGAGCACTTAGGGAGGGACCCATGGCTCCAGCTATATATGCAAGGGAGCTATATATAAGTGGGAGAAGAGATCCTTAGTCCCATGAAGGCTGGACGTCCTGGGGGGGGGGGGATACTGGAGGGTAGGGAGGTGAGGTACAGGGGAGGGTGGAAGGGGGTACACCAACGTGGAGGCAGGAGGAGGGGGAAGGGATATGAGTTCCTGGGAGGGAGGGGGGGAAATGGGGTAAGGAGAGAACATCTGAAATGTAAAAAAAATTTTCCAATAAAAAATTTCCAATAAAAAAAAAAAAGAATATGGACTACTCTTTCCAATTGCTCATCACGCTTGTCAAAATCAGAGGTTGTCTTAATCCAGAGATGGTTAAACTAGGTCTATACCACCTACAGATTAGACATGGGATGTACTAAATGTGGTGTAAAGGAATCGAAGTAGCTTTTGTTAGTGTCAAGAGGCACATAGATCTTAAAAACACCAGTAGCAAAACTTTCATCTATTAACACAACTCCATCTGTCTAGTCTACACTTCATATCCACTAATATACAATAATAGCAGACAAAATTAGTGAGCATTTATTGAACTGTTACTGAATTGTCATTCTATACCATTTGAGAGTTCCATGGCAGGTTTATACAGATTGACAAGATGACTTGATAGACTGCAAGAACTTCAAGTTCCTGAATTTATAAACCTGATTTGTCCAAATGATCTGATCTAGAGAGATATAGGCCACGTGGACATTGATGAAACCCTGTAAAATCTGCACCTAAAGAAGAGTGTCTGTCATGCTAAGGGGGACTATGTCCACCGTTGACTTCTATTTTAACATTGGTATTTAATTGATTTAATGGGAATTAAAACATGCAAAATTCATAGAAACATTACGTTTCCTTCACATGGGTTGGCCTTCAGAAAAAGCAACTGTTTCTGAGATAAGCTTGGCAGTTCAACAAAATCAGATTTAAAAGGTTTCATTTAAAGTCATTATTTATTTTTTAAAAGTGTTTTGAAACTCTTGTCAAAATCATTCATATTATATTTATAAATCTATTTTTAATAAAACTATTTAAACATTATAAAATTTATTCCTAAATGAAACTAAAAATAAGACATGTTGATAATAAATTACATTGTAAATTTAGCATTTGACCAGTCAAACACTGCCTGGCAGTCATACCCTACACATTTATCATTGTACATTATATTGCTTTAAGCTGGAACCTTTAGAACTTATCTACAATTCCTGATGGTTTGCTTTGAAATTGGGAGCTTAGTCTTATCTCTAGGTTTTCTGCGTTACATGATTACTCCTCTACACTTTTCTTTTTCCAACTCTCACCACATACATCTTGCTTGCTCTATCTCAAATTTATTGTACCATACATACATATTTCTAAATATATAACTAGAACTTCCTTAGGTCATATCATGTTACTTGTATGAACATGATCTCAAGACTGACCACTTTATATTAGATAACCAATTGGAGAGCTCTTTTCTGGAGAAGACTATTACTCATGTTCTTATGATTCTGTAGTTGGCTGTATTTCATTGTCTGGAGTTGAGACTCTGGGAGATTTTACCTTCCATGTTAGCATGTCTAATGTTGTCCTCATTGTTCTGTTCTTGTTTAGATAGACTTGCTGATGAGACTCTATGGGCTCAGCATCTCTGACATCTCTAGACAGCACAGTCTCACACCAAACTTCCTGTTTCTTAGGTTATCACAGTCTTTGCACCCCTCTTCTGCAGTTATCAATGAGCTTTAGGTGCAGGGATTGCACTATCAATATATCAGTTGGGACTAAACACAACACAACATCTTGTTCTTTCCATGTTTATTGATTTTGATTTCCTGTAATGGTCTTCTGTTGCAAAGAGAAGCTTCTTGATGAGAGATGGGGCTACATTTACCGGTGGCAATAAAGATAAAAATTTAGTATGTAGTTAGGTCGTTGGCTGGTTTAGTAAGAGCCAGTTATAGGTTATATATAGATTATATATTGGTTATACATTGGTTATATGTGATTTACCTCCCCCCACCCCAGCGTTTTTCTAGGTTACCAATATTAGGCATTATTTCACTTCTGTTGATTAAGTCCTAAATCCAATTAGAGGGATATTGGTTACCACCAAGTATACATGCCACTATTCCATCTTTAGAATTATTGTGCCATGCATGTTAGTGTTGTGGTTCATATTAATATGACTGGGTATGACTATTATTTGCTTTCCTCTCATGGTATTATGAAAGCTATTGCTTAGGAAGGACATTTTGAAGTTAGTTCCAGTTCAGATTCTCTAGGTTCTTTGTTTAAAGTGCATTGGAAATATCTTCTGCATCTGAGAAGAAACCAAAAGTGAGGGTTCCTTCAAGAATGTTGATCAACAACTCAAAGGCGACTTGTTATGCCTGGTGCTGAGCCTTATGTTAGATAGTTTAGAGCTCTTGGAGGAAACATTGTTAGTTCAGATAAAAAATATCTTAAAACTATATATGTATATGCAAATACTTATATAGACTGATATGTATTATATGTAATTTTAGGTAACTATATAGTAATATGATATCTCTTTTTTTTCAGACTTCCTTACTGTCAATTTTTCTCTTCCTTCTTCCTACTTAATTTATCTCTTTCCTCCTAACTAATTAAAACTGTGTTACTGTTTTTCCTATTACTCCCTTCAAATCACTTGTATCCTCCTATTCTCCTATCTATTACTCTTCCTCTCTGGTTGTCTTTTCCTTTCCTGGATAATACAGTCATATCAGCTTATAATAAACACATTTAATTGTTAGTAAATACAGATGAGGGAGAACATGTTATATTTGTCTTTTTGAACCTGGATTGTTCCACTCAATATCTTTTTTACTATCATCAATTTCCCTGAAAAGTTTGTGATTTTATTTTTATTTATAGATGGATAGTATTGCATAGTGCGTATGCTTTTGAAGTTGTAAATTTAAGCTCCTTTTTTAACAGATTAAAATGGAAGCTCTCTTTTATTGCATACTTCCTTATTAAAATAATCAAGAATCAGAGTGGTGATTTAACAGTTAAGAATATGTTCTGCTCTTCCAGAGGACAGCAGTTTGGGTCTCAGTACCCATATTAGGTGTCCACAACTGCCTGTAACTACAATTGCAGGGAATCTGATATTCTATTCTGACCCACACAAGTACCTACATTCCTCTCTCTCTCTCTCTCTCTCTCTCTCTCTCTCTCCTCTCTCCCTCTCTCTTTTTCTCTCTCTGTCACACACACACACACACACACACACACACACATACACACACACGGGGACAGGGAGAGAGAGAGGGAGAGGGAGAAAGAAGAAGAAGACTATATCTCAATGTAGACTAAGAGAGGTTGTTACTGTATCTCAACTCTATCACTTATTGGCTACATGTCCTTGGATTTGTTAGCCTCTTTAGCATTTTTATGCATAGGATGTTAAAATAGCTAGCAGGATTGTGTGAAGCTGAGATGAGGGGAATGGAATATTCTACATGCTTCTGGAGAAATGGCATGTGTTCTATAACTATTAATTTCACAAAACAACTAACTAAAGTTCTGGGCTATATTAATCAATCACACAGTAATGCTAAAGTATTCCGTCCTTGACCTGATAAGTTTAAGATATTAAGTCAGTAAAACTTACAGGAATATATTTTAAGTTGGCCATTTTTTTTTTTTTTGGCATAGTGTTTTCTGACATGCTTGATATTAGCTAAAATGAGATAAGTTCACTTTGTTAAAATGATAAGCTCACCTAGTTAAAATCTTATGAGAAATGAAATTTTCTGAAGTGCATCAAGGATAAAACTAACTCAGTGCCAATGGCATTGACAGTTTAACAACTGGTCCATTTCCACAAAACATACTCTAAACAGAGTTATTTATGCATGTCATGTTAAATTGTCCTGTTCCTGTTTAAATATGTCCCAATATTTCATATCTTTGCCCGAGTCTAACCCCACAAGTCATTGAAAAAGATAAATTAAGTTTGGTGGGAGCCACACTTTTGCATTAGGCTTCATAAATGTTTGAAATTATCTTTTTTGGATTTAACTTGGAAGACAAATTATCAAATGCCTTAAATATTATTTCTGAATCCCTAAATGTAAATCTGAACAGTGATTTAGGATGTACATGCCTGCTATATCTAATCAATATAATAATGTCAGTTATACACACAAAAATGGCCTTTGGATTTTTATTAGTGTCACAAACTCAAATACACATTCTAGGTGAAACTAGAGAACATCAATCTCATGTGATTTTTATAATGAAATTCAATTATTTAGTTAAAAGCATCCATTTAAAGTTAAAAATATGCAACATAGTTCCTGAGAAAGTAATCTAGCAAGTGACACTGCTAAAAAGCACTAAAAGGAAATTGTTATTTCCGTATTATGCCAAAAACAATGTTTGACATTCAGTTTTTAACAACATGAGATGAATAATGATATTTTCAATTTCTGTATTCATTCAGCATATTTTGGCATAATAATATTTAATTTTAACCAAATGTTTACTCTAAAATCTCAAATTTAATTGTGTTACCAAAATTTACGTTACTGCATCTGTTAATAAAAGGAAGAGCAGGAAAGAAAACCACGGAGAGGTGACTTTTGGAAGTCACATGCTGTAAATCTTTTAGATGTGTCGTTGGGTGTGGTAGGATTTCCTGTAACAAATTTCAGTAGGAAGTATATATCAACCATGATTTTCTAACTTCTTCTTTCCTGCACTGACAGTGGCAATCAGGTGACACTAAAATGATGAGTCTGCAGTATTTAAAATGTTAATGTGCTTTGTGACTTGTAAGGAAGGGAAAGAGTGTCAAAAGCTTCTATGGGATACTGATGAGCAGACTCTACCAACTTGATGATAGGAAGGCCAATATCAAATGCCAGAAACAGAAGTTTAGCACAATACATTTTTTGCGGGGTGGTGGTGGCTCACGCCTTTAGTCCCAGCATTTGGGAGGCAGAGGCAGGCAGATTTCTGAGTTTGAGGCCAGCCTGGTCTACAGAGTGAGTTCCAGGACAGCCAGGGCTATACAGAGAAACCCTGTCTCAAAAAACCAAAAACCAAAAAAAAAAAAAAAAACCCGAAACAAAAACAAACAAACAAACAAGAATCGAATATTTTCGATACTTCAAATCTCTCCCACCAAATTGTCTGATGACCTCAGCTGAGATTACTAGCATTCATTATTCAAGACTGTATGCCATTTAGATACTTCATCCTGCAGAAGAAGAAAGCAAGGCTAGCATCTGGATAGTTGCTTTCATTGAAATTTGCTTGTTATGATAGCATAAGGACTTGAATTTGATCCTCAGAACTCACATAAAAATGGTTAATGTGCTGACACACAATTGGAATTCCAACACTGGTAAGACAGAGACAAGTGTATCCCAGAGGCCCAAAGTCAGCCAATCAATTCCAAGCAGCAAGTTCCAGGAGATCTGAGAGACTGATGTAAAAAACCAACTGCCACTACCACCAAAATTAGACAGTCTGTTAACTGAGAAACCCTAGGTTCATTTCTAGCCTTCACATGCACACACGTATGCATTTGAGTGTATTCATTTGCACACATACGCATCCGCGCGTGCACACACATACATCAACAGAAGACATCAAATTTTGATGTGTTGATTTTTATACACATGACAGTAGTACTTAATTAAACTTCACCATTACTCTTTTCAGTAAAATATTCCATTTAACATATGATAATCCTTGTTAAGTATTCAATATTCATTTGTCATAGTAAATGTTTTCATTTAGAGAATTGAGGTTAAATACCGAGTACATAAATACCTGTAGAAAATATAGCCTCCAAAATAAACTAAACATTAAGCAATCAACATGTCTGTGATTTCACTGTTTCTCTTTTTAACTCTTATTGTAGTCAACTAGAGGCTTTATAGAAGCACACCTGCTATACTACATTCATTTATGAATTTCTGAATAGTTTTCAAATGCTGCTCATTTCTTCATTCAGAAGAGATTAATTTTTATTTTTATTCAGATAAAAAACATATATTTAGAAACAGTAAATTTTAGAGATCAATAAAAATTTTGGTTAATAAGCAATATTAAAATAATAAAGCATTTACAAATGCTGTCTCATCTATCAAATAATGCCAGGAATGGTCATAGCCAAGTACCTTAAAGACAATAAAGTTAGTTATGAGCATAAGTTTTGATGACTTCAAAAAATATCTTCTGCATTATAGAGTAGGACACAGCCTTAAAATTATGATATGGAATGTTCATTGTCATATGGAATTCTGTATTCTCTAGCATTTAAAACAGAAGGCGGTAGGATAGGATTATAGTATTATAATCACATTGATGATGCAAAAGGCACATTTTATATGGATCTGTATACATATATATATATATATGTATACATATATACATACACACACACATATATATATACATATATATGTATATATATAGGCACTATCAAGAATGAGTGGTATTTACCTGTAGAATTCCATCTGTAAAGTGCTTTATGTTTGTAGATATATTCATCTCTCATAGTCTCACGAGAAATGTGTCCACTTTTCTGTTCCTCTGTAATTTGTGCGGTAAATGGTCAAATTAAAAGAAATGAATGTTAAATATCAATAATAATCATGTGAGTTGAGTGATGATATTTCTGACAAACAGTATAATCAAAACTGTTAAATTAAATGTACATTAATAAGTCATATAATAAAACTTCTAATTGGATTATAAAGATGTTAATTGTTGAATTAAAATTAAATGTCAGTACTAACAGCATGATTTCTATCATATTTCTCTAGGTCTCAGGGTGGAGAACTTTCTTTGAACGCCTAACCTGTGAGTCGATGGTAAGATTACAATTAACACACACATAGCTTTAGAATGTGTTTTTTTATTTCTAAGCAAACTTTATTTCATTTTAAATTGCTACATACAGAAGGCAAACTACAGAATTAAGAATGGAGAAAGGTGGGGAAAAGAAAGGAACCACAAAGAAAACCATGTAAACAGTTACTTGTGTCTTGTGGGTAAAGCAGTAAGAATCCTGGGATGTAGGAAATAAGAAATAATTTTGCTCACTTTTCCTTTGTTGTTTAAATGTAAAATGTACCTTTTATAATAAAAAATGAGTAAACACACATACACACACAAACAGATGTTAGTGCGACATTGCTTATTTAAAGATTCTGAATTAAAGGCTTGTTAACTTTTTCTTAGTTTTGATTTGAGACTCCCCATAAAGTCATCATGGCAGAATTCCAAAGTAGGCAACACTCAAAATTCAGGGATGTTTAAGATAAAAAATCATAATGTTAATGGTAGCTGGTGGCACTATGTCAAAATGAGCTCAGATGTCTCTGAATATTTCCTTTGAAAACACATGGCAGCTGAATCTTAAAAGTTTAATTTTATTTATTTATTTTTTAATTTTTTTTTAATTTTAATATGAGAGATCCTCATGCATTAAATACTTGATGCAATTTTTTATGTTAATTGATTTAAAACAACAACGCAATTATGTTTTTCTCTGGCTTTTTCATTATAAAAATTTTAAAGTCTTGCCCCAGAATTAGTTGGGGTTTGGGGAGTAGGCTTTGGATAAGATTGACAGAGGAGAAGAGCTGGCCACCTGAATGGAATTTGATAATGTACTTTTTATCCATAGTCTTTTTCAATAATAGAATTAATAATTAACATTTCAGTATTTAAAATTTCAAAATATTTTGTCTACCTAAAATTCATTTTCATGAATTTCATGAAAATCTCACTTGGATATTGGGGTGATAGCTGATGATGTTCGTTAAACTGATCATTTTCAATGTTAATAAGTTCCCAAGGTAGTTGAGTATGTCTCAATACTAACATTATATATGTTGTAGCTGAATGGAAAAGCATTCAAAAATATATTGTGTACATATGTTAAAGTCCAAACAGATTTGTACTGCCCCCCCACACACTTTGTTCTTGGAAGATTAAATACCAGATATGTAAGTCTCCCTAAATAGGTATCTTAAACTTAAGTCAAAATGTCTGCAAAAATTTGTGAATAAACTTTAGTCCTTCTTTATTCAAAAAAACCATAATGTTCCTTTTGTTTCCTTGTATTGTAGTGTGTATATTTTACAAGAAAATTAGGATAAATTACTAGGTATTATATCATGAACATTGAGGACACTAAGCACTATTTTCTACCCAATGTCAATGCTGGATGGGTTAGACAAAGAGAGTCATTTGGTAGAGTTTTATATATGGCTCTCATTTACATTTAAATGTAAGATAGAAAAAAGTAAAGATTTAGATAACAGAAGAAAGTTTTTGGACATGAGTGACAATTTTATGTATTAGGAATTTTGTAGTGAAGTCTATTTGATACCAACAAATAGAGGTGATGTGTTATTTAAAGTAAAACTTATTTTATCACCTGTCAAGGTTTATCAAACTTGGTTTTACTGTGAAGGCTTAATGTTTGAGCTTCAGGGAGTTGAAAGAAAAATATGTGACCCTGCAAGTAAAATGAAAAATAGATGTTTTCTAAGAAAATTATAAGATCTTATTAATTTACAAAGTTCATTGGCTGATTACATTAAGGAGAACTTGATAAATGTGGATCTGGCTTGTACTAATACCTTATCATAAAATATATGCAAGGTTAAGTTTGTGCTATGAAAGAGAAGATAATTTTTAGCAAGGCAACTTTCTGTTCACCTGTCCCTTAAGAGCAAACAAGGGAATGAGCAGCTTCTAATTGGCATGTGAAAGGCAGACAATCTGCATGCAAAGAGTATAGCATAAACTTTGTATTTGTAGGCAAGTATAGCCTTAGCACACAGAAGCAATTTAGTAAGACTGTGTGTCTCATTATGTTTCATTATTAAAACATATCTGGAAGTGTTTCAAATGATGTAGAGTCCCATTACTTTTAGGCACCTAACTTACACTTTTAGTTATATTTTTAAAGAAACATCAGACAGGGTATTTAAAAATGATTATTGTAGACACAAAGAGGCAGACTTAGCCCCAAAGAGACCTTGACAATAATGGAAGGAAATATGATTAGTTATTTAGATATCCTTACAGAAATATACTCTTCCAAATAACACTTGAACATATGTAAAATCATATATATCACATACATATTATAGGCACAGCCACAATAAAAATGTTTTTAAAGGATAACACTTATGTCTGCATTTATCATATCTAATATATTTATGAAATTTATTAAATATAAAATGTTTGCTTAGTAAATATTTGGTTTTGATGTTTTCATATTAATAACTAGTGGAATTCAAACTGACAATTCATGCAAGCATATAATGCACTTTAATCAAATACACCTACTTCCTTACAATTTCACCTTTACCCCTAAATTTTCCCACTCAACAGCATTTATTCTCTTTTTTATTAAATCCACAAAGCTCTCTTAGTCCTGCCTGTTTGCAGAAGGGTGTGAAATTTTCTACCCTAGCACACATAGATGATCTGTGGTTACATTCATGAAGAATTTTGACTATTCCTTCCCAGGACCCATCAGGTGTAAGCTTCTTAGTTAGAGATGACACTTCATTCATCTCTCCCCGTCAATCTTGGGACTTTGATGGCGTGATCTTGTGTATACCAACATAGTTTTATGAGTTCGTGTGTGCAACAATGTTATCATTTCTTTCTGATCCTCATTCTGTGATGATCACTAAGCTTTTTGGGAAATGAAATGTTTTAGATATGTCGTTTAGAATTGAGTACATCACAGCCACTAATTCCTTGCACATTGACTAATAATTTTTTTCTATGGCTATTACTATCTACTGCCAAATTGAACTTCACTGATGAAGGACGAGATATACTAGTATGTGGGTATAAAGATATGAACAATTTGAGGTATAAACTGTATGTTGTAAGGAAGTTTAATAACAGATTCATTTATCAGCCTCTGTTAAATATAGTTTTCTGATGTAATATTAGCTTCACCCCAGGAGCTATGAGGTAGAAAGTCATGAGTTTTGGTTGAGTTATCTGTACCAGTCATGAGTTCTGTCTCATTCAGCAGGCTTTAAATCTATTCAAATCTATTCAAAAAGTGGTTGCTTACACCCTTAACAACTATGCCACTTTTCGCTAATGTACATATCTTGCCAGCACAGTCTTTACTGTAGATCATAGAGTTCACAGCTCGATAGGACTGTTAAATAATTTTTTTCCGTCAGTAATATAGGTAGAAACTTCTTGTACAATGGAAACTAGCCAGTAGGGATGAGTCATTTTAGTCTCAAAAGTTTACAGTGGACACTGTAGAATTATGAACATTAGCAGATTATTTCTAAGTAATAATCTTCATGGGTGCAGTAATTAAATTTATATCTCTCCTGATTTATAGATTTATTTCATACTAGAAACATTAAAATTTAGGTGTAAAGCAAAAATTGGTACACAAATTTAATTAGAACTTTGGGAGGCAGGGGTCTCCAGATATCTATAAGTTCAAGACCAGCTTGATCTGAAGAGTGACTTCCACTCCACCCAGGGATAAACCATGAAACCCTGTCTCAACAAAAAAAACCAAAAAATTTATAGCAAAAATTACTTTACGATCATTAGATGTGCATGGTAAATCCCATGGTAAACAAAACATATTAACATGTACTTCTGTGACTTACAGAAATGATTCAATCAAAATTATTTCATTATTAAAAGGCTGAGTCAATTATGCAAACATTTATAATAGATTGAACTGTCCCATTATTGATGTCATTTGAGATACAGGTGATTTTCTTCGGCTATAATAGTTTTGTTTAAGCAGTCAAATTAATTATATATTAACTAAAATTGTGAAATATATGATGAAACATAGCAAAATTATCTTATTATTTTCCTGGAAGTTGCATTACTTATTATCACATATTTATGGTTAAACTTTCTATTCCATGCCTGAATCCTCAAGACAATCTGTGCTATAACTTCAAAATAATTCAAAGCTCAAAGTAATGAATATACAACAGAAAACTAAATAATATATTGTTTTAATGTCAGTTATTTTTCAAATCTTTATAACTTTAAAGTATTTAATAAATATAACAAAAATATTCGATTTTCTGTTGTATAGGGATGCCCTTGAGACAAAGGAAAGATGTTTCCTTGAGTGTTGAGAATTTCAGTATTTGAAAAGTCTCTTATTTTTATTAGAACTTTACTTCTAAAAGAAATTCTTGACATTTTTAAAGATTATGTTCATAGTATGAGTTATAATTCTTATTTTGGATGAAACATAGATTAGAAACAGAGATAAGGCTTTGATTGTGAATATTCACATGGTTCCTTAAGACTAACTCCAGATGACGTGGAAAAAAACCTTGTGGTAACTAATTGTTCTGCTACTGATTCTATGAATATAGATGTAGATATAACTCCTAAAATACAAGACAGTTACTGGAAATTCAGCATGCTATGAAAAAGATCAGTTATATATTATAACACCATGGATAACCATAATACTTCGGATTCTCTAAAGAAATTCATAGTAAAACCTTCGCAGCTAATGGAGGAGAGATGGTCAAGGCTGATCCCAGTCACAGAAACAACTGGATCTTCTAGGAGCACCAAATGAGCCTGTTGTTTACAATTAATCTGAAAATTATAATCTTTAAATATTTCTCCATGCAATTCAAGCCACCTTCTTCCTTAATAAAATATTAATAAATATCATTAAAAAGAAGAGGCCACCTTTGATGTATTACTGTAGCAGATCTAAATTGTGGCTGAGCATATCACATGTACCATTCAAATATGAGACGATGATGTAGAAAAGCTGGCTATTATTAGCACATTATCTAAGAGGCTCTTTTCTTGCTGAGGATATTAATATGTGTGCTATTTACAGCAACGGTAAAAGCAGAAAGCAACGGTAAAAGCAGTACTCTATCTCATCTTTCTGTCTTGTAAAATTGAGTATTTGATATGTAATTCAAATAAATAAACTGAAGTTCACTGTTTGAAATCTATTGTTATGATTTATGACGACATTCTCTATGAGTTTCTTTTGATATATGTCATTGCCAAATGCAAAAACGTTATCTTTAATTTAGACAAATCTAAAATATGAATTCATTTCTACTCTTGCCTACTATTCCAAACCAGTCGGTTAAAAGGAGGCATACGACCTCAATAAACACCTTATCATGTTATAATAAAGTCAAGAGTAAAAGTAATTTTAATTATTTTGATATTCATAGAGATAAATACATTTATGACTCAAGAATGGTAAATATATTGTTTAAAAAGATAAATATATTTTAGAGTTAATTGAAAGAAATTGTCTACATTTTATATGTTAACGTTTTGGTGTAGCTCACTGTTTTCTACATTCGCAGTATGTGTACATTTTCCAGAGACACATACCTGTTACTAACATATATGTGGCATCATTTTGGATTAACCATATTTGAAATGTCACAGAAAGTAATTTTTGTCATAATAATTTTCTTTAATTTTTAAAATATAATTTTCAAAATTTTAGATGATTATATGTACATTTTGCTTACATGTTTAAATTTTTTAACCGAATATTTGCAGCAGGATTTTTATTTTAAGTTATTTTTTAATTTTCATAGTTCAAAGCAGTATCATTAAGTTGTAGGGTAAGATTCTCTCATAATGTAGATCAAATCTGATTCACGCTATGTAATGCAAAGCTCACCATGCAAATGGTTTTAAAGGCTAAAGTGAGGGAGATATATGACTAAGAAACCTTTAGATCAAATCACCAAGTCAGGAAAAGATGGAGTTTGAATGGAGGATAAAAATCTGATATGGTAAGCAGGGATTTATTCCAAGAAAGGAATGTAGGGCAGACTTTTTAAATTGTGTATACAGTCTTTAATGCAAAGCAGAAATCACTTAGACTTTGCAGTGGAGATATATAACCATATAACTGGCTTGCTCAGTGCCCTATTTTTTCCTTTGGAAATATTTTTGGTTAAGAGTAAGTGCATAGTTGATGTTCTCAAGGGCTTATGGAGACTGATTCACCAACCATAATGCATTCATGTGTCTCTACTAGTTCCTCCCCATACATGCTGGAGTTGCATAACTTGGGGTTTTTGAGAAACTCCTAACAGTGGGAATAGGGGTGTCTCTGACTCTTTTATCTGCTCTCAGGACACTTTTCTGCACACTGGATTGCCTCATCCAGCCTTGATATGAGGGTCTGTCACTATTCTTAGTGCATCTGCCATCTGTGATTGATATTCCTGAAAGCCTTATCTTTTCAGATTGGAAACTTAGAAGCAATGGATCTGGGGGAGAGAGGAAGTAGGGAATACTGATCAGAATGGACAGAGTGGAGCTAAAGTAGGAATATACTATATGAGAGAAGAATAAATAAAATGAATAAAAGGAATAAGTGATTAATGAATTCAAACATTTTATACAAATTTGCATGTAGAAACAATAATAGTAATGATGAAGTCCACTCAGTTAGTCAACAGGGTCTCAAGGAAGAGAGTGATGAAAAAAAAAAAACCAAAAAACAAATAAAAAAAAATTCCCCACAAAATTAGACAATACTATTATATGAATCCAGAAAGTGCTAGAGCAAGTTTAATTTTTTTCCAGTCTGCTGTTATATTATTCTAAGTACATATTGGATCAGTTCTGGTCAAGGAACAAACAAGGCACAAACAAAGGGCCCATGTGCACTGTATTCAGAGACTTATCAAGATAATCAAGGCACAAGGAACATGTTTCTCAGCTGTATTTATCTGGAGCCTACTTCCTTGTCCTAGCTCAATGTAAACATTTTTGCCAATATCCTTGAAGCAGCAAGAGCTCTCCATAAGTAGTCACTATTCCTGTGAGAAAATGCAGTTCCTTGAGTTTTGATCCAATACAGACTGAATGCAGATATTAGGTCGAGCAGTGTGTTCTGCACTGGTGGCAGATTGGAACACTGAGCAGTAGGAATGTGGGCACATGAGCCATAATGTCTATGTCAGCTTAGAAATGCTCACAAGTATGTCAGGGGAGGGAGAGACTGTTGCTGCTAGGAGAACTATATGTTGGAGGAGGTAAGAAATCTACTCAAGGCCACATAACTAGGGCAAAGTATATGAGAAAGAACAGAATCTTTGAGAAGATCCTGGAAGAATAGAAAGAAGAAAAGATGATTTTAAAATATTATAGTGTCTGTGTAGACAAAGGGTGTGAAATTGTGCTAGGATTTAAGAAACAGTAGTAGGTTGGATTGGCAGTACAGATAAGAGAGTAAGATTATCTCAGAGCTAAAGCCATGGCCAGTTGTATACCTATGTACATTTATACGCAATGATGCTTCATCAACCTAGCAGCAATTTTACAAATGCACTTTGAAAAGAATACATACCCTAAGCCTTCTGAGTAGACATTGTTGGTACCGAAGGTAACACACTTGATTGAGACTTGTGCAGAGATACATCAGCACATTTTCTTCCGAGAGCTACCAGTGCCTACAAGTCATTCTCCTTTAAACAACAGTGTGAGAAAACTTTAGTGGTAATACATAGAGGAATTCTTTTGAAAAAGTTAATGGAAGAAATTAACAGAAAGTATGTGTTTGATAAAGTAGATCAGCCTCACCGGTTTATAATGGAATAATATATCCATACACCCAATTGTCTTTTTAAGGTTTATGCTAAGATCAAAACCTCAGGTGATAGTAGATGCTGGCGAGGATTTGGAGAAAGAGGAACACTCCTCCATTGTTGGTGGGATTGCAAGATGGTGCAACCACTCTACACATTTTCTAGTTACTTGAAAAAAATTTCAGGTTGTGGCTGGATGTATTTCCACAGTCAAGAGAAGCTAGGGCACTTTAGTCCTGATAGGTGGAGGGCAGTACTGTGCGATAACTCTGGGAGCTCCTAGGAACGTCCATGGGATGAAGAAGACCCAAACGGGACCGATTGCACAGTGAACATTACCTTGAGCTTTGCATAGCATGGCACAGAGTGAGCAGAATCAACACTTTTAATTATGAAGGTTTTCCAAAGTTTACATAATATCATCTGCATTTATAAGACCCGAGTAACTCTTATCAGCTAGTAGATTTTTATAACTGGAATTGCTTTCACTTTTATAGAATTTCACTTTTACGGAATTTTGAAATTAAGAGGCTAAAAGGTAAACGTTAGGGTTAATCAGAGCTCCCAGGGCCTAAATAACTATAGAATAATTCATATATAATAGCACAATGTATAATAGTAGACATGTATTTATTTAAAGTCTCAAAATAATTAGAATCCCACATGATTAGTTAAGATTCTAGAGCTGTAAACAGACACCATAACCAATGCAACTCTCATAAGGACAACATTTAATTGGGTCTGGCTTACAAGTTCAGAGATTCAGTCCATTATCATCAAGGCAGGAAGCATAGCTGCATCCAGGCAGGATGGTACTAGAGAAGCTGTGAGTTCTATATCTTGTCTCAAAGGAAAATAGAGAAGACTGGCTCCCACATGGTTAAAAGAAGGGTCTCATTGCCCACCTCCTCAGTGACTCTCTTCTTCCAAAAAGGCCATACCTGCTCCAACAAAACCACACCTCCTAATAGTACCACTCCCTGGCTGAGTACATTCAAATCACTATACCACATGTTCGGGCAATTAATCATATAACTGCTAGTCATGAGAAAGCGACAACTGTGATCACAAATCTAATGCTAGATGACTTTGACTGAGTGGAAAAATTGAATTGCTGCTTAGGAACAACTTCCATGAAAGGGAAGAATATTACTGGAGCATCAAAACTGGAAGATAGAATTGTGCAATGCCTGGGAAATAAAGTAGAAATAAATGATTATGTCTGGTGGTGCATACTTGTGATCCCAACCCACTGGAACTCAAGGCTAGAGTACAGAGAGATCAGGTCATCCATACTGAATAGTGAGTTCAAAGCCAGCCTTGACTACATGAAATTTTTGCCTCAAAAAGAAAAAGGGGAAGAGAAAAGAAAAGAAAGAAAGGATGAAAAAAGTAGAGAAAGGAAGGAAAAAAAGAAATATATCCCAGCTAGAGCACTTCTGTTAAATAACAACCTGGTTATTTGCTCCCTAGCAAAGCATTTTCTCTACTTTTAGCTTGGCTTGCTTTTTTTTCTTAAGAGAAAATGGTTTCTAATTATGTCTGTGTTCACATGTGTAAGGCCCGTAGTAAAATGTCTTACCCATAGTAAAGGCTATACATGCACTTAATAGCATAAATAATCACAGTCATCAGTGGAGTAGTAATTCATACAACTAGATTATCAAGAGATAGTACTGATAGTAATTGCATGAATGCTTTCCTAACAGAGGAACTGGAATAATCACAATGCATTAATCATACTGTGTTTCTTTTTTCCTGAGTGAATATTTTGGCACATTTATAGAGACTACTTTAATATATGTGACTGCGAGATTGAGTGTGTTATATAATAGTTATTTACAAAGCATTCTAGCTCATTGATGATAATATATGTGTAATTACTAAAATCCTGTTTATACATGTTTATAAAAATATAAAAACAAAATACTCATCCACATGTTTTTGTATCAGGCAGAGGAAATAATGGAAATGATCTGAAAAACATGAGTCATTTCAAGACTGGCGGATTTTTTTATTTTTATATTCCATAAAAGATATGACGGTTAACATAGTCTTTTAATTTGGATTAGAAGCAGTACATTTATACCATAATATAAATGTGATAGTGTTTTCTGTGATATACAACATATTTTTTTAATAAAGGAACTAAATATAAACTAATTCTCCAGATCAATTACACATAAAACAAAATTCATCTAACAATAAAAAAGAAATATCATGCATAAGAAGATCTGTGATCGCCTGTGCATTTTACAGTGCTACAGGATTAGTCATCTGAGGCTGACAGACAGTCTTTGTAACACAAAGCACATCTTTAGCAGTGGCCTGTACATTTGCTAGATGCAACAATAGAATAGTAATGAGGATTCAGGGGCTCATTTGATGGTCCCTCCTGACCTTCCACTTTAATTCAAGAATGAGCTACTTAACATAATAACTGCTTCTTGGTAAAACTATCTTGGAACGAAATAATAATTACTTTTTTATTCTTTAATATCGCATTGCAATCTGCTGATCAAAATAAAACTTGAAAGTAACCTGTTTTCTAACAATGGAGAACTGGAAAAATAAAGATAATAAAATGTCTTTGATTCAGCTTCAGTGAATGTAACTGAAACAAAAACTGGTGCTAAATTCTGCTTTACAAAGAGTCTTTTCCTCATTCATTCGAAACTTGCTACATTTCGGAGAGAAAGTAATCATGTACCAAACATCCAGCTGAGGTCCTAAGAACACTATTAAAAACACATCCATTGCCGGGCAGTGGTGGCCCACGCCTTTAATCCCAGCACTTGGGAGGCAGAGACAGGCAGATTTCTGAGTTCGAGTCCAGCCTGGACTACAGAGTGAGTTCCAGGACAGCCAGGGCTACACAGAAAATCCCTGTCTCCAAAAACCAAAAAAAACAAAAAAAAAAACAAAAAAAAAAAAAACATCCATTTGGAACTAGATGAAGTTTTGTGTGTGTGTGTGTGTGTGTGTGTGTGTGTGTGTGTGTGTGTGTGTGGTGTGTGTGTCTTTGTGTGCATGTGTTCAACCATCTAATTGAATGTGAATTTTGAAATTACTTCTATATTAATTCTGTTATATGCAGGAATTTTAGATTTATTGACAAGAGGTGATAAGAGATATTTGCATAGAATCTTTATAAATTCAAGCAAATAAGAAAAGCATTTTACATTATTGCTTGTCATTATAAATGACCATACTTTCAGAAAACTCTGAACAAACTTCTTCTCACCTGGACTTCTATTAAAAATATTTTCCTTTTATGTTTCTATTTACTAGTTAAAAAAACTATTCAGAAAATTAAGATATTTCTTTAACATGAAGGGACAAGGAATATAAAGAATCAAGTATGTAGGTCAAATGTCAGTTATTTGTTCCCATTGTAATTTTGTAGATATAATCCCTATATTTCTCTCTGCTGGTTGAGTTTCTAAGTGAATTTAAATCTGTTACTCATCTTGAAACTTCCCTTGCTCTAATTTGGAAGAAAATATCTCAGTTATGAATAAGAATTTCTTGATGCAAAATTGCTATAACACAACTACTCAGGGCTTTTGAAAGTATGCTGTGTATACTGAGCTGAGAGTAGAAGTTTGCATGCACTTGACACACTACAAGAACAAGATTTGCTAAACACAGATCCTCAGCTGCTTCTGATGACCACAGCAACTCATTCAGAAAGGTGAGTGTAAACATTTGACCAGTATTCCAATATGAATCATATCATCAGAGAGTCTTCAAGAAAACTACCTAAAGGAATGAAGAAACAGGAACATTCCTTAACATAAAAGGAAAGATATCTTATGCAGGAAAATGTAATGTGAGTACAGTTATAAAAGAACATAATATGTGAGACTAGTAGTTCAAATACTTGGCAAAATGTTTGCATTTGTTATTTGTCAGTTGTTTTGACGGAAAACTCTCTCAAAAAGCAACTTAAGGGAAGAGTTTATTTGGCTCTCATTTCTGAAGGGGATACAGTCCTTCAAGGTGAGGAAGGCATGGCAGCAGGGGCAACATGCTTGCTTGCCATTCAGGAAACAGTGGATACATTTTGTCTGCAAGGAGGAATCAGATAGAAGGGAAACATTGCATGAGGACAGGTTACAAACCTGTTCACCTTCAGTTTCTTACTTCTTACAGCAATGTTCTATTTTCTAAGGGTTCTGCAACCTGCGTAAACACTACAAATAACTGGAGACCAAGAGTTCATAAACACTATCCTGTGATAGACTGTTACTATTACCTTTTTGTTTATGTGAGAAAATACTGTGATCAAGGAAACTTATAAAAAGCAGAGTCTATTTTGGCTTGTGGATTGAGGAGAAGAAGATTCCTATCCTCATGGTAGGGAAGCATGGCCGCAAGCAGGAGGCATGATGGGAGAAACTGGAAGCTCAAAGCTCATATGCACCAAACAGAAAGAGCAAAAAGAGAGTGGGACAATATTGTGGATAATAAAAAGACCACTCACTCATAGCAATGTTCTTTCCACGGCAAGGTGATATCTCTTAAATATTTAAAAAGAATGCCATAAGATGAGGACAAGGGGTTTAAAGGTCTAAGACATGGTGCCAATTTCTCATTCAAACTACTACAAAGACGTCTTTTAATCATGCCACACGTTTTTCAGAGATGTCTCTATGACAGATATTACTGATTCCTCACATACTGAAAATGTAAGCTCAAAGTTTATAAATATTTGCTTTATATAACAACAAGTTAGTGCCAAAGCTCAGAGTTTCAATATATCATGGTTACATGTGAAGATGTGAATGGAAAAAAAAAAAACAAAACAATTAAAAACAAAACAAACTAACAAAAACCGAAACTAAATGTAATGAGTTAAGGAACATTTCTAAGGAAAATGAACAAATTTTTGTCTTACTTAGACTCCTGAGAACACATAACTAATCATAGATTAAATGAATCACAACTGACCATTAGAATCCTAGGTACACAAGTTCATGTAAAAAAATAAATCTTGTGTAGGACCTGGACAATAATAACTGTAGTTTTTTGTCATCATTGATGTTGTTAGTGTTCCCCAATTTCTTTTCTAAATCCAGAATTATTTTTATGTATTGCCAATAATTTCAATTTATGATCTCTAACTTAGAAACAGCTTAAAGGTAATCATCAATATAAGGTAGGATAGTTTATGTTTCTGTAAATCCATAGTATATTGAAAATAACCTAAGCAAAAGACAAACAAACAACAAACAACAAAACCAGTTACTACAACTATCCTGTGGGCCACTGCAGCTTAGCAAACAGCTCCATCTATTGTAGGGGTGAGTTGTTGACCTTTAGAATAGCATGGGTGATAGGAAGAATAGGACCAACTATACCCAATATGAAAAGAACAGAGCAAAGCACATTAAGGAAAAGGTTAAAGGCAAAATTTCTTGTGTGATTTACAAAGAATTTTTTATTACTTTGAAGTAATCACAAAACGAGAAGATCCAGAGTTGGTTCATCTTAGTTGAGTGCCTTCCTTTTAACTAAACTATTTTTATTTTTAATAAAAATTTCACTTACATGATGTGGAAAAACTAATATCACTTATAAAGCTATTGTGAGTTAAGTTTGGTTTGTAAAAATTCTGATAATTTATTCCTGGATTGTGATGTTAAAATTTGCCCCCAACCCCCCCAGTTATCTAAACCTAGCTTAGAATGCCTCTCTTTTAATGTTATTAAATTTCTTCTTAGAAAATATTTTACTTTTTGAAATTTTAAGCATAATATATTTCCTCTAAGGAATGAATAAAAATTACAAACTCATTCATGCACATATGCAAACATACAACATGCATATGCAAACACTCACAGAGACAGAGAGATAGAAAGATACACAGAGACAGACTCAGAGACAGACACAGAGACACCGAGACCGAGAGATCTAGTTTCCACAATAATTCTTTTCCTTGTATATGTTTATCTACTGTTTATCCATGCTCATCCAACCTTCATGCTCTGTTAGTTGCCATAAGTTATTGAAATTTAATCACATAATACCTAATATTTTACAAGAAAAGAATATTTAAATTAAAAAGAGGTATAGAGTTTTTATGAACATTAAATGTTTATGTAAATTTTTATGTTTGAAAATTTCCTACATGAGGACTATATTTACATTATTTCCACCTCTCTTCCCTCCTCCAAAACTGCCTATGTCCTACCCAATTCCTTGGGAATAAATACCCTCTTTCTTAGTTGTCATTACTACCTATACTTGTATAGACTGGGAACACTAAATGAACCTGACATAGAGTGTGTGTATACATGTGAGTAGGAATAAATATTTCCATTTGGGTAACATACCATGGGAATTGTCAACGGAGAAAACCAAACACACTCTCTTAGCAGCTGTTGATTAGCTGTATCTCTATATGTATGAGTGGCAACTTTTGAGATTTTTCCTGTCAATGTTGACATGGTAACTGCTTTTGCCATTGCCATGCCCTTGTTTAGACAACCATACTCTTGAGATTTCATTAACAGGCATCCCTGTCAAATTTATAAGAAACTTTCTCATAGCTAGGTTCTCCATTATCTATGTTTACATCTTTCCACTAAGTCTTTCATGATATTACTTAATGAGAATTTCTGTAGTAATCTCTATTTTCTGAAAACAAACAAACAAAACAACAATAAAAAACATCTTTGATGGGGTGAAAATAGCTGTTGATATAAGTATTTAGAATAGAGTTAGAAACTATAGATTTAAACAAATAACAATTGCATGTTCTCTTCTAGGGATTCCAACCTGTCCTGCCATTAGTAGTTAGATACACACTACAAGGCATAAACTCCCCTTTATTGAACATGTCTAGTCAGTGTAATCTGCTGGCTATTAGTCATCTCCAATATTTAAGGACCAGTACTGCACATATATGAACATCTTGACATATTGCTCATTATTTTGGTTTGAATGCTAGGTAGGAATATTTATTGTGTTTCTCCCCAGGCAGCTTGCTTAGAACACTCTAATACAAAGGGTGGGAAAGGTAAAACAGGGAAGACAGAAATAAATTAAAGACAGAGAGGGGCAACAAAGAGGACGAGAGAGGAAGGAGAGACAAAATAATACTCAGGCTGTTTGAAAAAGCCATAAGAAAACATTATTAAATAGGCTTAACTGAAAATACACAAATACACAAACACACATACACAAATAATACATATACATATATATCATATAAATATACATGATATACATACACATACACATACATATACATATATAATATATATCTTAGGAGGTGACAATGGTTACACAACAGCCATAGACCACACACTATCTGAAAATAACCAAAATACCATGTCAGGAAACATCCTTTTGAGTTAGGAGTGGTCTGAAATACTCCCAAAATAATAAAGACTTTTGCCATTGCTATAAATTAACTAACTAGATTCTTCAGACATGGGACAGGCAGGATAAGAGCTAGGAGTGACCTGTAAACCTTCAAAGGATTGAAAGGGGCATATAGAATTTGATTATAAAGTGAAAAACTACTGTTTACTGTCTCTTGAAAACTTTAACCTTGGAATAAGAAAAGAAGTAAACTTGAATGTATGGGTTTAAGTTTAGGTAATACATATATTTTTAACTGTCTGATGTATTAAAAATAGTAGTCTGCTCATGTTCATAGACTAATTTATTACATGTTTTCAGAACTGCAGTCAGGGCTTAAAATATCTCTTCACATTGTTAAATATACCTTTTGTTCCTTGTTGCATGTAAAGTCTCATACAACTAATCATATGCTTTGGAATGACTGCAGTCCATCATGCAAAATATTTTAGGTGATTGATAGCACCATAGTATTTGATATACAAAGAAAACATTTTGATTTCTGATCTGAACATTTTTTTTATTGGAAATTTTTTATTGTAAATTTTTTATACATTTCAGATGTTCTCTCCTTACCCCATTTCCCCCCCTCCCTCCCAGGAACTCACTATCCCTTCCCCCCTCCTCCTATCTCCACGTTGGTGTACCCCCTTCCACCCTCCCCTGAACATTTAACGGCTATTCATAAAAAGCTAGTTCATGAGGTTTTCTTGCATTAGTGTCTGTAATATAAACAATTCAACATGGATACATATGGGTTATCTGTTCTTCTCACCTTTAGGCAGATCATTCCTGTCTGACTAGCTTAAACATAATTCTGATTAAGTAAATTATCCACCTGTGAATCCCCATGGCTTAGCTTTAATGCTTACTTGATATGGTTTCCATACTCTATCTAGCTTTTCCTCTATTCCTAACATTTCAGGAACAAGTAATTTAGTTGGTAAGGCTTTTCCATCTGTCTGAAAGCAAACTTATCAACTTTGACGAGAATGTGTGTGTTATCTTGTTTCTGTTTGGCATAGCATTGGTATCTGAGAGAATCAAGGTTAGAAATTTGTTGATTTGACTTGTTGATAGTGAGGTATTAGGAAAGACGGTAAATGTGGTGGCAAAAGGGAGGTTTAAAGCATATTAAAGCTTACTAAACCCTTTCCAGAGAATTATTTAATTCTGTTAGCAATAAAAAGAAAAAATTTCATTGTAAAGCTGAGCAGAATTCAACTCCTGATGTGTCAGTTTCTCATGACAGATTATTAATAAACTGCCACTAGGATTGCCTGATACCAATCTTTGGCAGTGACTTAAAAAAAAAAAAAAAAAAACCTTGAAACCTAAATTCATTCTTTAAAGAAATCTTAACTTTGTGAGCTACTTCTTTCCTTTAAATACTTTGTGTCCTCTGACACGACTTTTCTATTAATTATTGATTTATTCTTATAATACTGTTGTTCAAAAATCACTATGTCATGGAATGAGTTCATAGATAATGTTAGATATTGGAGGCTGATTATTGTTCTTATTTTATAAAGATGAAGACAGGCAGAATAAGCATTAACAAAGAAAAAGGATTTGCTTTAAAAATGTTTGTTACTTCCCTAAATAAGACTGGTAAATCCATTTTCTCCATTAACTTTCCCCAGTGTCCTGGCCTTTTTCTCGCTTCTCTTCACAATTTCTGTTATGGATACTCATTAGCGACTTACCATGTATTCTACTTTTTAAAGGGGCATACTTAGAAATTGTACATTCTTGGTGATGTTCTTGTTTGAGAAACAGCCCTGTGTGGAACTAGAAATTTTATTTTTATTAGATATTAGATTTATTAGATATTAGAACTGCTTACCAGGTCTAATATCATCCCCCAGCTATTGAATCACCATACATATCTATGTGTCTGTCCTTGTCACCCGTGAAAACTTCAACTATCCACAGAAGAAAAGTTAAATAGAACTTTACATTAAGTTGTAGTTAATATGATAAGATATGATGCCCGATTGTGATAAGGAATGTTTGCACAATATCATAAAAAAACAGTATGTGAAAAACTCTAACTTCATGGAGGTGTGCCTGACAAATTAGTTACAAGTAACATAATTCCCCACTGGCATCATTGAATAGATGACAAAACTACTTAAGTCAGAAGTTAGAAGTGTGTTTTTCATGTTCGAAAGTATTGACTTATCACTAATCTATTGCATGTGATCTACTTCATGTAATTCATTCAAACAGCACATAATACTCTTAAAAAATTAAAACAAAAGAATGTTATCGCTCCACATGTTCCCTTAAAATGAAAAGCCTTCATTTTTCTTTACAGCTCAATGATCTAGCATATTCATAGTTGTGCATGCATGTGTGTGTGTGAAGTTATTTTTTAATATATTTACCAGTAGTTTATAAGCTTTGCTCTTTCTCCATATTCTTGCCATTATTTATGATTGACTTATTTCTTGTTCATAAAAATTCTGCTTTGGGTAAAATTGGATCTCCATGTAGTTTTTCTTTGCATTTTATTGATAAAATTTAACATTTTAAAAAAGAAAAGGAAAAATAGAAAAAAAATTAAAAAAAGAGAAGCGAATAGGTTTTATTTGGCGAGCTGTATTAGTTCTTTTACTAGGGGACTCAGGATCCTGTGGGATATAAGTGGGAACTTCAAGGCCATCTAACAAGCATGTATGAGACTTCCCATTTACCAACATTTCAGTGATACTCTCACACATATACTTCCAAGTATTTACTTAATTTAGAAAAGAGTAAGATAAGGCAGAAAAGATGCCACTATAACTAACCTATTTACCAAGATTTTATAAGGCATCAGATATTAGTGAGTTTTTCAGATGGATATTATCTAATATGCAGAGATATAATTAAGTTTGAGAGGCTGAATAATCAGTTGTCTATGGCATTTTATTCTCTCCTTTTATTCATAAGTCAGGGTATGACTTCCCAGTTTAACAGAATACAGTGGTATCTAATACACTCAATGTCTACACAAAACAGACTTCCCAAATTTAGTTTTTCTTCTCTGGATGAATCACTTTTGTAGTGATTGTACTTCTTAGCCTTCAGTTGAATCATTTTATTGATTCATAAAAATAATGATTCATTTCAATATTTGCTCATAATTCATCACTTTTGGGTAATGTTAAATAGAAGTGCACCATTATTGGCTTTGTGTTTTCTTTCCTTGGAAAATATGACATTATCTTTTCTTGAATGTTACTATGTGTTGATATACTGCATATCTGTACCTCAAGAGTTATAATACTTATTGATAAAATGAGCTATTTACTAAAGCATATCATCTATTTTATTATAGTATTTTACATTTTGTACCTTTGATATATTGTTTTTATATTCATAGTCATGTTGTTTTAAAGGATTTTTATTTTTACATTTTATGTGTAATATATATAACATTTATTCTATCTATTTAAAAAAACAATATTTGTTGCTTATCTATATATTTTACACTGAGTACTGTATATTCAGTTATTTTTGTTGACCAATTGTAAACATAAGCAATGGCCTAATGAGTTTCAGGTAAGCACTGGAAGGGAAAACATTCACCAAGATATAGTTACCAGGTGATAGAACCTCAGAAGAACCATTTCAAATCCTGAGTACAGAGACTACAGCATTTGAGTTGTCATAAATCAGGCAGAGTTTAGATGCTTCCTTCTATGTTCATCAGATTATACTTATAAATCCATCTGACATTTCTGGCCTATCAGGCAAAAAAAATGAAATTATAGATTTCCCACCATCAATGACACCATCAACTGAGGGCTTAGATAGGGTTATTTGACCATGTTCATTTATCTAATTTTTTTTCATTCCATCATGTCAGCTTAACATATAAGGTCTGCCGGATCTCAGGGAGCAGGGTTAAAGTTTAATGTTCTGTTTCCTTTTCATCAAGGGCATATGATTGTTTTGTAATTGCATAAAATGAATAGTAGAGTGTAATTTCTGGGAATACATTGCTAAAATATGAAAAGTGAATTTTTTTGGAACAAAATAGTCCTACAGTTTATTTTTGACATTTGTACCAGAAGCATTTTCAATATTTTAAAATATCTTTCACATAGTAATAATAAGCATGACAGTATTAAGAGTGAAACTAAAAAGAAAATCATCAAATGAATGGGTATTTCTCCATAGTACATACATGTCTTCCTTGTGTGCATATGCTGGAGCATCTGGATGTAGCTAGTCTTTGTGTAATTCCTTTGCAATCTTTATCACATTTTAAAGTTAACAATTTATTTTACTACTACTATATCCTTTTGTGTATAACCTTCATAATTTAAAATTTTAAGAAAAGCTTATTTCTTTTGAAGAGATCTGTATCTGAGATAGACAAAGATTTAGTAAGATTAAAAACTCAGGTTCAGTGGCTTTTCCCTTCCAGTCCCGATGACTGAGTACAGGGCCTTCTGGATGTTAAGCATGTGTTCTACCACGGAGCTGTATCTCAATACCAAATGTTTGTTATGTGTTTTAAAATAAAATGAATATCTTTTTAAATTACCAATAGATTATACTTTCTATTTTACAAAAAATTGTCAATTATTATTAAATTTTAATAAAATATTTAATCATTAACTTTCTGTTCAATATCAAGAAATTATATGTTATAAAGACAGTTAATAGGACAAAAGAGGACTTGAAATATATGCAATTTAAATGGTATCTCAATAGCTTTATTGTTAAGCAATACCACAGTCTCCATAGCAAACTTGCATTAGATAGATGTTAAAGGACTAGGAGATGTCTCTCCGTTTTCTTAGCCTGGATTCCTGGAAGAAGAAAAAGATATCTTGATAAGTAAAATATACATTTTTAAATGGCAAGCCTTTATTTTTAAGTGCTAATAAATCTAAAGAGAAGTACTGTGCTGTAGATTATGGAGAAAGTTGTGCTGAAAAGAACAAGAGACATTGAATTGTGTGTTAATAAAAGACTCTTAATTATAATGATTTCCAAAAATCTACTAAAGAAGCTTTTAGGAATTATTAATACCAGTTTCCTTTACAGAGATTTTAGTATAATGAGTTTAAAAATTGTTTAAACAAGATTAAATTGAAGTACTTAGTTTTTGGTGTTCAAGAGGATCTTTGAGCAAATCTGAGGAAAAATATGAATGTACCACCGTCAGTCCATTTATTCAGTTGCTCCAAGCTGGACTCATAAATTCTAAATGTTAAAGAAGAGTCCCTGTCAACCTTCCCAACCTTCCGCATCCAAAAGGACAAAAGGCAAAACTACCTCTGAGAATTGATGAGACTTAAGAGAGTCCTCCAATATCATAGATACTAAATTGGGAGTGAGGATTCATGTAATGAATGATAATCTTCAAATGTAGGGTTCTAATTAAAGTTTAACAAACTAGGTAGGGCGGGCGTGGTGACGCACGCTTTTAATCCCAGCACTTGGGAGGCAGAGGCAGGCGGATTTCTCAGTTCGAGGCCAGCCTGGTCTACAGAGTGAGTTCCAGGACACCCAGGACTACACAGAGAAACCCTACAGACTAGGTAGAGTATTCTGATAAACTAGATAAAATAAAGTTATTCAGTATATATCCTCCAGGAAGTGGGTTTCTGTAGCTTGTAAGCGTCCTTGAGTATTAAAATCACTCAAAAACACCTGGTAAGCATTAACATGTCAGTAAAAAAAATAAATAAATAGCAAGTCTCTTAAATCTAGTTTGGCTTGGAAACAATTGTTCTAAGTAATATAGGGGACAAAGCACAGATATTACTTTAGAAAATTAAATAAAATCAGTTTCGCATCTTCAGGAAAACTATGGTTGTTATTTACAGGATGAACCAATTCTATTTTCTTATATGAAAGGGAATATTCATCTGTAGTACAGACGAACTGCCTGGCTGGGTCTCAGGTTGTGCTCAGTGCTGCCATGACTTGATGTCCCGTGGCAGGATGTTACCTAAGGAGGGTCTCTCCTTCTCTGAGTAGAATGGGTGGAGGCAATGGGGGAGTGATTTGTGAGGGTGGAAATGGAAGGAGAGTAGGAAGTGGTCTGCAACCGGGAAGTAATATGAATAAATAAACAAACAAACAAAAAGTGGTATTGTCACCTTGTCCAAGAATCGTGTCTTAAATAACCTCCTTACCTTGCAACATGACCCTTTTAGTAAAGGCTCTGCCACCCCTCACACTGAGAATTGGACCTCTGAAACACACTTTTGACAACACTATCAAGCCATCACATTGATATCTTGCCAACTCACTATCTGTTCATTTTGTTTTTCATCTTATTAATATATAATTTCATTCAAACGTTTACTAGGTCAGTAAGTATAGAGAATACACTGGGTTAAATAGCTTTATAATGTAAGGAACACAGCCTTGGACTGGAGAAATAGCTTGTGTTAAGATCCATGCAGACACACACACACACACACACACACACACACACACACACAATTTTTAAAATAATAAAAATAAATATTAAAAAAGAATACTAGCCTATATTCCCCTTCCCCCAAAAATGTTCTAGAATCATCAAAAGTTCATGATTGTTGATAGAAAATAATGTAGAAAAATAATACATCATATTTGTAGAACATAAATTTTGACAGTATTTCTGTATCTTCCTAAAAAGCCACATTCAAAATTGAAATATGTATCATAACCTATGTCTTTTAAGAAAACCTAATTTTAGAACTGAGCCTTAATTTTCTATGTGTTTAGAATTGTTATTCTTTTTTCCTGATAAAATTCTAACACATGTTTGGCTGAGTTGTAAAATAAATATAGTGTAATGCCAAATATGTAGAACTATAAGAGAGCAAATTAAACACAAAGCTATGTTTTGCCGATATGTTTTATTTTGCTGAGTGACTGGATAGCTGTCTCAGATTGGAATTAACAATGTTCACCCATGGTCCTGCTATGACACTGTGTACTTTAAGGTGCAGATTGCAGATTCTTGGGGGGGAAAAACTACATTTCGTGTGTAGTTGAAGGAACTAGCATTCCCATGTACAATTTTTTTCATCTTTATTTTTCAGTACCTATATAAAGATTCTTATTCAATTGAAACACTAAAGCTGAATTCTAATGAGTCAAGCCCTAAGTGTTCATTTCATGGGCAATTTCTTCAGGTGGCAAACATCAACCAACATTTTCATGTCCCATCCTGGGGACAATTGTTCATTTTGTCATGTGTAGTGCCCGAATGCATTGCTTTCAAGATATTTAACATGAAGCTCTTTTCTTGAAATGCACTCCAAAAACTTGTGTCATTTTTTTTTCTGAGCAGCTACCAGTATAATCTAAAAATGATTTAGTGAGATCAAATGAAAAAATTTTAAGTGGAACCATTTGTCATAGTGTGTGCACTAGTAAATAAATACTCTGGTCCCCATAATGAGAGGGCAGGAGAATATATTAGTCTCTAGCCATTAGTCACACATTCATCCATAAAACAGTCACATCTCATTTGAATGGACATCCTCCAGCACATGTACTGGAAGAAACCATGTCCTTACTGGCACAAAACTGAAGACAAATTGCTTGGTAGATTTTCCTCTATTTCATAACTCACATGAGCACAGTGATTGAGTTTGCAATTAATATTTCTGGATTCCTGCCCACCTACTCCTTAGGATAATGTGAAAAGCTGAAAGGTGAAATTTGAATTCAACTTTCCCAGCCTATACAAACATGGTCAAAAACAGCATAAATTCTCGGATGCCATGGCCCCATTCAATTACTCATTTCCTTAAGACATCCTGGAATTTGAAGCAGACAAAACTCTTATGGACAAGACGCACTGGCAAAGTGCTTGTCTGCAGCATGGTACTCTCCTTCCTTATCGTATTGGCCAATACAGAGCAATCATAAGGCTGATAGATGTTGAGACACTGCGATCATTATTCAGTGTTACATCTAGATATAGACACTTCATATTTTGAAACGTAACTCTTTATCTAAGGTTTTCTAAACATTTTCAGATTCAAATAAATCACATGCTTGTAATGGGGGAAATTCTTTTAGCATTCATAATTTGGCCAAAGTGTATGAAGATTAAGTTAATAGGAAGGCCAAGCTGTAGGATGTCTTTGACAACCTCACATATTTAGATAGCTAAACATCCACATGTCAGGTGGAGACATAGTAGAGAGTCTTGTCTCTGTAACCCCTAATCCTGTTTATTTTTTATTTATTTATTTATTTTTTATGTTTTGGTTTGGTTATATCGTGAAGCTTGGGAAATAATCTTAATTTAAACTCTGAGTTTTCTTATCTATTTAATATGATGATATAATTTGCTATTACCTTGTGGAATATTTCTAAAGATTAAGTGATATTGTTTTGTGCAATGTTGGAAAAATGTTTTCTAATAAGCATTAGCTGGATATATTCCCAATAAAAAATTAGAAGAAAAAGCCACCTAATTCTTTAGGTTGTTCAATAAGAATTATATGGTTTCTCTGGATAAATCTGTACTACAACTTCCCAAAAGAAATTAATAAGGATTAAATTGTAATTTATTTTCTATCCATCAATTTCTTTTTAAAATAACAAAGAAAATCATAATCCCAGGAAGGGATTACAGCAAACTGTGAAAGTAACTGCATTTCTAGACTTCAGATTGTTTATTCTTTGCTGTCTTTGTCTCCATGTTTAATAAGAAGAAATAAATACATTGTTGACTCATCACCATGCAAATATGATTCTAGTATCCATGATTCTTTTTATTTTCTGAAATGGAAGAAGACAGTCCACTCAAATTAGCTTTTGAAATGTGCCCAAATGCTCCAGATGTTCTAACCCTGCCGGCAGAGCTTGTCTTGTGATCCATGTCAGAGCCCCAGCTGTCAACAGGAAAGCACACCTGCCACTGGTTTACTGTCAGCAAAATGACTTTTCAATTGTATTAAGAACTGAAGCACACTGCCCAATGGAGCATTCACCTTTGAAAAGATCCCATCTTGTAGTGTGATTTGCTTCAAAAAAACAAAACAACAACAACAACAAAAAAAAAAAAACAGCCTTAATAGCTTTCTTACATGCTAATCTTGAACCTAGAACTTCTTCACCCTCTCCAAAATTAAGTCTGATTCCAAGAAGTAATGTCTATATTGACAGATTACTCAGCGAATTCTAACAGTGTTCTGACTTGTTATAATCTTTCTAGATAGAAGCAAGTGTCAGCACAATGGAGGTGGGTGTATTGATATACTTCATTTTATAAGCAGAACTAGATTAAAATTAACAACCTAATCAGAAAATATTTAAACCCACTATTTTAATGGACCTGATTGTAAGATTCTTTCATCAAAGTAATGAACTTTTAGAGATTTGGAAAGCTTAGAGATAACTAAAGCTAATTGGAAAGTAGCAGTTAACTAAAATATTAATATAAGTATAAACCATGATCACGATGACTGCATTGTAATCTCCCATGCTTCTTTTTGCGTGTTCCCTGACATTGTTGGACTTAATTTGATTTTTGTTTGATGGAAGAAAAGAGACAATCACATTATTTTTTGAGGTCACAAGTTCTGACAAAATTTTTCTCTCTAAACCTCATGATTTTAACTTATAAAGTATAACAGTGTCGCACAAATCTGAGGAGGTAAATGAAATGAATGTTAATTATTCTCAAGATTAAGATATACTGAAGTGGATACAAGGATCTATATAGCTACCAAACCTTGGAGGGTGTTGATAAGCAGTTTCTACACTTCCTGTACATTAGTTACTTGAGCTTCATGCCTTTGGTCTTCTCCCTCTCCCTTCTGTGTCCCCCTTCCTCTCCCTTTTTGTCTCCCTTTCTCTTTTCTTCCCTACCTTTGGCCAAAGTCCTTCTTTAAATATTGAAATAAAACTCTTTGGGATGATTGTATTATTCTGTTTGTCACTACCTACTTCTTGGATGACATATGACAGCACCATAATTTATAGCTCACTAGCAGATGTGTATATATATTGACCCATGTCAATGCACTTGATTGCTGGGGTTACATAACATATATTGATCATTGGCTATATGTAATAGTGCAGGCATATTCTCTTCCTGTATTAGAATTGGAACTGTAGACCCAAGTGTGACTGCACATGCCTCTAATTCTGGTACTTAAGAAACTAAGGCAGGTAGATAAAAAGTTTGAGATGAGCCTGGACTACATACTAATTTCATCTAAAAATATATCTGAAAACATAAAAACAATAAATCAAGTTCAACTAAACTAAATAAAGAAGAGAAGAAGTTACTATTGTTACGTAACTCATTGGGAAAAATGGTAGTGTGTGCAAGGTCCTGTATTCAATATGTAGTCTTCATCAGGAGAGGAAGGAAAGCAAGTAGAAAATAAAAAAAGAGAGGAAATGGAAATGAAAAACTAGAAATAGTAAGGAAATGGAATAGAATGTATTAGAAGGAAAGGTAAGAAGAAGGAAGGAGGAAGAAGGAGGAAGTAAAGTAAAGAAATAAAATAAAAAGAAGAAGAGAGGACAGAAGATCTGAGGAAGGGGGTGTGAGATGAAGCAAAGACCCAAGATAGAAAAGCAGAAGACAGAGAAGTGTGGTTTAGGGCCAAATATAAATGCTATACAACTCTTACTCTTTCATCCTGAGTGAAGTAACCCAATCACAAAAAAACATACATGGTATTCACTCACTGATTATTGGATTTTAGCCCAGAAGCCTGAAATACCCAAGATTCAACTCACAGACCACAAAAAGCTCATGAAGAATGATGACCAAGTAGGGGGGGGCTTCAGTCCTTCTTAGAAGGAGTAACAAAATACTCAAGGGTGCAAATATGGAGACACAGTGCAGGACAGAAACTGAAGAAGAGACAGACCATTCCACCTGGATATCCATCCTATGTGCAGTCACCAAAGGTAGAGGTTGATGTGGATGTCAGGATGTACATGCTGACAGGAGCCTGATATAGCTGTCTCCTTAGAAGTCTGCAAGAGTCTGACATACTCAGAGGCAGAAGCCCACAGCTAACCATTAAACTGATCACGGGGTTCCCAATGGAGAAGATAGAGTGAAGGCTGAAGGAGTTGAGAGGATTCGAGACACCATGAGGAAAGCAACAATCCCAACCAACCAGAGCCCCCAGGGTCTAAACCACAAGCCTGGGAGCGCTTAGGGAGGGACTCAAGGCTCCAGCTATATAGGCAAGGGAGCTATATATAAGTGGAAGAAGAGATCCTTTGACCCATGAAGGCTGGTCGTCGTGGGGGGGGGATACTCGAGGGTGGGGCGTGAGGTACAGGGGAGGGTGGGTAGGGGTACACCAACGTGGAGACAGGAGGAGGGGGGAAGGGATAGTGAGTTCCTGGAAGGGAGGAGGGGAAATGGGGTAAGGAGAGAACATCTGAAATGTATAAAAAATTTCCAATAAAAAAAAAAAAAAAAAAAAAAAAGAAAGTCACATTCATTTCCATGGAAACACTTCTCAAAATTTTGATAATTGATACAGATAGATTTTGTGTCCTAGCGTCTGTTTACACAATCTTGACTACTTTAACATTCAGCAGATATCTTAGCTATATGTATTTTAAGGTCCCGTGTTGAACTCCAGAGGAAAGATCAGTAGAGTTATTTTCCCCCCTAGGAGTGAAAAAACAAACAAACAAAAGACAAATTATATAATCCTGTGTGATAGATGACCAGAATTTTTTAAACACTGTTCCTTTAATGTGTTACTATGCAAAGAAGAAAATATAAATATCTATGAAGGTTAAATGTAACTAAGCTCACCTAGTGTTTGTACTGGAAAGATGAGTTACTCTAGTAACTGAAGCCATTTATGCTAAATGGATAATGACAGATTTTTACCTTAAATAATATTGTGGTAATGTTAAAAGTTTTTGACCTCAATTTGTCAGCTGTATATGATTTAGCAATTAAACATTTACTGATTCTCCCCTAATAATTTTGTAAATTTTATTAAAGGTCGTGTTGATTATGATTGCAAATGAGCCTTCTGCACCCGGCTCCAGCTCCATGAAACATTCATATGTAGATTTTGACTGGATATAAGTTTTTAATTTTTTGTAATAAACAAAATCCTGCAGATTGAGTGCGATTGGAGGGTCAGACAGGAGTGATATGGGTAGGTTGGCCGAATAAGGTCCATGACCTCTGCATGTCCACCATTCAGACTCATGCGCAGGTGTGTGTGCATGCCTATGTGTATGCATATATATGCAATGTAGTCATGATTACTTATATCTATTTAAATACTTTGTAATAGTTAAAATCTACCTTTATCTTTGATAATAATGATATTAAAGACAACTTTTATATAATACTCTATATTTTTATGAACAGTGCTTATCACCTGGAATTTCTACCATCGGTTCAAGTTACTATTAAACACTGCTTTTATGTAGCTAGGATGTAGTTGGAATATGTTTTGCAATATAATCAGACAACATTGGTAATTTAAATGAAATGATTAGCATAGATTTGGGCTTTTTTGTTTTGTTTTTTGTATTGTTTTGTTTTGTTTATTTCTTGTTGTGTAGCTGCTGATCATCTGGTAGAGTCTGTATCCTTATTACTCTGTTTGAGTGCATCTGCTGATTATTGACTATGTTGTCTTCTTGGTTTGTGTGCATTGTTCTTCTGCCTTGTATCTTTTCCATTCATTCTGAAGACTTTCCTTTAGCTTTTCCTTAAGCAACCCCTGCGAGTGGCAAAGTGTGTTTACCTCACTAGAACTTGAGAGATTTTGTTTCGCTTTTCTTATATTTTTGCCTTAAAACAGCCAAAATAAAAATAAAAATGATCATTGTTTATTTTTAATGTAATAAGCATTTTTTCTTGGGCTTTGTTGAAAAATTTCCCATTATCATTCACTTCTAACCATTTACCTGTACTACACCTTAGTATTTTGCCTAGTATTTTGGTGTGTGTGAATCAGAAGGTGGCAGAGCATTCTTAGATTTATGTATTTGAATTGTATCAAATTTGTGAAATAATTGGATAGTTTTTGAAGATATCCACCACCTAGTCAATTTGGCCTGAACCATTGTCCTGTCTTTTCTTTTTGCACTTCAGTTAAATGGGGAAAAGGGGTAAGGGGAAAACATCTGAAATGTAAATAAAATTTCCAATAATATATATATATATATATATATATAATATATATATATATATTAGGCTCAAAAGTTGTCAATAAATTTCTCTGAGACTTGAAACAATTGTCTCTCCATGTCATTCAGCTCTGGTTTTGCTTCTTCCCTGCCTACAAGCACACACTTAAACACACACACATATGTCACACATATATAATATATTCATGTATTAATAAACAATGTGAAAGAGAGCAAGTAGGGATATATGGGAAAATTTGGAAAGAGGAGTGGAAAAAAGAATTAATGCAATTATATTTCAATATCAAAATAAAAGAAATAACTTTTTTAAAAAAAATACAAAAATAACAAGACACACACCAGTACCTTAAATAGTATGTCCCAGCTGGAAGCCTGTTGACAAAAGCTGAAGAGAGACCAGTGAGAATTCTCTTTTGTTGCTGACAGAAATGTAGTGTGCCCCAGCCACTCTGAAGAACACTGTCAGTTCCTGACAAAACTAAATTTATTTTTACCACCTAAGCTGGCAATCACAGTTTTAATAGTTGCCCAGCTGAACTAAAAATTTTGTTCACATAGGAACTTAGACAGAGCTGGTCAAAACAGCCTGTCTGTAATGGTCCAACTTGGAAGCATTCATATTGTGAGTCAACAGGTGAATGGACAAAGTTTGGTCCATCTATGCAGTAGAAGGCTAGCATGGAAGAAACTTAAATGTATATTGCTGAGTGAAAAAGCCAGTCTCTAAGACTTCCCGGTCAAACAACCCAATTTATGTGAAGTAAAAGTGTAGAAACATGAAAGTCAGTTGTAGGAGAGAAGTAAGGACTGTTACACAGGCAGTGTAGCCGGTAGAGACACAGAGAAACTGTTCTACAGGATGCTATAATAGAAGACACAATGTTACATTTTTTCAAACATGAAGGATTCACAGTATTCATGCAAGCTAAAATCTCTGGCATAATAGCATGTTCCTTATTTATAGCAAATATACCTGTCTGTAAGAGATGGTCTGACCCCAGTGTATGCATGTGAGGCAGTACTCCTGATGCACTGATGCACACTTATTTGTTATCCCTTACACATTTTCTCTCTCCTCTTCCTTCCTTCTCCTTCCTTCCTTCCTTCCTTCCTTTCTTCCTTCCTTTCTTTCTTTTTTCTTTTTTTGTTTTTTTTTTTTTTGAGACAGGGTTTCTCTCTACAACCCTGGCTGCCCTTTAGACCAAGCTGGCCTCAAACTCAGAAAGATGCCTGCCTCTGCCTTCCAAGTGCTAGGATTAAAGGCGTGCTCCACCACTGCCCAGCTTTCCGTACACATTTTCTATGAACACAAAACTACATCAAAATTTAATCTATTAATAACAAACATGAACTAGAGTTAGCTTCACCTTTCAAACATACTTGGAAATTGTCAGGAAACTTGAAATGTAGGCTTCTGGATGCAATTCACTAAAATTTTCATTAAATTTTCTAATGTAATTAAATCATAAAATAAACCATTTGTTATAAAAATATGATAATTATAATAATGTACATAACATTTAGTGACTTAGAAAGTTCCCTTTTAAAAACTCTAAATATGACTTAGGATCTGATTAACTGCATTTTTATTAAAATGGCTGAAAAAGACAAAAAAAGTAGATATTATTGCAATTATTTTGACATCAAGCGATTGACATTCTTTAACCTTCAAAACGGATTTTAAGATATACCAACCAACCAGAGCTCCCAGGGTCTAAACCACCAGCCTGGGAGCGCTTAGGGAGGGACCCATGGCTCCAGCTATATATGCAAGGGATCTATATATAAGTGGGAGAAGAGATCCTTGGTCCCATGAAGGCTGGACGCCGTGGGGGGGGGATACTCGAGGGTGGGGAGGTGAGGTACAGGGGAGGGTGGGTGGGGGTACACCAACGTGGAGGCAGGAGGAGGGGGAAGGGATAGTGAGTTCCTGGGAGGGAGGGGGGAAATGGGGTAAGGAGAGAACATCTGAAATGTAAAAAAATTTCCGATAAAAAAAAAAAGATATACCAAAAGTGTTCTCAAAATGGATCAATACAATTGTTCTAAGGATATCACCCATCAAGGGAGAATATCTGAAAGAAGTATTCCTTAACTAAATATATAATTCTTAACAAAATTAAGAAGTTGGATATAACATTAAAATGACATTTGATGTAATATATTCACATAGAATAATACTTTTTTAGATTTTTGTTGATTCTTTTCAGATAAAAGAAGGTAAATGTTCATTTTACCTGATTAAGATCTCAGCGATATTTGTATTAAGTATGGTTAATGACAATTGTTCTTCTTAAATTTGATTCAGAAAAATAAAATATTTAGGGAAGAGAAGTAAAATATACATATACCACTAAGCTGAATGTGTTTGAAATGAAAGCCTGGCCCTAAGCCAGTTTTCTGAAGACTTGACATTTATCCTTAAGCATGATTCAAGCCAAGGTTATATTACAGTATATCAGAGATATGGGCAGTACCTTAGATATATTTCCTACAAGAAAACAGATTAGGTCTAGTTTAGTGAAATTTAGAAGAACTTACAAAATACAAAGTGGAATGTTTTAACTTGACAGTTCTCTGAAAAAAAAATATGAACTCAAAAAGAATTTTGAATTAGAACTTTAGAAATGGTAGCATCTAATAATATATATTTAAGACATATAAATGAATTTTATAAGTTTGTGTACCATTTCTGACTCAACTGAAACACTTAATGTCTTAAGTGATATGCTTTTAGACAAATAGTAACTGGAATAAAGAGGAACCTGGCATCTAATTGCTCTGTTTTCATTGTGGCTTGTTTCCCATGGATCACAAAGTCAGTGATTTTCATCTTGAAATTACCTGTTATGGTGAATGGTGTCTGCAATCTGCAGGATTCACACAGTGCAACTTTTATCTCTGTGAATTATCAATGAATTGCATATTGAATCTTCTCTGGTTAAAAAATAAGCAAATAATTTCTCAAACTAAACTGATTTGAGATTTGGGGAATTCTATTATGATATCAGCTATACAAAATAAAACTACATGTAGTGACAATCGATGTTATATTGATAAAACATGAAGTTATTAGATTTAGACATTTGGCAGTGATAGACACACTAAGAATTAGCACCAGAAAATTTGGAAAATTTATATCTTTGATAAAGTTGTCTTGCACAACTTTCCAATCAATTCTCTAGGTGTTGTGCTTAAACATATGATTTTCCCTTCTGATCCCATAATTCCCTTTTCTGTTCTTGTAATTTACACATGCAGGATCTGGAAGTATGTTTTCTTTCTCTGTGTTCCCTCATATCCTCAGAGTGCTTTTTTGAGGTCTTTCATATTTTTGTTTTGTCAGTAGCCCCACTTCTTTTTATCATTAAGTGGAATTCTTGTGTTATGAAGATCAAAAATTATTTATTCAATTTAAAATAAATGTTCATTTATCATAGGACAATGCTTACCATGGAATTGCTAAAAGTGCTAAAATTTTCTGAGTAAGGAAATATAGGAAGAATTCGAATGTGAGTTTTGACATTCTGGGGTTGGGGTGAACAGAGGAACTGGCAGGAGTTGGGTGAGGGGGAACAAAACTCAATATATAGTGTATGTTTTAAAAAGATATGTATTTTAATTTTAAAATTGAAATAGCATCCAAGGGTGGTTTACTTTGCATTCCCTAACAATTTAGAATGTTTAACAGTTTTTATTTGATTGATGGCCATTTCTATGTTTACTTTTATTGTTTATGCATCATTGATCTTCCAAAGCTCTTTATATTTTCTCTACAAAACTTTGTTGTCTGAAAAGTGCTATAAATATATTTTCTCTATTCCTGTTTGCTGAATTCACTTTAATGATGTATATATCATATCATACATAATATAATATACATAACATATAATATATATATATATATTCTGTCAGTTTAATGATATCTTGATTTCATTTGTGTTTCTCTTATATCGAGTGAAATATGGATTTTGTTGTGTCTTGCATGAGAAACATTTGAGTACATTTTTCAAGATACTCTATGCATTTCTAACTTTTCATTTAGGTCAGTGTTTTACCTCAAATAAAGTTTTCTATGAAGCAAGGCAGGAGTTGTTTATATTTTGAAAAAAAAAATATGATTTCATGGTTGTACAATTTGTTGTCATGGTTTGATCTCAGAATCATTTAATATACATAGGGTTTATTATGGTGGCTACTTTCTACTCTGATAGTGATATATTATATTCATTTATTTATATTTTGATTTATTCTATTAAGTTCTTTCTTAGTATGTTCTTAATTAGAAAACACACATAATAATTTTCCTGAGCTTTTTTTCCAACCCACATTTGGCTTTGCTGCTTTCTGTTGTCGTTTGTGTCATTTCTGCTTAGATGGCCCCTGTGCTCATCTTCTTGACTATTCACTGTGCCTTAGTCTTGGGTTTACTTAGTTTATTATTTTAGGCACTTTCCATAAAGAGTATAGTACATATTTTTCTTATTTTACAACACATTGCTTTGCTAAAAACAAGCAGAGGCTAGCACAATACCAGTTATTATCTCACTGTTCCTGTCTGGACACCTCTCCTCAGAAAGGCCACTGGACTATCTTAAGAATTCCTTTTAAGAATTTCTCCACTCTCACTGCTTAACCTTCACACTGGAAAACTGTTTCTGTGTGATAGGTGAATGAGAAAACTGTGGCTGGATTTAGAGTTGCTTGGTAGATAAAGTTCCTTGTAATTTGAACTCAATATGAGGACTGTTTATGCTATTAAAATGTTTTTATGAGTTCAAATGAGCTACTTTCTATTATATTGTAACAAACTACTCTATGCTGTACTGTAAACTTTAAAATTGTGAAGATTCTTTTACTGAGGCAGATTTCCTTCATACAATATTGGCTTATCACCATGCTTATATCTGCATCTAACTTAGGCTGAATATTACAGCAGCCCCTTTCTTATTTCTGAAACTTTATTGTTATTTTCCTATTATTATTGATACCTCCATATTCATGATGCTGTATGCCTTATGACGCCATCAACCTAACTGTTCAAACTCACAGTAACTTCCTCATGTAGAAGGACCTATACCCATATACACCAACAGGCAGTGCAATGCAAAGGGTGTCCACTATGTACAAGCACGTTTCATTGCCCTATTTCACCAACTCTTCTAAATTGCCTTGATCAGATTTTGTCACAGTGTATCTAACCTAGCCACATTGATTTATACTGGGGCATCATGGTACTATTACTTCTTTTAGGGTTATGGCAGATTCCTCATTCTATGTCAATTAGTAATACAAAATAAATTAGATTATTGAAACCTATTGAGGGATATTTGCTTTCCCACTTAATCTTTTAAGTTCAATTACAATTTTATCTATGTAATATAAAAAAGAGAGAGATAATATTGTACATGATCTATTGGTTAGGGGCTAAGTGTAAGAACAAAAATCTCTGCTGCAACTTTTATATACAAGCTTGTAGCAGAAACAATGCTGAGTATTTATATGTGATATGTTCTTACCTGTACTTTATAGTCCAAAGCCCAGTCACTTTGACATTGAACTAAAACTATACGCTAATGTACTGATGACACACTAAAAATAGATGTCAAGGTAAAAAAAAATGTTGAACATTCTATCACTTTATCTACTCATACAGTTTTTCCAATTTAATATATAATACAAACTACTAATCTAACATAATCTAATCTGTAATAACGAGCATAATTATTTTCTTGCCAATATACTTTAATTAGCATTTACTTTATAACTCTTTATTTAACTCCATTTGCTCTATTGATACATTTTTCTCAGTTTCTCTCTCATTGGGCTTCCCTGTTTTATTTAAACATATGTAAGGTAACTTTATGTGGCGTTACATCCAATGCTTTGACTGTTAAAGACATTGTCTCTGTGGATTGCAGTCACCTGTTAAACTGTCTGTAAACACCCAATACAAAAACTCATAGTAGACTGTGAATCTGTGAGAGAGAAATCATGTTTCTTTATCTCATATGTCTATCTTCAGCACCATACCTAAATTCAGTATAAATCACACACACACACACACACACACACACACACACACACACACACACTCACTATATTATATTAAGCGGTTTTGTGACTAACACATTTTCATCAGATCTTGTTATACCAGCATGTAACAGAACCCTGGCTGGGAGATATTAACAAGCCATGAAATAGATAAATGTTAAGTAGTCAATGTCAGAGAAGCTAATCTATGTGGGTTGCAGTGGAAATAACACATTTGTTAATACAGTGGACTTATTAATACAATTTATATTTTTAGAAGAATAATTCTTGGTGGCCAATAGTAGAAGAGGAATATTATTTCCATAGGAAATAATATTGTTTTTTGAAGTTTTATTAGATATTTTCTTTATTTACATTTCAAATGTTATCTCCTTTCCTGGTTTACCCTCCAAAAACCCCCTATCCCATCCTCCCACTGCTTCTATGCGGGTGTTTCCTCCACCTACCCACCCACACCCATTTTCCCGTCATGGAATTCCCCTACACTGAGGTATCAAGCCTTCACAGGACCTAGGACCTCTCCTCCCATTGATGTCCTAAAAGGCCATCCTCTGCTTCATATGTGGATGGAGCCATGAGTCACTCCATGTATACTCTAGTTGGTGGTTTAGACCCTGGGAGCTCTTGGGTGGAGGGTGGCTGGTTGATTCATATTGTTGTTCCTCCTATGGGGCTGCAAACCCCCTCAACTCCTTCAGTCCTTTCTCTAACTCTTCCAATGAGGACCCCATGTTCAGTCCAACAGTTGGCTGTGGGCATCTGCCTCTTTATTTGTCAGGTTCTGGCAGAGCCTCTCAGAAGACAGCTATATCAGGCTCCTGTCAGCAAGCACTTCTTGGCATCAACAATAGCTTCTGGGTTCAGTGTCTGTATATGGGATGGATCCCCAGGTCGTGCAGTCTCTGGATGACCTTTCCTTCAGTCTCTGCCCCACACTTTGTCTCTGGATGTTCTCCCATGTGTATTTTCTTCCCCCTTCTGAGAAGGACAAAAGTATCCACACTTTGGTCTTCCTTCTTCTTGAGCTTCATGTGTTCTGTGAATTGTATCTTGGGTATTCTGAGAGTTTGGGCTAATAAACCACTTATCAGTGAGTGCATACCACATGTGTTCTTTGTGATTGGGTTACCTCACTCTGGATGATATTTTCTAGTTCCAACCATTTGCCTAAAAAATCATGAATTCATGAATTCATTGTTTTTAATCGCTGAGTAGTACGTCATTGTATAAATATATCACATTTTCTGTATCCATTCCTCTGTTGAAGAACATCTGGGTTCTTTCCAGCTTCTGGATCTTATAAATAAGGCTGCTATGAACATAGTGGAGCATGTGTCCTTATTATATTTTGGAGCATCTTTTGGGTATATGCCCAGAAGTGGTATAGCTGGGTCCTCAGTTAATGCTATGTCCAATTTACTGAGGAACCACTAGACTGATTTGCAGAGTGGTTGTACCAGTTTACAATCCAACCAGCAATGAAGGTGTGTTCCTCTTTCTCCACATCTTGGCCAGCATCTAGTACTCTGATAGGGTAATATTTTCATTCACTGAGTGGTATCACTAATAAGAAGCATATGAGAGTAGCATGATACTTGGAAAGTGGGTAAAACCACAGATTTATAAAGAAAGGATTTTAAGTATTAGAGTCATTGATATGTGCTAGAGTATGGCAGGCTAGAAGAGTACTTAACTCTTCCTACTCTCTGAACCAAAGCAGCAGTTTACTGAAAAGCATCCTACTAGAATTTAATACGGTTTCTAAATATGGACAATATTCTTAGCTAATGGCAATAAGCACTTTGGGAAAACTGAATCTATAAGTACATTTCCATATAATGCCTTAAAAATGCAGTGCATTACCACAAATAACTGACTGAACTATTTTAGTCAAGAACTGTATGTTCAAAAGGCCAAAATTATTTTATCAAATGTTTTCTTTGAAAAATTCATACATGTGTATAATGTACTCTAATTACTCCTGTTCTCAGCTCTTGTCTCTCTCTCATCTTTGATGTCCTCATCCCTACAAAACCTTTCACACATTTGCCTTTTGTTTCTTGACTCATAGAGTTCAATAGGGGAAAAATGTGTGCCCATGCATTTGGAAATATACCACTGAGTCTGGTGGGCTCACAGTGGGTACAAAACTAAAGATAATGATTGCCCCTCTCTTAGAAATCATAAGTAGTGAATAGAAGTGTAGTGCTCCATCAACCTCTCTTTCATCTCTGGTTAACTGCAGACACATCCAGTCTTATATAAGTCCAGTTCAGGGAATAGCAGCTCCAGTAAGATGATGTTTGCAACGGCATGCTGTGTCCTAAAGATACCAATTCTCAGCCCTTCTCAGTTATTTGCTGCTAAGACTTTTTTTGTCCCCTCATACACAATGTCCCAGGAGCTTAAGAGGGGTCATATTTGAATGAATTACCAAAATATAATTGGAACTTTTAGAATTATTTTAATGGTGTGTTTTAGAGATTGAGTAGTGTCGAAGATCAGCTTATGACTGATTAGACAGAGCCGGGGAAGGTCAAGCATGGTCAAGAGGTAAAGATTTTCACAATAGGTGCCTCCTGTGTTGTCCAAGGGCAGTGTCCTGGTTCTACTCCACTCAGAATAGCTTCTTTTATTAAAAAATCTAGGTTGTTCTCACTTAGCTTGTGTACCTGTTGGCATCTATGCAGAGAATTTTCTCCTCCTGTCGTCATAATTTCTACTATCCAGATCTTCAAGAAAGTGCCAGATGTAATAACTCCTTCCCTAACACACACCTGTTATTTTATGTCACTCTATACTTACCTGAGATTACCTTGTGGTTCCCTTACTTTATGTTATGTTTATTGTATGCTATACCATAAATCCAGTGCACCATTAGACCTCAGACAAGTACATGGCCCTGGAAACACTCAGTAATAATTTGAATGTGATGTCTCCAATACCAGTCTTTCTGGGATACAAAAGAAATGTCAAAAGTATGATTTTAAATTCATTTTCAATTATAGATGGTGATTTTTATCATATTTTATTCTCAGAACAAAGGAATTAAATTTATAGTACTTTATTCAATACTAGTTCAGTGTCTCTAGGCACTTAATTCATATTATATGACTATTTTTAAACAAAGCCATTTTATAATCTTTATTTGGATATTAGACCATTCAGTGGAAAATGAAACTAACCCTGTAAGTAATCACTGACATCATGTATCAATGTCAATTATAGAATACATCAATATTTCCACCCCTGTCTGTCTGCATTAATTCATACATTACTATGCACTTGTGTCTTGGCATTTCTGGTCTACGATCTGCCAGTTTCGAGTACAGCATCACTGACTAGGATGCCATATGGCTGTCCTTCTTTGTTCCAAGTTTTGATCAATCAAATAATGCCAAGCTGACTCATGGCATTCTAAAGAAGGAAGAGGTTTTGGTATGGATCCAATTTACTGAAGTGTTTTCTTAAAGAAAGGTTTGCATGAAGCTATACCAAAGGCAAAACTATATGAAAATATAATTCAGGAGCAGGTTATGACAGTCTCTGTCTTTATTCCAATTTGTGAGGAGGTAGATGCAGGCCAGGCTCAGTGGGTTCAGTGACAGTCTGGTCTACAGAGGAAATGTCATACCATCTAGGGCTGTCTAGTGAGACCCTATCTCAAACAAACAAAAATAACAACTCCCACCAAAAAAGTAAAAAATAAGTCATACTTAATGATTTTCTCGAAAACATCTCAGAGACAAATTGCAAAATTTGTTTTATCCCTAAAGGAAAATACTTTTTCAAACATTTCAACTGACACTGTGCTCATGTGTATGACTGAAATTATTCTTCAGAACCAGTAGCGGTAGCTTTTATTCCCCGAAGCAGCACAGCCTGTTCTTACACTGACAGCAAGTGAAAATGGAAAGCAAGCCAATGGTGTTACATTTTAGCAATGTTTAAGTTACTCTAAAATGTTCCAGAATATTTTTGAAAGATGCTCTGATCATAATCTTATCATCTGGAAAGTGTACAAACAAGTCTTACCTGTGACTTTTCTATGACTTAGTCCAGACTGTTCAGTTACATATAGTTTCTACAATTACCACAGGCAGCAGAGGCCACAGTGAAGATATGCAAAACTACATGAAAAAATGAAGATAGAAGGGAAAAGGTACAGAGCAATCAACACAAGAGACTAAAATAAATGCAAAGTTAATCCAGGAAAGCATAGCACGAGGCTGGAAAATGGTGACAAAGCCTTTCTCTGAAATCACTGGGTCCAAAATAAACACTATGCAAGTTTGGCCATAAATTTACAACATGTATGTGATACATGATTTTTTAATATTAATTATTTAAGAAGTGTGACTCTTGAGATTTCAGATGGACTCAGCAGGTAAATGCACTTGCCATGAAAGCCTGCTAACCAGAATTTCATTCAAAATCAATGGGGAAGGAAAGAATTAACTCCCAAAATTTGCCTTCTGATTTCCACATGTAGGCATATAGTGCTTATACTCAGACTGACTTATACACATACCACACACACACACACACACACACACACACACACACATACACACACACACAGAAGGAAAAATAATAATAACAATAATAAGAAGAAAAAGAATGAGGAGGAGGTGGGGAGGAAGACAAGAAGAAGAGAAGAAGGAAAAGGAGGAGGATGAAGAGGATGAAGAGAAGGAGGAGGGGACGAGGACAAGAGAGGACGAGGACGAGGACGAGGAGAGGACGAGAAGGTGGTCAGATTTTAATACAAAGTTGGGGCTGTAGAAATGACTTCATAATTGCCAGCATGTGTTATTTCAGAAGATAAAATTTCAATTCCGCCTGGCGGTGGTGGCGCATGCCTTTAATCCCAGCACTTGGGAGGCAGAGGCAGGTGGATTTCTGAGTTTGAGGCTAGCCTGGTCTACAGAGTGAGTTCCAGGACAGCCTGGGTTACACAGAAAAACCCTGTCTCGAAAAACAAAAAAACAACAAAAAAAAAATTCAATTCCCAGCACCTACATGGTGGTTCATAACCATCTATAAATCCAGTAAAAGATGATGTGATGTCCTTTTCTGGTCTCATTAGGTACATGCATTCACAAGGTACATATAGACAGTACAGGTAAAACACTAATACACATAACACCAAAAATAATAAAAAATCAATTTTGTAGCACTGAGGACTCATAGAAACATTGGCAGCTAAAGGACATCATAAACACGACCCATGTTCTCTGGACACTCTTAAGCTAGCTCAGCAGTGAGTCCGTGTGAGCAGTGCTTCAGAGAAAGTTCATGAAACAGAATGCAGTTCTATAAAGTACATTGAGGGAAGCAATAGATTAATTTTCAAATTTTGGTTTGCTAAGGATCAGGAAATAGTTTGAAATAGGAAAGAAAGTTCAGGCAAGGAGGATGTTTGCAGAATTTCACAGGATGATGTTACAAGTACCATTCAGGTTTTTATAAGCCCATGTATTTATATGGTTGATAATGTTATGCTAATTGATTTACACTAAAATTTAAACAACACTTACTGTGGAGTAATATACTGTTAACAGGCTATATGGGAATAAGACTCAAGTTTAATGCCCAGCAATTTAATGCCCATAGCTAAAATTCAAATTTGACTGTTAAAACTTATTGTGTGTCACATATTCACCACTTACTTGCTATGACTACAATTCCTAATTACTATGTTCTTGTATTTTTTTCTATAAAAAAGAAAAATAACTCTCTCATTATCACAAAATATTTCAATAGGAGTTGTTCCAGATAAGAGCTGTATATTTACCATACCAATAGTAAGCAGCACATAGTAGACCTTAGTAACTTAAAAAGTGTGTCCCATTTATTGCTTCCTGATGTGTATCAGAAAAAAAGAAATCTCAAAGAATAGTGGTCATATGAAGGAATCTTCCAGGAACTTGAAGCATCAGGTGAATATTTCTTTGACTTCCAGAAACTGTAGGTGGAGAGGCTGAGATGAAGGCAGATGTTCCTGGCCCATTCTGTTCTCTTCTGTATCTTTCATGAGATTCTATCCCATGCTTCAACAAAGGAAATAAAATGCCAAACTTTTTTTTGCACAAGAAAGTTTTAATTGAAAAAAAAAAAAAGTGCTGGACTGAATACAGCTTCAGCAGATTCCCAGTTAAATTGGAAGGGGCTTTTCGTTTAAGTCCTCTTGTTGATATGTCACTGTGCTCTGTCACTTTGAGAAGCGATGGTGCTTCATTATCAGTACAGAGCCCGGCAGACTTCTGATGGAGACTTAGACTAACAGAGCATGCCACAATGATGAAGGCGCTGCTCACCTTCAAAACTGCAGGCTGTGGACATGCACAATGTTGCTGACCTTGTGCCCTGCACAACCCAGAAGCTTGAATTATCTTCTTCAATAAAACCACTCTTAACATTTGACGGGATGATTTGAAATTGGATTCAGACAAAAGCAGAGATAATTGTGAGTTTTTTAGAGGCACACCATCCAAAGTCCTTATTACCTAGTCAAATAGTAAAATTATAGTATTATAACTCTTTTAGCTTTTTAATGTAAAACTTTTCTGTTTATGACACCTTTGAAGAAAGAATATTAAGCAGGAAGATACCAGAAAGGATTACCTATTTGTCAGGACATTACCATTCCTGTAGTTAGTCCTTGTGATAGCTGGATGCCAGGCTCTGAGTTCAGTGCTGTAAATGGCAAGAAAGACCAAGATTCTATGTCTAGAAGAGAAATGTATGAGAAAGTTGTGACCAAAAAATGAAGCATCAAGAAAAGAACCATGCACAGAATCCTGATAAAGCACAGAATACAACTATTTTGATATCTCATAGACAAAGTTCTGCAAATATAGTATATGTCCAGACATATACACTTCTATGTCAGTAAAACCTACATATGGCAATAGTTATATTTGCATGATGTTACTTCTCTAGGCTATAAATGTGGCTTCTCTGCAAAACAGTTGAAGTCATTTTGAAGTGAACCTTAGAGAAAACTAATTATTAAGACTAGTAATGACTCAACTCTACTGTTTGCCCTCGTCTTAACCTCACTGTACCCATGCAATCACATACTACACAGAACATATGCAAACACACACATGTTCGATATACAACACAGAGACTCAAATATACATTTTCAATACACCCTTCACACAATACCCTCTCCGCAAAACACACACACACACACACACACACACACACACACACACACACACTAGCCATCAATTCGTGGACAGACATGTTCTTATTCCAATATCCTTTCTACGTAGAAAGCGTATTTACTGTGTTTTACTTTTCTTACTCATTCTATTTAAGATTTAAAACTGTGATCAATATTGTAACAGATATCTAAAGAATATTTAAAACAGTATGTATTATAAAATAAAATTGTATTTATAACATACTTAATGCTAATAAATTTTAGCTGTATTCTTAGAGTCTTTAGACATTGTTTCCAAAGCCCACTTTGCTTCTGGGGCAATTTTCATGTATGTAACAGTGCTTCTCTCAGTGTTAATCAAAACTTGTCCTATATTTACACAACCATAAGTTAGTATCAACATGAAGAATAGTAACGGGTTAACAAAAAATGAAAAGAGAGGCCATGAATTTGAGAGATAACAAAGACAAGTATATGGAAAGGCTTGGGTGGAAGAGAAGGAAGAATGAAATGATATAATTACAGTATAATTTCAAAATAAAATATTTTTTACGACAAGTGTACATAGAATGAGTTATACAATATTTTATTTGGCTTCCTCATATTAAGCAATCTTTTCAGAATATTTGATCAATTAACTTAGACTTCTCTACATCAAAACTCTGAATATTCAACTGAATAGTCAAAAGGGATAAATATCTTTGCATTTTATTACCAGTTTTAAAAATGAATGAATTAAATGTTTTGGTGCCATTTCTTCAAAAGCATATCCTCAGTAAAACTGCCTCTTGTGGCTGAAGTCTACAAGACAGGTGTTTCTTAGTGCTGATGTATGTGCACAATGACACCGAATACAGGAATCTGTTTAACATAGTTACAGAAGAGATGCTCGCTGACATTCTCCTTTGCAGTGAACTTGTCTGCCTAGATCCACTAAGATCATGAGGGTTAGAACTTGATCATCCCATTTACAATCACACCTTAGTGCCGGGAAATATGGGAAATGTATGTATATGTACTATAAATATATGTGATTGTGTGTGTGTGTGTGTGTGTGTGTGTGTGTTGTGGTGTGCTCGCACGTGCATTTATTATCTCTACCTGATTTCTCTTACACTTCTGTTTCCCAGTATATTTCCAGGTACTTGTTGGTAAGGGAGTGAAAGAGAGTGGATGGTGTTATGGACAAATGAGAGCTGACCTGTTTGCTACCAAGGAGAATGAAGTGCACTAATTTTAGTGAATATGGGACATTGTGGCCACTGTCCTCATTCTTTCAGAATTTCATAAACAATGCTCGTAGAATGTCAAACATTTCTGCAGAATATCTCATATTTCTAGTCGTACTTTATGAAGAAACTTAGCAAGTTGTAGCTGTCATAATGATCTCCTTTATGAGAGAAAACGAGAGACACAGCAACAAATATATGAAGAGATCAGCAATTTAGAATCAACTGCTTTTTAGCTCTATTTTTAAATGTTCCTGTGTTTTGACGTGTAATTCACAGTAATTTAAAGTGTGTGTATGTGTATGTCTATGTCACTTTGAATTCTGGCTATGTGATGAGTTTATTTTTAAAAATTAAGTCAAATTTTGAAAGAAATTAACTTTACAATATGTTATAGAAAAGTTACACTGTGACTCAAGCTTTAATTTGATAAAATGTATAAAATCAGTCATGTGAATTAAGAGAAATCAGTAAGAAGAGTCAGGTATCTGGTTGTCTTATTCCAATTACCCTCACTTGGCTACAGAAAGTATACATATATACAAAGTTATTAAGACAAAAATAAATACACCAACATTTGCTCAAATTTCTGGCATGATATCCAAGTATTAATGTGGGACTGGCAGCAAACACCATCACCAGTATTACGTCATATTTATAAATGGAAGCAGTCAAAAGAAAATTGAATATTGGTATTTCATATAGAAATAAGTATTATTTGAAATGTATCTTTTCATAAAATTGAAAAGTTACTTCATATACTATTCATTGTGTTGAAGAAAAAAAAAACAACCAAAATGAAAATCAGGCAACATTAATTAGATGGTAAATTAACACAGACTTGCGGAAAAAGATATCAAACAGAAGAACCGTGGCACAATGTGATCAAACGATTCCTTTGATCATTCTGATAGAAACCAAATACCAGCTTAGTCTGAATGAGCTCATTATGCCAGTGTATCATTTAAAAATGAAAAGAAATATTAGCTAAATTACCTGAAAGCCATTATTATCAACCATCAGGGCCCTAGAAATGACATCTTAGCTCACTGCTATGTGCACTGTGGTGGGTTTAATGTGTATGAATTATTTAAGATAAAGAGATAATGATGACAGTGATTTGGAGGAATCCTTACTTGTATTAGGAGAATAAAACCATAAATAAATAATTTTAATTCCATCTATCCATAAAGCATCCTTTTAGGTTCTATTTAATATGTATGTATTTTGCAATTTTCTGTCCTGTTAACTTCATATGGCCTTTCAGTATTATTTTTATAATTTTATTTGAAAGGCTTTTAAACGACCCCAGGTAGAATGTGGAAATCCCATGTGTTCAAGTCATCAGCCAATGGACTTTTCCATAGATATGATCCTTGTCAGTAAACAGGCAGTTTGTTCATAAGAGCAATACCATTTGCTTATCATTTTGTAGCTGATAATGAGAAATTTCACCCTTTCATGCTGTGAGTACCAAAGATATAGATGTGCTTGTTAACATGGAAGAAGATTTTTAAGAACTACAACTATTCTTCCATTATGAATTTCAAAAATCTACCAATCTTCAAAGTCACCTGGACATACTCAACAGAAATATTGTCTCCAAGAACCTTGGGTTCCACCATCATAGACCAAAGTATAAGACTTGTAGGCCTTTCTCTACTTTTTCTGAATTTTCCAGGAAATGCACTTAGGGATTTTTAGCCATTGCCACATCTGTGCTTGCAGCTGTGTAGGGACTTATCCAAAGTACAGCTCCATACTAGAAAGTAGCAGACACAAAATTCAGTTCTAAACTGCAGAGAGGTTTTGGCAAGGTGCCAGTTTGGATCAGCAGGAACAGGTAATGAGCACTTAATTTCAGGCTCTAAAGCATTCCAATTTTTATTGTCCTCAGATCCTGACATTGGAATGTGTAGACTAAGTGCTCAATATGTACAGCCTTTCCATTCATATGAATATCCTCAGATTGGTCTACACATAGATTTTATCTTATGACTTCATTCACATGAAAATACATGTCCTGTGTGTACTCAGATTCATACTTACTATATTTCCACATAGCCCTTCTGTATCTGATTCATATTCACTTGTGTTTGTAAGATTTTAAAGTTAAAAGAATGTGCAGAAGATTCTGCCATATTCATGCCGATATGTGCTCTGTGTTTAGTGTAGAATCCAGCCACTAGACTTAAGTGAAAATAATCACTCAGGCTGGGAAGATGGCTCAGCCATTAAAGCCTAGTCTCATAAACAAAATATAAAAATTATCACTCATATTATTGGGAAATAATTTTGTATTTTCCTACATCTGTAATATTAGCAGCGATGGATTTCTAACTTGAAATTCTTATCAGCATGAATGTATACACATAAAATACTCTATCACTTTCTTTACATAATAATACAGGAGATGTAGGTCCTGTTTGCAAAACATTCTGCATAATAATTTAAACATTGTCAGCCATTCTACTGCTGGGTGGTTGGTCAACTATTAAAGATGGCTGAGCATGGCTGTGTATGCCCTAAATCCCTTTACCCAGGAAGCAAAGGCAAGCAGAGGTCTGTGAGTTCCAGGCTATCCTGGTTTATATAGTGAGTTGCAGGATAGCCAAGGCTAAAGTAGAGAGAAAATCCAGTCTAAAACAAAACTAAACTAAACAAACAAAGATTAAAGACAAATATTTACAAACAATTTATACACAAACCCTTATAGCAACATATTTCAAAATAACCAAGAGCAAAAACACCTTTAAAAAGACAAGCAATTAATAGACAAATGGAACATCACCTATATAGGTAATAATACTCATTCATAAAATGAGAATATATTCATAAATAGTCTAATATGTAACTGAGCACAAAGCATACATAATGGGGCATCTTTGTTACTTGTTCTTCACACTGGAAATTAATATGGGGATAAACGAAGAGAAAGACACCAATTATCAATAATTGGGCCAATGAGCCAACTAGATATTTCTTTTTCTGCCACTATTTATTTATTTATTCACTTTAATCCTGATCACAGCCACCTTCCTCCAAGTCCCTCCCTTACTACATCCCTCTCCAAATTCCTCACTTTTTTCATCTCTGAGAAGGGTGAGGTGTCCTGGGTACCAACCCACCCTGACACTTCAAGTCACTGTAGGACTAGGTACATCCTTTCCTATTGAGGCCAGCTAAGACAGCCCAGTTAGAGGTCAGGATCCTTGGACAGGCAACCAAGTCAGTGTAAGCCCCTGCTCCAGTTGTCGGCAGAAATATATGAAGCTCAAGTTGCATGTCTGCTGCATATGTTCTGGGTCCTAGGTATAGCCATTTTATCTTCTTTGATTGTTAGTTCAGTCTCTGGCAGCCTCCAAAGGTCTAGGTTAGTTGATTCTGCTTGTCTTCCTATGGAGTAACTCTCTGGGTTCCTCAATCCTTAGCCCACAAAATTTCTGGAGTTCCATCTAAAGTTTGGCTGTGGTGGTTAAATATATAAAAATCCATCAATGTAATCCACCAAATAAACAAACTGAAATAAAAATAATCCACATGACCAACTCATTAAATTTTGAATAAGCCTTTGACAAAATCCAACACCCCTTCACTTTAAAAGTTTTAGAGAGATCAGGGGTACAAGGCACAACCCGAATATAATAAAGACAATTTAAAACAAGCCAAGAGCCAACATCAAATTAAATGGAGGGAAGTTTAAACGAATCTCAGTAAAATGAAGGACAAGAAAAAGATGACTACTTACTGCATTTCTCTTCAACATAGTATTTTAAGTTCTAGCCAGAGCAATAAGACAACTAAAAGAGAGTAAGGCAATACAAATTACAAAAGGAGAAATATAAGTGTTGCTATTTGCAGATGATATGATAGTATATACATAAGTGACTCTAAAATATTCTACCAGAGAACTCTTACAGATGATAAAAAAAAAATCATCTGTAAAACAAAGTGGATGGATACAAAATTAAATTGAGAAAATTAGTAGCCCATCTTTATACAAATGTAAGTAGGCTGAGCAAGAAATCTTAGAAATAACACCATTCACAATAGCCACAAATAATTTAAAATATTATGGTGCATCTCTAAAGGTCAAGTGAAACTAGTGCAGGACAAGAACTTCATGTCTCTGAAGAAAGGAAGTGGAGGAGATGGACAGATCTCCAGTGCTCATTGATCAGTAGGATTAACATAGTGAAAGTGATTATCTTACCAAAAACAATCGGCAGATTCAATGCAATTCCCACCAAATTTCTAACACTTCTTTATCGACCTAGAGAGAGTAATTCTCAACTTCATTTGGAAAAAACAAAACAAAACAAAACAAAAACAAGAAAACTAAAACAAGCCTATACAATAAAAGAACTTCTGGAGGTATCACCATCCTTGAACTCAAGCTGTACTCTAGACATTTCTTAGAGAAACTCAGGTGGCTGTGCTCACCATACTTAGCCATAAGGTAAATGCAAACAAAAGTCCTTTTAGAGTCCACCTCACTCCATAGGAAATGGGTATTACCAAGAAAGGAATGATGCTGAAAGAGTGTGTTTTGGGGGAAAGAATCCCTTATTCACTATATTTGGTGGTGTAACTGGGGAAGACACCAAGGAAATCAAAGTGGAGAACTCTCAAAGAACTGAAAATAGTACTACAAAAACCAGCTACAACATTCTTCTGCATATATCCAAAGGACAGAATATCCTACTACAGTGATAGCTTCTTATCCATGTTCATTGCTGTTCCAGTCACAATACCCAGGAAATAGAAGCAGTCAAACATCTACCAACAAATAGAGTAGAATAATTGATAAAAATAGAGATAATTAAATGTGGTTCATATGCATAATAGGATGCTACTCAGATATAGCGAAAAGTAAAATTATGAAAATTTCAGATAAAATGTATCCATGGAAATATTACATTGAGACACTTCAGAGTCCTAAAATCAGTCTCTCCCTCCCTCCTCCCTCCTCCCTCCCTTCTCCCTCTATGCTCACCACAAATCCTATCCTCCAAGTGGATTTTATGTGGGATTAGTTTGTGTGTGTGTGGGGTGTGTATGTGTGTGTGTGTAGATGCTCTGGAAACCAGAACTTTGTTGTCCTAAAACACTGAGTTATAAGAAGGTATGATGTAACTTTGAGTCCACTGTAGAACAGTTAACACCAAAGGTGCCATCCAGCCAGCCACTAATTCATGCATACACACACACAACACACACACACACACACACACACTCACACACACCTGAAAAACACACAAACACCCAAACAAAATGTGGAACTAGGCATACTAGTTGGTCAGTAATACTTGGAGGAATGCTAGGTGGTCAGTCATACTTGGGGGTTAAAGAGATAGGTGACAGGATCAGGTTTGGGAATAATCAGCAAAATTGTGTATGAAAAGGATAAAATTTTAAAATAAGATAAGCATATATAAAGGTTACCTATAATGCAATGCAATGTGTCGTCTCTAGATTATAAAAATACAAAGAGATAGGTATAGAAAGGTTTTTGCATTCTTTAAAAAATTGATATTTATAGCATTGGGAAATTGTTTTAGGGACATTGAAAATATTTGACATCTGGAAGTGATGACTTCATAGCATTACAAATTCACTAAATTCTATCTCAGTTTGCACAATAAATGGTAAATTCTTGGTTAGCTATATTTTACTACAATAAAATATGTATAGCAGAGTTACATTTTAAAACATAGTTTTGGAATGACACAAGATCTGGAACTAAGATTACATTGTCTAGTGATATTTACCAGTTACATTTTTGATGACTTCCCTTATTAAATCAAACTCTCAAGGAAATAGCTGAATGATCTATATTAATGAAAACATAATCAATTATTTTGCTAGCAGTTGTAATTTGCTGTCCTCCACAGTTCATGCATCCCTCATTTTTTTGTATTAACTAGAGAGATTAATATGAAAATAATTGTGTATGGCTAAATATCACCACTGTAATAATAGCTACATAAACATTTGAACATGTTGTATACTGGTTAGCTTTTTGAGTTTTGTTTTGTCTTTTGTTTCTTCAATGGTCATAAGCTAGAGACCCAAGTGAGACAGAAGAAAATAACATTTAGGAAGTACTTCCATTAGATTGGCCTGCAGGCATGACTGAGGCAGTTTTTTGATTAATGACTTGTGTAAGTGTACGGGGCATCGTTCTGTGGACAATAACACTCATAGGCTGGCAGTTCTGTTTAATATAAGGGGATTGGCTGAGTACACAGAAAGGCCGTAAGCCTTCCTCCAGTCTTCCTACTTCTTTCTCTGCTGGTATTTCTGTCCTGAGTTTTCTCAATGATGGACTGTAATTTGGAAGTCTAAGTCAAATGAGTCTTTTCATCCCTATCTTGTTTCTGATCATTGTGTTTTTTAATAGAAACAGAAAGAAAACTAATATATATGTAGTTTTGCTTCAACTGAATAAGTGTAGATAAAGAGTATATGAAATATATGGGCATACACACAAATCATAGTTTTCTTTTGAACACTGCAATGACATTTGCCTATTACTGGCCGCGACATTTCATTTCTTCATTTATTAACTACAGATATTGGAAATAAAGGTTCTATTGTCCAAGTACGATGTTGTAAGACTGGGATTCCAGTATTCATGTGAAAGCAGGACAGCAAGTCTATGTCCAGCCTGTACCATACAGAGAGACTCTGTCACAAAATGCCAAATAAATAAATAAATAAATAAATAAATAAATAAATTTTATTAATGTTAGCTATTTTCCTGAGTATTTAGAGCATTTATTCTGTGATTTGGGTTCTCACTTCTTTTTTTAATAACTAATGACACTGACCATTTTCCTTTGTACTTATTTTTAATTTATATAAATTCATTCATAAAAAGCCTAGTAAAATAGTGCATCATTTGAGTTTCATGTTTCAAATTAGAGTCATAAGACTATGTATTATGATAATTTAGGTGCTTCTTCACATATATGGACTGCTTCTATACTTTACCTATATATTTTCACTAGCAGTTTTTGAAAACTTTAAAACATGTTGATGAAACTCATTCACTTGCTTTTTAAACATTTGAAATGATTATGTCTAACAATTGTCAATTTTAAGTCAATATTTTTCTGTATCTTCCTCTCCAAGCTTTGTATTTTCAGATGAAGATGGGAGTTTGTCTCATGAGACAATAGTGTCCATTGTCTACTCTTTGAATACTTTCTGATGAAAGGTCTTCTTCCCCACCTCCTTTCTTGCACTCTCACAACCCTTCTCTTTCTTCCTGTCTTTCCCTTATCCACTTTCTTGGTCGACTTCAATACTTTCTTTTGCTCCCTGGCCTTTTGTAGTTCTTTTATAACATTTCTTTAAATACTGATATTTTAAAAAATATAGATTCCTATTTCTTGGCTTATGTTTCTGAACATGTGGATTTATACATTTCTATATCATGGGTACCTTTTCACCTCTAATTTTGTTAATTTAGACATTCTCTCCATCTTTAGTTAATTTTTGAATTAGGTTTTGTCAGTCTTACTGATTTTTCATGAATCACCTGTTTGATTGATTCTATGTATTTTTTCTTGTTTGCTTGTTTTTGTTTGGTTGATTTTAGTCCTGAGTTTGATTATTTCATGCTCTCTACTTTTTGTGGTATGATTTTTTCTTTTAGTACCAAAGCTTGTAAATATACTGTTAAGATTACTAGTAGAATGGCCCTTCTTCAATTTTTTAAATGTATTTTCAGGCATATTTCAATATGAATTTGTTCCTTTTCTGCAATTGCCATTTTCAGAAACAAAATTTTGTAAATTGATTTTTTTTTAAATTTGTTCTATATTATTTTAAGATTGGTAGGGCATTCCTCAGAAATATTCACACTTAAAACTGACTTAGCTCAAGATTAAACAGTACTTTCCCATTACTCCTTCCAAAACTGTGTATTATAGCTTTCTGGTTTTTTTTTTTTCTTTTTTTTTTTTTTTTTCACTTTTATTTACATTTCAGGTGTTTTCCCCTTACCCCTCCCCCCCTCCCTCCCAGGAACTCCCTATCCCTTCCCCCCCTCCTGCCTCTATGATGGTGTACCCACACCCACCCTCCCCAGAACCTCACCTCCCCACCCTCGAATACCACCCCCCACGATGTCCAGCCTTCATGGGACCAAGAATCTCTTCTCCCACTTATATATAGCTCCCTTGCATATATAGCTGAAGCCATGGGTCCCTCCCTAAGCGCTCCCAGGCTGGTGGTTTAAACCCTGGAGGCTCTGGTTGGTTGGTATTGTTGCTCTCCTCATGGGGTCCTGTACCCTTTCTACTCCTTCAGTCTTCACTCTATCTTCTCTGTTGGGAACCCCATGATCAGTTTAATGGTTAGCTGTGACATCCGCCTCTGAATATGTCAGACTTTGCAGACCTCTAAGGAGACAGTTATGTTAGGCTCCTGTCAGCATGCACCTCCTGACACCCACCTCAGCATCTACCTTTGGTGACTGTACATGGGATGGATACCCAGATGGAATGGTCTGCAGACGACCCCTCCTTCAGTTTCTGTCCTGCACTTTGCATCCATATTTGCTCCCTTGAGTATTTTGTTACTTCTTCTAAGAGGGACTGTTGAAAATGCTGTCCTTGTTCCACTGGATGGTTTTAGCTCCTTTGTCAAAGATCAAATGACCATAGGTGTGTGGGTTCATTTCTGGGTCTTCAACTCTATTCCACTGATCTTCCTGCCTGTCTCTGTACCAATACCAGGCCATTTTTATCACTATTGCTCTGTAGTACAGCTTGAGGTCAGGGATGGCGATTCCTCCAGAAGTTCTTTTATTGTTGAGAATGGTTTTCCTATCCTGGGTTTTTTGTTATTCCATATAAATTTGAGAATTTCTCTTTCTAGCTCTGTAAAGAATTGAGTTGATATTTTAATGGGGATTGCATTGAATCTGTAGATTGCTTTTGGCAAATGGCCATTTTTACTATATTAATCCTGCCGACCCATGAGCATGGAGATCTTTCCATTTCCTGAGATCTTCTTCAATTTCTTTCTTCAGAGACTTGAAATTCTTGTATATGGATCTTTCACCTGCTTGGTTAGGTTCACCCCGAGGTATTTTATATTATTTGTGACTATTGTGAAGGGTGTCATTTCCCTAATTTCTTTTTCAGCCTGTTTATCTTTCGCATAGAGGAAGGCTAGTGATTTGTTTGAGTTGATTTTATAACCTGCCACCTTGCTGAAGTTGTCTATCAGGTTTAAGAGTTCTCTGGTGAGGTTCTGGGGTCACTTAAGTATACTATCATATCATCTGCAAATAGTGATATTTTGACTTCTTCCTTTCCTATTTGTATTCCTTTGACTTCCTTTTGTTGTCTAATTCCTCTGGCTAGGACTTCCTTGTACTATATTGAATAGGTAGGAGAGAGTGGGTAGCCTTGTTAGTCCCTGATCTTAGTGGGAATGCTTCAAGTTTCTCTCCATTTAGTTTGATGTTGGCTACTGGTTTGCTGCATATTGTTTTTACTATGTTTAGGTATGGGCCTTGAATTCCTGTTCTTTCCAAGACTTTTACCATGAAGGGATGCTAAATTTTGTCAAATGCTTTCTCAGCATCTAGTGAGATGATCATGTGGTTTTTTTCTTTGAGTTTGTTTATATAGTGGATTACATTGATGGATTTTCCGAATATTGAACCATCCCTGCATTCCTGGGATAAAGCCCACTTGATCATGATGGATGATTGTTTTGATGTGTTCTTGTATTCGGTTTGCTAGAATTTTATTGAGTATTTTTGCATCGATATTCATGAGGGAGATTGGTCTGAAGTTCTCTTTCTTTGTTGGGTCTTTGTGAGGTTTAGGTATGAGTGTGATTGTAGCTTCATAGAACGAATTGGGTAGTGTTCCTTCTGTTTCTATTTTGTGGAATAGTTTGAAGAGAATTGGTATTAGGTCTTCCTTGAAGGTCTGATAGAATTCTGCATTAAAACCATCTGGGCCTGGGCTTTTTTTGGTGGGGAGACTTTTAATGACTGCTGCTATTTCTTTAGGGGTTATGGGACTGTTTAGATGGTTTATTTGCTCCTCATTTAACTTTGGTACCTGGTTCTCTCTAGAAAATTGTCCATTTTATCCAGATTTTCCAGTTTTGTTGAGTATAGACCTTTGTAGTAGGATCTGATGATTTTTTGAATTTCCTCAGTTTCTGTTGTTATGCCTCCCTTTTCAGATCTGATTTTATTAATTTGGATACTGTCTCTGTGCCCTCTGGTTAATCTGGCTAAGGGTTTATCTATCTTGTGATTTTCTCAAAGAACCAACTCCTGGTTTTGTTGATATTTTGTATAGTTCTTTCTGTTTCTACTCAGTTGATTTCAGCCATGAGTTTGATTATTTCCTGAGCCTACTCCTCTTGGGTTATTTGCTTCTTTTTGTTCTAGAGCTTTCAGGTGTGCTGTCAAGTTATTAATGTGTGCTCTCTCCAATTTCTTTTTGTGGGCACTTAGAGCTATGAGTTTTCCTCTTAGCACTGCTTTCATGGAGTCCCACAAGTTCTGGTATGATGTTTCCTCATTTTCGTTAAATTCTAAAAAGTCTTTAATTTCTTTCTGTATTTCTTCCTTGACAAAGTCATCATTGAGTAGAGCATTGTTCAGTTTCCACATGGATGTGGGTTTTCCCTTGGTTCTGTCCTTATCAAAGACCAGCCTTTATCCTGGTGATCTGATAGGATGCAAGGATTATTTCAATCTTTTTGTATCTGTTGAGGACTGTTTTGTGACCAATTATATGGTCTATTTTGGAGAAGGTACCATGAGGTGCTGAGAAAAAGCTATATTTTTTTACTTTAGGATGAAATGTTCTATAGATATCTGTTAATCCATTTGGTTCATAACTTCTGTTAATTTCAATGTGTCTTTGTTTAGTTTCTGTTTCCATGATCTGTCCATTGGAGAGAGCGGGTGTTAAAATCCCCCACTATTATTGTATGAGGTACGATTGTGCTTTGAGCTTTAGTAAAGTTTCTTTTTATGTGGGTGCCCTTGCATTTGGAGTAGATGTTCAGAATTGAGAGTTCATCTTGGTAGAGTTTTTCCTTTGATGAGTATGAAGTGTCCTTCCTTATCTTTTTTGATTACTTTTGGTTGAAAGTGATTTTATTTGATATTAGAATGGCTACTCCAGCTTGTTTCTTGGGACCATTTGCTTGGAAAATTGTTTTCCAGCCATTTACTCTGAGGTATATCTGTCTTTGATCACTGAGGTGCGTTTCTTGTATGCAGCAAAATTCTGGGTCTTGTTTATGTATCCAGTCTGATAGTCTATGTCTTTTTCTTGGAGAGTTGAGTCCATTGATGTTAAGCGATATTAAGGAAAAATGATTGTGTTTCCTATTATTTTTGTTATTAGAGGTGGAATTATGTTTGTGTAGCAACCTTTTTTTGGGGTTGTTGGAAGATTACTTCCTTGCTTTTTCTAGGTTGTAGTTTCCTTCCTTGTGTTGGCGTTTTCCATCAATTATCCTTTGAAGTGCTGGGTTTGTGGGAAGATATTGTGCAAATTTGGTTTTGTCATGGAATATCTTGGTTTTTCCATCTATAGTGATTGATAGTTTTGCTGGGTACAGCAGTCTGGGCTGGCATTTGTGTTCCCTTAGGGTCTGTATGGTATCAGACCAGGATCTTCTGGCTTTTATAGTCTCTGGTGAAAAGCTGGTGTAATTCTTATCAGTCTGCCTTTATATGTTATTTGACCTTTTTCCCTTACTGCTGTTATTATTTTTTCTTTGTTTTGTGCATTTGGTGTTTTGATTATTATGTGTCGGGGGGTATTTCTTTTCTGGTCTAGTCTGTTTGGTGTTCTGTAGGCTTCTTGTATGTTTATGGGCATCTCGTTCTTTAGGTTGGGGAAATTTTCCTCTATAATTTTGTTGAAGGTATTTACTGGCCCTTTAAATTGGGAATCTTCACTCTCATCTATACCTATTATTCTTAGGTTTGGTCTTCTCATTGTGTCTTGGATTTCTGGATGTTCTGGGTTAGGAGCTTTTTGCATTTTGCATTTTCTTTGACTGTTGTGTCAATGTTTTCCATGGTATCTTCTGCGCATGAGATTCTCGCTTCTATCTCTTGTATTCTGTTGGTGATCTTGTGTCTATGACTCCTGATCTCTTTCCTACGTTTTCAATCTCCAGAGTAGTCTCCCTTTGAGATTTCTTTATTGTTTCTATTTCCATTTTAGATCTGATGGTTTTGTTCATTCCTTCACCTGTTTGGTTGTGTTTTCTTGCAATTCTTTAAGGATTTTTGTGTTTCTTCTTTTAAGGGCTTCTACTGTTTACCTGTGTTCTCTTTCAATTCTTTAAAGGATTTTTGTGTTTCCTCTTTAAGGGCTTCTACCTGTTTTCCTGTGTTCTCCTGTATTTCTTTGAGGGAGTTACTTATGTCCTTCTTAAAATCCTCTATCATCATCATGAGAAGTGATTTTAATTCTGAATCCTGTTTTTCCTGTGTGATGTGGTATCCAGGGCTTTCTATGGTAGGAGAACTGGGTTCTGATGATGTCAGGTAACTTTGGTTTCTGTTGCTTGTGTTCTTGTGCTTTCCTTTCACCACTAGTTTTACTCTAGTGTTACCTGTGCTCGCTGTGTCTGACTGGAGTCTGTCTTTCCAGTTATCTTGCTTGTGTCAGATCTCCTTAGATTCCAGATGTCTCTGTGTTCCTGTGATCCTAAGCTTCCTCTGCTCTGGATGCAGTAGGTCCTCCTCTGCTCTGGATGCAGTAGTCCTCTAGGTTGTCTCAGGATCAGGTGTTTCCACAGGAGCAGATTAGCTAAGAGTCTGCCCCAGGCAAAAAGACCAAGCTCTGAGTGGAAGGGAGGTGGTATTCCTCTGCTCTGGATGCAGTAGGTCCTCTAGGTTGTCTCAGGATCAGGTGTTTCCTCTGCTCTGGATGCAGTCGGTCCCTCTAGGATGTCTCAGGATAGGTGTTTCCACATGAGCAGACCTGCTAATGGTCCCCAGGCAAAGGGAACAGATTCCGGGTGGAAGGGGGTATTATATCTTTCTAGTCTGGCAAATTGGAGCATGTGTCAATGAGCCTCAGGTGAGCTCCAGATGTGTTCTTCTTGTTTCCTGGATTTTCTTCTCTGATTTCAAGAATACATAAATCAGCATCAGGTGAGAGACTGATAGAATCTCAGCAGATCTCTCTTTGGAGGTCATTTTTCTATTCTACCCAACAAAACTCTTGTTTCTTTGACTACCCAAAGTTTGGTCTTGATTACCTTAATTGACCAATATCCTAAATGCTACAGAGATATTTTTTTCTTTTATTGACCTAGGAGCTATAAAGTTTTGGGGGGCAGGGTGAGCATAATTGAGAGTATGTCTGTTTCATTTCAGTCATCATAGAGGTAATATCCCTATATTGTCTGTTGTCAAATGACTTAAAATTATGTAACTTGTCTAGGATTTTTGTCTTAAAGTTGAAAAGGTATTTGTTATTCCATCCTAGCCAGGAAATCTAGGATGCTGAGTTTAAGGTGTTGCTAAGACATGTAACAGGAAATCAAAATAGTACTATATTCAGTGGGGTTATTTTCATATGAAAGTTCAAAGTACTTTTTGCAGCCATCATAGCAGTTGAAGTCACTAAGATTGCTGCCAACACCCAAGAGGATTCAGCTCCCTCACATAGTAGTTAACAACCATCTGTAACTCCAATTCCTGGGGATCTTTCAACCTCTTTTGTCCTCTGACTGCAAGGCATGCAGATATTGCACAAACATAATCCAGGCAAAATAGCAATATAGTATTAGAAATGAAAATAAAATTAATAGTAATTGATGGTAAAAAAAAAAAAATAGGCTAACTTGAAATAGGACAAAAGACAGATTCATTGAGAAATAGGCATCAGAAAAAAAAGGCATTTTTTAAAAGTAGAGTCAACAAAAGCTAAAAAAAAAATAGTGATTTTGGGGTAAAAGAAAAATGCTTGTTATTCTTGAATATACAATAATTCCTTTTCATTTTATTAAGAGTATTATATTCCTATGAATTGAACACTTGTTCTTACTCTTGAAGTAGTTGTGGTGGCCATAAAGGAATAAAGATTCAAAGTGTCTTAATAGAGGAGGGGCATCTCCAACTTATTTTTTGTTCACTACCATCAAGTGCTGCACAAAAAACCCACACTTTTGTAACCAGGGGCTTTTCCATTTCCACCCAGTCCTTAATAAAGACACAGAATATATTTATTTAATATCTTTTAAGCTATTAAATAAATATAATATTTTAAGCTATAAATAAATAGCTTTTATTTAATATTGTAAGCTAGGCTTGTTCTCAACTAGCTCATAAGTCAATTATTCCATTTATATTAATCTAAGTTCTGCCACATGGCTGGTTACCCTTCTCTCAGTTTCATTTGTCTGACTTCCTTGGCTTCTTGGTGGTGAATTTTCCATGCCAGACTTTTCTAGACTTCCTCTTTCTCTGTTGTATGTTACACCTTCTATTCTGCATTTTGCAATAAGCCATAGCTTTTTATTTTAACCAGTCAGCTTCTCTTAGGCAGGAAAGGAAGAACAGAGACTCATCCTCACACAGTGCATATAAATATTATGCCTACCTTGGTAAATACTCAGAGTTTTCAAGAAAAAACATATACAGATGATACTTTGATAAAGTAAGTAGAATTTAATTAACATGAGTATATTACTAAATATGTGTTTGTGGTATATGTGTATGTATGTATGTGTCTTGTTACGAAACATGCCACACAAATCCCAGCAAGCCATCTTGCTATACATGTGCCTCTTACTACAGTCAGAATTCTGGCATTACTGGTGAGCACCATACATACCTAGCTTTTTTCTGAGATTTGGGGATCCAGACTCCAGTCTCAGCTTGTGTTCTAGTGCTTTATTCAATGATCCATCTTCCTTGTCCTCTACATTGTTTGTATAATAACAAACTCAAAATTGAAAATAATTTCACTACTTTTCATATACACATACATTCACATATAAAATGGATGAATTAATGCTAAATTAAATCAGCTAACAAGCTTTCAAGTACCTCAACAGACAGATCAGTTAAATATTATGTAATACTTTTCAAGATAAAAATACAAATCATGAAGTAAAAAGTATTCCAATATAATATAAAATATATTCCTGACTTAACTTTGATTGATAGTTCTTTTGATGAGGGAATTTTATAATAAACATAAATTTAATCATCTGAATTATCCTGAAAACTATTGGGTTTTGGAGAATTATATTGTCAGTCTTTAAAAGTGCAAATGCCATACCAAAATAAAAATACTACTATATGAGCATTCTTCCATTTTAAAACTTTGCAAATACTACATGTATATATAAAATAGTTTAAGTCATTAACTATATACTACTTTAAGATTTATTTTTATTCAAGTATATGGGGTGAGAGGTGTGGTATGTGTGGAGGGTGTGTATGTATGTGTGTATGTGGGGACCAGCAAAAGCCAAAAGAGGAGGTTAGATATTCTGTGGCAGAAAGTACAAATGGTGATGAACCACCCAATATAGTAGCTTGGAATTGAGCTCTGGTTTTCAAGAGCAGCAAGCATTCTTAATCACTGACCTAGGTTTCAAGCCTGAAGAGATTTTTATTAGAAAATTTAAAGTATCTAAAAGATGTAAGAATAAAACCATTGGTATTTATTTGTTAATATAGTTGTATCCAGTTATAAGTGAAACTTTGTTACATTATTCACTAATTTATTATGCCATTACATCTCTGCCCAGGAGCTTTGGTTGCATATTCACAAATACTATCTATCAATCCAATGTTATGCAGAGAAATGAAAATCATAAGTGTACTATAAATTTTTCTTTCTGAATTAATAATCTAACCAATGATAATGAAGTTTACAATATCAAAATATAAATGAAAGATATAATTCTATAATTTAGCTCTAATCCTAGGAGTGGCGGACAATAATACTATGGGACTTGTAAGACTGGATAAATGTTAGAAACTTTATGTCATATGTGATGCAAAAAATAATAAATGTACAAATATAACTGACTAGACTTGACAGACTTAATCATAAGAATCCAGAATAAAGACAAGGACTGATAGATGTAACACATTGGAGAACTATTCACATGCAGGATTAATATAAAAGATAAAGTAGATATATACATGATAATAGTATAGATTTATTGATATTATGATAGATAGTGATAACAAAGATGATAAGGACAGATTATATATATTATGAATTAAATAGAGAAAAGGTCAACATACTTGCCATGCTATATAATATATAGCATTGTATTAGGATTTTGAGGCATGGCTGTCTAACAAAGAAGTCAGAAGCCGGCTACAGATTAAACTGTTGTAAAACAAAATGTAATAAAAAAGAAACAACAAAACTAAATAGCAGTATGATTTATATTTTTTCAAGTTCACACTAGGAAAATTTGAACATAATTCATTGGAAAGGATACAAATAAAAATGATATAAGAACTAATATTCAATTATCAGTGAGTATACACTATGTGTGTTCTTTTGATGACTGGGTTACCTCATCTCAGGATGATATTTTCTAGTTCCATCCATTTGCCTATGAATTTCATGAAGTCCGTTGTTTTTAATAGCTGAGTAGTACTGCATTGTGTAAATTAACCACATTTTTAAAATTATTCTTCAGTTGAAAGACATCTAAGTTATTTCTAGTTTCTGGCTATTTGTGAATAAAACTGCTAAAAACATAGAAGAGCATATATCCTTGTTATATGTTGGAGCATCTTTTGGGTATATGCCTAGTAGTAGTATAGCTGGATCTTAGGTACATCTTCCAAGTTTCTGAGGAACCTCGAGATTGATTTCCAAAGTGGTTTTGTCATCTTGCAATCCCACGAGCAATGGAGGAGTGTTCTTCTTTCTCCACATCCTTACCAGCATCTGCTGTCACCTGCCTTTTTGATCTTAGCCAATCTGCTTGGTGTGAGGTGGAATGTCAAGGTGGTTTTGATTTGCATTTCCTTGAGGACTAAAGATGTTGAACATTTCATTAAGTGCTTGTCAGCCATTCCAGTTTCCTTAGTTGAGAATTCTTTATTTAATTCTGTATTCCATTTTTTATTGTTTCTCTTATTTATGTACATTTCAAATATTATCCCACTTCCCAGGATTTCCTTGGCAACTCCCATACCATTCCCCTCCTCCCTTCTATGATGATGTGCCCATCCACCCACCCACTCCTGCCTCACTGCCTAGCATTCCCTACTGAGGGGCATAGAGCCTTCACGGGACCAAGGGTTTCCCCTCCCATTGATGCCAGATAAGGCATCCTCTGATACAAATGCAGCTAGAGTTATGAGTTCCTCCATGTGTACTCTTTGGTTGGTGGTTCAGTTCCTGGGAGCTTTGAGGGTTCTGATTGGTTGATATTTTTGTTTTTCCTATGGACTTGCAAACACCTTCAGCTCTTTAAGTCCTACCCCTAACTCCTCCACTGGGGTCCCCTTGCTCAAACTGATGGTTGATCCTTATCCATTGTTCAGGCTCGGGCAGAGCCTCTCAGGAGACAGCTACACCAAACTCCAACCAGCAAGTGCTTCTTGGCATCAGCAATAGTGTCTGGGTTTGGTGTCAGCAGATGGGTGAATCCCCAGGTAGTACAGTCTCTGGATGGCCTTTCTTCAGTCTCCACTCTTTGTTCCTCCATCTCCTGTAGACAGGAGCAATACTGGGTTAAGATTTTTGAGATGGGTGGGTGGCCCCATCCCTCAATAGGGGTTGTGCCTAACCTCTGGATATGGTCTAGTCTCCTCACTTTGTGGGGTATTTCACTGATGTCAACCCATTGGGTCCTGGAAGCCTCTTGTTTCCTGGTATCTGGAACATTCTAGTGACTACTGCCAGTTCCCATCTCCCACTGACACACAACTTCATTCCATTTCTGACCCTCTGTACTTCTTCCCAATCTCCTCCCAAACCTGATCCTGCACTGATTTTCTAGCCTTCTCTTCTTCCCTCCCAGGTCCCTTCTCCTTCTACCCCCTGTGATTATTTTGTTTACCTTTTAAGTAGGAATGAAGCATCCACAGTTTGTTTTCCTTCTTCTTGAAAAGAAAGTCTGTAAATTGTTTGTGGGTAATCTGAGCTTTTTGCCTAACATCCACTTATCAGTGAGTACATACATGGATGTTCTTTTGTGATTGGGTTACCACACTCAGGATGATATTTTCTAGTTTCATCCATTTGCCTAAGAATTTCATGAAGACATTGTATTTAATAGTTGATTAGTACTCCAATTTATAAATGTAGCACATTTTCTGTATCTATTCCACTGTTGAGGAATATCTGGGTTGTTTCTAGCTTCTGGCTATTATAAATAAGGCTGCTATAAACATAGTGGAGCATGTGTCCTTGTTATATGTTGGAGCATCTTTTGGGTATATACCCAGGAGTGGTATAACTGGGTCCTCAGGTAGTACTATGTCCAGTTTTCAGAGAAACTGCCAGACTGATCTCCAGAGTAGTTGTACCCACTTGAAATTCCACCAGCAATGGGGGAATTGTTCCTCTTTGTCTACATCCTAGCCAGCATCTGCTGTCACCTGAGTTAATGATCTTAACCATTCTGATTGGTGTGAGGTGGAATCTCAGGGTCATTTTGATTTACATTTTCCTGATTTCTAATGATGTTGAACATCTCCTTAGGTGCTTCTCAGCCATTTGAGATTTCTCAGTGAGACCTCTGTTTAGCTCTGTAAACAATTTTTAATAGGGTTATTTGGTTCTCTGAGTCCTGAGTTCTTTGTATAATTTGGATATTAGCTCTCTATCAGACATTGAGTTGGTAAAGATCTTTTCCCAATCTGTTGGTTGCTGGTTTTTCCTATTGACAGTGTCTGTTTTCTTACAGAAGCCTTTCAATTTTATCATGTCCCATTTGTCAATAGTTCATCATAGATCTGAGCCATTGGTGCTCTGTTCAGGAAATTTTCCCCTGTGCCAATGTGTTCAAGGCTTTTCCTGACTTTCTCTTCTATTAGATTCAGCATATCTGATTTTACCTGGAGGTCCTTGATTCACTTGAACTTGAGCTTTGTACAAGAGATAAGAATAGATCAATTTGCATTCTTCTACATGCTGACCAGCAGTTGAACCAGCACTATTTGTTGAAAATGCTGCCTTTTTCCACTGGATAATTTAGGCTTCTTTGTCAAAGATCAAGTGACATAAGTACGTGGGTTTATTTCTGGGCCTTCCATTATATTCCATCGATCTACCTGTCTGCCTCTGTCAATACCATGTACCAATATCACTATTGCTCTATAGTACAGCTTGAGGTCTTGGGTGGTCATTTCCCCAAAAGTCTTTTATTGTTGAAAATAGTTTTAGCTATCCTGTGTTTTTGTTATTCCAAATGTATTTGAGAATTGCTTGTTCTATCTCTATAAAGAATTGAGTTGAAATTTTGATGGGGATTGTATTGAATCTGTAGATTGCTTTTGGTAAGATGGCCATTTTTTCTATGTTAATCCTATGGATCCATGAGCATTTCCAACTTCAGAGGTCTCTTCCTTCATAGACTAGAAGTTCTTGTCATACAGATCTTTCACTTGCTTGGTTAGAGTAACACCAATAATTTTACATTATTTGTGACTATTGGGAAATTTGTCGTTTCCAAAATTTCTTTCTCAGACTATTTATTCTTTGAGTAGAGAAAGACTACTGATTTGTTAGAGTTAACTTTGTATCTAGCCACTTTGCTGAAGTTGTTTAGCAGCTGTAGTTCTCTGGTAGAATGTTTAGGGTCACTTATATTAAACCACCAGCCAAAGATTGTACATGGATGATCTATGAATCCAGAAACACATGTAGCAGAGAATAGCCTTATCTGACATTAATGAGAGGAAAGACCTTGGTCTTGTGGAGGCTTGTTGCCCCTGCATAGGCAGATGCTAAGTGGCAACAAGGGAGTGGGTTAGTGGGTGGAGGAGCACCCTCATTAAGGCAAAGATGAGGGGGCAGAGGGCAGATGGGATGGGGGGTTGAAGGGGTAATCAGGAAGAAGAATATCATTTGAAATGTAAATGAGTAAAATGATTACTAAAAAGAAATCATGTAAGAGAACCATCATGATTAAATAAAACAGATTCTCTGACAGTGAAGAAATGGATGTTTAGGAAGGCCACATAAGAGTTTCTACAGTAAGGCTCAAATCACTACAAAGTTACAAACTGCGATGCTTACATAGACACATATTCTAATAAATTATAAAAGAATGAAGCATCTATAACACCCTTTTACTTCCATTTCCATAGGTATATAAATAGTTGATTTCTTCACCTCATTATTATAATTTGCTTTACATATGTTAAGTATTTCTCTTTACATTCTTAACAGATTAACCTTGTATATCATTCCCTTTTTATGAGAAAATATGTTATAAGAACACAGCTGTGTCAATTTCTCTACTTGTTTTAATATCTTCCTATGAATAATTTTTCATTTTAAAAATAATGGAGCCAACAAAATTTATTATTAATCGTTCATTTTTTATTTAATACATGAAATTCATGCTGCTTGTTGGAGATTGTATCTTGTTTTCTATGTAATCATTTTTTTTACTTTATGGAAAAAGTGATTACACCAGCTCTCCTGAAACTAATATATGAAGTGACTAATCATTCCTTAATTGAAATGTAAGATCTTTCAATGAGATTCTTGTACTTTATATGATCAAAAGCAAGAATTATATAGGCTAGACAGAAAAATGACAGGTAACCAATAAATATGAAATAACTGAAGATAAATGTCATAGAGAAGCAAAAACTTACTTTTTATGAAGGCCAATGTCTAAGTCATAGACATAATGCCACAGACAATATTTTCTATGTATGATACTCTGCTGCACTATTGATTCTTCTAGCCAAGAAGTAATCCAAAGAGTCAGCTTAGATTACTTCCCCGCTATAAATTAGTCATCTTATACTACACAAGTTTTTATTGTGGCTTCTATATTTATGAATCTATGTTCATGGTTAGATTGCTCATTGCTTTGGTTATGCAGTGTCACAAAATAAGCAGAATACAAGAACCAGTTAAGAGAAATTATAAAAGAAAAATGAAAGAGTAAATGAGGTTGCACTATCCCATTGGAGTCAAAACCCCAATTTTAATCAGTGACTACCTAAAATGTTCCATATAAGTCTCCCAAAATGTACACTTAATACTGGTGCTTCTCTAATAAAAGTTTCAGGAGGACAGAGACAGACATAAAGTAGAAATTAACGTGGTTGATAGGATTTATGTTCTTCTGTGAGCCTGCACACACTACCGTGCTCTATAAACAGAAAACTACTAAAATAGCTGCCCAGTATCATAAACCTACAATGAAAGCAAAGTGATTCTAAGAGGAACAGAGTAGCTGTGCATACAGACAATGTAGAGTGGCATTTATTCTCTAGGAATCTGAAGGGACAGTATGGAATAGTTAAATATTTCTGCTGAATGAAAAATGTAGTAGTTCATGTCAGTTTGAATAAATGTTGTGTGATCACTCATTGTATAATTTAAAAAAATAGCTGATGCTAAGACTCCAATCATAAAAAGTAAAATTAATTTAGTAAATACTAATAGTTATATAACTTTGAAATTACTGAAATTGGTTTGTAAATACGATCATACTTTTTAAGGCCATTTGGATTTGTTTTAACTGAATCAGTACTAGAAAAAATACACAGATCAAGAATGCCATGCTTAGTATATTGTTGTCAGAAAACAGGGTAGATAGCACCATCAAGGAAAACAGTGACTAGAACACAAACATTGTGAAGAAAAAATTAATACAAATTTAGATTATATTGTTTTCTAAGATGTTAAAAATCTTTCTGGAGAGTTTACATAGATAATAATATACTCCCAAATGCATATATAAGAATAAGCATATTTATAAAAAGAATTGGTGCTGAAAAAGAAGTGATTAAACAACACACCAACATGTTAGAGTCTTTTAATTTTTGATACTGAAACAATGAAGAAAAGATGGAGGTATGAGACTTAGAAGTTCTGGTATAGTTTAGACCCTATGGTCTATAGACATCTCTACTAACCTGAAAAATGGATGCTTCCTTCTGCCAAGCAGGACTTCTCCATTTCCTTGCTCCATTTTATCTCCTTCCTCTGTAAAGATTCTCTCAAGGCTTAAAAAAAACAATTCATGAGAATTCCCATCCTATTTGTGTGTTGACAGCCCTGAGTCATTTTTGTCTCTGTGAATGATTGAGCATCATAGCTTCTGTGCTCTAGCTGGGCCATCATGGGTCACCTATCCCCTCTTGACCTCATGTGAGGTACATGACTCAGATTGGTGTGCAAATCAGAAACACATGATTCTAAGCAGGGAAGCAGGCAGAAGGTGACAAATGACAGTCACTTTTGCTAAGTAGCCAGATTTGAAAGATCAGCATAAAAGTAAAATACAAAACCAAAAATAAACAACAAACAAAAAAAAAACAAAACCAAAGTGGACATCAGAGAAATGTGAGGAAAGCAGGAGACAATGTTGTCACAGAAGTGGAAAAAAAAAATTAAGAAGCATGAAGTCCAGAGTGTCAAGTACCTGGAGTAAATGTGTCTGAAAACAATCCTGCAGGTCTGATTCAGAAAGTCAATTACTCTCACAAGGACAATTCCACTGAAGGCAAAAGTCAGATTTCTGAGAAAAATAATGATAGTAAGGGTACCTGGATAGGTATAGAAAAACAAAGATGGATCAAAAAGGACTCATAAAAATGCAATCACCATGATCCAAATTTATTTCTGACTTACCAAACTGCTCTTAGTAAAGTAGATTCATAGATATTTAGCAAACACTATTCTTCTGATGTATACAAGTAACTGTTTTTCTCAATATAATATATACATATATCAGTCAGAGGATGTTCAGAAACCATCATATTAAATGTAATCTTTGCCTAAAGTAACAATTACATACAAACATATTCTTCTATAACAACAGATTAGTTATCCATGAAAAACTTTTCTTCAAAAGAGTAGCATTTAAAACCTATAGTTCATTTTGTCATATTTGTACATGTGTTTTTGGTATGGAAAGGGATTTTTAAGGGGTCTTGGCTTCAATAACAGAACAGAATGTGACAAATTTAGGTCACTCTTCAAGTACAGTAAATAATTGTGTTGTCAACTACATTCATGCACTGTTCCATAGATAAAAGATTGTAACATAAGTTTTTTCATGTTGCCTACTGAAGACTGGGTTTCATAGGAGCTAAGTCTTCAGCTGGAAATCTTCATGGCTTGAAGGACATGGTATAGCTGGTAAAATATATCCATTTTTTCTGATATTTATTCTGGTTGCTTTCTATGACTGAAGATCTTTAACCTCCAGAACAGATCATTGTTTTAATTTTCCTTGAAGGAACTTGCTATTAAGTGAGGATTCTTTTTATTATGACTGCTATCATCATCAGAAAGAGGAGGACAGGACATTATTTGAGTTTACAGAATGAATTCCATCCTTGGCTTTACTTTCTTGCTTAGGGATTGCATTGAGTTCAGTTTCGTCATTTTTTAAGACCTCTGCGAAATATTTTGTTTGATTGTGAGATTTAAACATTTTGTGGGGTTACCTGTCAATCCTCAGGGATATATTTTCATGTACTTCCTATAGTTGTACTTGCCTGTGTTTCTTCTTTCTTATAAAATAGGCTATGGTTCATCATGCTTGTTGCATTCGGCTTTAGAATGCTTGAATCTCCTTCCTACTCATGATGGGTTTTTGCTTCATATTGAATTTTCCTATAGCTCATATGTAGGCCAGTCAAACAGCAAAATTACAGATATATATTTGAAGTGACAATCTCAGTTTTGACATGAAGATAATGAACTTTTTCTTAATGGAAATAATTATTTAGAAGAAACTTTTTCTTATCAGAGTCATGATAAACCTCAAGGTACTGGAATAAGTCTGCCATAGTTGATTCTCTGCAGTTAGACATGATCTCTAGATTAATTACTTACATGTACTGTGTTTTTCCTCCCCATATCTGTGTGTGTGACAACCATGAGTCATACTGCTCTGACTTCTGAAAGAAAAGTCTTCTCTGTCACCTACGGCTCTTCTTCCTTTCAGATGAATGACAGTTTCATGCTCAGCACCTAGTTTGTGGTACAGTACTTTCTAGAAGCAGCACTTTCCAATGCACTCATGGGACTAACATGTAGCTCTTCCACTTTCAGATGTGGAACAAAATACTGGGAAATTATGAAGAGACAATGACCTGCAGGTTCATTTGCATCGACTTTTCAGAATCTTTAACCACTAAGGGTTTTAAACCAATGGCTAATGGAGGGATCATGTGATTATGCATAACAGTTACAAAACAGCACTAAAGGTAGAGGTGAAACAGCAAGTAGGAGACAAGGTCTGAAGCACAAAAAGAAGATTGGATTGAGAAATGGTAAATGATATCCAGTCAACCATTTTAGATGCAGAAGTCTTGGATGGTCAGCATATTCTTGAAATACAGGGTTAGGGAATGTAGCAAAACTTGAATCAGGAGCATTTCTCAGTCAACTCAAGAGCAAGTTTGGGACTTTCTAAATTCTACATAGTTGCAAATCTATTAATACAGCTCTCTCTGAAAATGAATGAAGTCTCCAGTGGGTGTGTATTGTTTGGTATGGGCACAGCCTCATTAATGACCTCAATGCCTCAGGCCTACAGAATTAGAAAAGCCTTTCCCTGATGAAAGGAATGACAATGCCTGCCTTAGGTCTGAATGCAAACATTGACAGAGTATATAGAAAATGTCCATGGCAGTGTTGTCCTTGCCTTCCCTTTTCCTTCCTCTCCCCCTCTCCCCTTCCCCTTCCTCTCCCCTCTCCCCTCTCCCTCCCTCTCCCCTCTCCCCTCTCCCTCCTTCACTCCTCCTCTCGTCTCCTCCCTCATCTCTTCTGCTTCTCTCCTCTCTCTCTCTCTCTCTCTCTCTCTCTCTGTATGTGTGTGTGTGTTGTTGTGTGTGTGTGTGTGTGGTGTGTGTGTGTGTGTGTGAGTTCTTTGTTTCTTTACTCAAGGTTCCAGAACTTAAGCTATGCAAGGATGGGGAAGCTTTCAAATAAAAGACTAATCTGCATAAATATGAGCAGGGAAGCATACTTAATTGTAGATTCCAGAATTCCCCAATTCCAACAGCATCTGCAAATCTATAGTTTTTACAAGCTTCCTTAGAGAATATCGGACTACATTTACTACTGCTAGATTCTAAGATGCCCTGACTCAGGTCATGATACTACTAGCTACTACTCAAATTGGTTTAGATGATGATAAACTCCTGGTTTTATGACTTGTGATTGACTTAATGAAATCCTATATTTCTGTAACTATGCTGACATTGAATTTTTATTGACATTTAATTAAAATGAGAGAACATGTTTGCTTATAAAAGGTTTTTCCAGCTGCCAATTACATTCAAAATAGTAGACTGCACCAGAAATAGAAAATAAATTTCATCTTGATAACTGTTTGTGGACCAGATTTATCCAAAATTAGTCTGTGCCTTTGAAAGTTTTATGTAGCAAGCAAACAAGCAGGAAATGTTAAATAGCAAAGTAGGAAGAAAGATATGGTATTTTGGTAGACTTGAAATACAACAAAACACAGGAGGCATGGAATTCATACATTGCTTTACATTTGTCCTAAATGTGATGAAACACATTATTCCCATGTTAACTGTTTGTAGTCTATGTTGGCATAGGTATAAATGGCACAGTTATAAACATCATATTTCAAGTACTCAGAATTTATTCCTAGATTGATAAATTTTGTTAAACCACTTATATCATACTTGGAAATGCACTTTTACTCTGAAGTATAAATAGCTCTGTTCTCTTGGATAAAGAGCATTATTTTTTAAATAAAGTGAAACATTAAGTTTCGATAAAAACCATAACTGTCTTATAATGTGGATTGAAATGAGAACAAGCACCAGTCTTTCTGTTTTATCTCTCTTATAGTGAGGCACAAACAGGAAATACTTGAAATCATGCAGTGAATGACTAGTATCTTGAACATGGAGACAAATCAATCACTTTTAGGGAATGATATTATATAAAACTCAAAACTTTCCCAAAAGGCTGCTATGATATTTGAGCACTTGCTAATGTACCTATTATTGTAATAGGTACTTTAGATTACTATTTTTATTTAATACTCACATGATCACAAATGAAATGGTGTGGTCTCCCATCCACCTGCACATCACAAAAGTAAATTTAACTCTGATTGAAACTCACACATTATACTCCTAACAGTGCATTATACCACCAACACTTTTGAACATTTATATGTATTTTTTAATTAAAATATAATTTCAAACTTTCTTATTTTTCCATCTAATCCTTCTATGCCCACACTCCTTATTTCCTCTAATTGTTATATAAATGTACATTATATATGCATATATACATATATATTCATAAATGCAAATAAACAACATGTCCTATCTATTCAGTGTTACATGTATATGTTTTCATGCTACAACTTAGTATTGCATTGGATTCTCCTCCATGAGGGACATCTACTTTTCCCACTCTCAGCATCTTTTTTCTGCCTATATGTGTCTATGGGTGAGATATTATGAGTTTTTTCCTGTCATATTAGCATGTCTACTTGTGTTGTCCTTTGTCAGGTGTTTAGGAAACATAGGAGAAGAGGGATTGAAAGGTACTAAAAGGCCAGAGTATGAGGATGCCACTGCAAGATAGTGTCTTCTAGACATGAAAGAGAAGCTAAAGCCATGAAACCTCTGCAATGTGGATAGAGAGATTTCCACATGACCCTAACTCTATAGAAGAAACAATTGAGCAATTGCTGATGATACAAGGAGAATAAATTATGTACAGGATGAACTCTTTGGAAGGTTATCCAATTCCAAAGGGTCAGCCCTAAACCCACAGAAATCTTTTTGTCATTGTTACAGTCATGTTTAAATGTGATCCTAGCTTGTAATTTCCTTATGTTTTAACTGACCATAAGAACACCAGACCTTTCATTCAGAATCCACTAGTACCTGCATACAATATCAACTACCTCAAGTCATCAGATTCTATTTACCCTTTTAAGCTATGGGTCCAGTTGCTATGTGAAAACATCTCTTTTTTTTTTTTCCAATGGTTTACTTAAGCACACAGTTTCAGGTTACTGTCCACCATAGCAGGAAATTCCTTGTAGCAGACACTCCAGGAAACTCGCCACCGCATGTTATCTATCATAAACTGAAAGCAAAGAATGTGTGCATGTCAATGCTTAGCTGGCTCCTCCTTCTCATTCAGGACACAGCCTATGAAATTATCCTGTCCACATTCAGGCTGGGTCTACCTCAATTAACCCAAGTAAGAAAATCCCACATAGCGTTACCCACATGTGAACCCAGTCCATGAAATACCTCACAGAGTCTCTCTTCTCAGGGGATGGTAGATTCTGTTAAAGTGACAACTAAAGCTATTCATCACTGTCACATACTGTGACAGTGAAAAAGTTTCAACCCCCTAGCACTGACATAGGGAACATCATTATGAAACTTCAAAGAATAAAGAAGGATAAATACCCTTAAGGGTCATGGGTTGCACATGGGAGTCCTTATGTTATTAACACCCTCAGGCTTTGTGACAGATTTGACCTTGCAAACAGTGATAGTGCTGCCCTACAGAGGAGACAGTTCTTACCAGTTTTCTACTATATCTTCTCCAAAGATCTCTGCAGTGATGCAAACATACTGTAATCTAGGGAAAGGTTTCTTCATAGCTCTGTGACTACAGGTATTCATTTTTAGATTAGTGTGTGTATGCTGAAATACATGTCCATTATCAACTGAACTGCCTGTCAATATTCTGAATGCTAAATATATCATAATGAGTTTTTTCTTTAGCCCAAGACAGTGATTCTTGTATAAGAACCCAGTGTTTCATTCTTGTAGACATCTCTATTCTCATAAACAAATCCTAGAACCACTTTAACAAAACTAGATGTTTTTCATTGTTATTAACATGTATTAATTGTACATTCTAATGGGTTTCATTATAACACTTTATGCATGTATAAATGCATCTTCAATTCATTGTTACCATATCCTGCTTACCCACTGTTTCCCTCTGCTACCTCAAAGTCATCCAGTTTTTTTTTAGAACAAAATGCTCAGCTGTTCTACTTTACCCATGAATACTCAGAAGCCAGATGCTAATGTGAAAGCCTGTAAGGTCAGAGAGGCAGAGAAAGCACCTAGTTGCCCTTTCTTCTCTACAGAGTGAGGTCTCTGAAGAAAAAGTTCCTTCTCCTTCTCCATGTTGTTTTAAATACCCTTCAACTCAAAGACCCTCTTTTCTGTTTACTTGTGTTCACTCCCTGTCAGTTGGTTGCTTTCTCTGCCTCTTGACTTTATTAAGCTCTTGGATTAAAGGTGAGTGCTAGGGCTAAACCACACCGCAAGGTTTTTCCAGAACACAGTGTTGTAGTTCACAATTGATTAAATATTCTACAACACCATTCTTTTAGTTTTGTGCATTTTCTCTATCCTTTCCTTTTTTTTATTAGTTACATGTACATGTATACAGATATTTAATGCAATCTGTTGAACCCATTCAGTTTTTCTCATATGTATATTTTATAGCTGTTATTTTTCTTAATTGTAATAATATTAAACCAGTTGAAATTTATTTCTTGAGCATTTGATATGTTTAAAATTATTAAATATTTGTATTATTTGTCATATATTGAAACATCAAAGGTGGAGAGATCATCACTTAAGGACATTTGCTGCTCTTTCTTAGTTAATTACAAACTATTTTATGGTCTTGTTAAAGGTATTTTCTCCTTTCTACATTTGTTGCTGTGCCTTCTAAATCAATATTTCAATTTGTGCCTTTTAAATAAATATTTGAATTGTACTATACCATATTTTACAATTGTTTTATTGTCATTTCATTTGTCATATTGTATTCCATTTAAGAAACCATTTCTAAATACTGAGTGCTGAATCCATTGCTCTTAGGACAACTTTAAAGGCTTGCTTCTTGGCTTTTAATTCAGACCTTAGTCATCTGTGATGTTCTTTGTTCCATAATGGTTTGTTCTTTTTTTCTCTGCAATTCAGATAGCCATGAGATCAGGATCTGTACTCCACTACTGTTTCTCAGTCCCAATTTTATTCTAAGTATATAGTCAATAAGCTTATGTTCAGACACTGTGCTTTGACCAATATCACATTATTTTAATTATATTACCATCATAAGATATAATCATCATTACTGCAAACCTTATTACAACCATTTCTATTTCTTTATAGATTAAAGATAACTTATCCAGCTTCATAAGATATTTTCTTAAGATTTGGGTTAGTTTATTGATTCTCCCAGTTTGTTTTAGGTAAGTCAACATTGCAGTAACATTGTCAATGCATAGGCAAACCTATATAACTCCACATCGTATAAATTTGTAAATTCTTCTCACTAACATTTATAGTTATATATACATTCTTGTACATGCTTATTCTTATGTATTACTATATTTGGTATTTAACATTTTTCTAAGAAATGACTTTGTACAAATTCTCAAATTTCTTTGCATGCTTTTGGTCCTAGAATCCATTTCTGCTCTTCTTGATGTCTCTTTGTGTTCACAACAACTATGATGGCTTCATATCCCTGCTACTGATTAAATAAACATTTGTGATTGTCATTTGTTTGGTAGAATTTCACTGGCTTTATCAATGTTATGATATTTTCTATCAAAACCATGTAATTTTCTCTTTCTACCTCTAGATTCTATCTCATTGATTTCATTTCAAGTTGCCTGCCTTTCTTTTGCTTTCTGTATGATTTTTCTGAGTTTATTTTTAATTCAGAAAGTTTGCTAATATTACTGGTTTTGAAACTTCCTTCTTTTTAAAATGTGTATGTTAAGACTCCAGTATGCCCAGTACGTATGAGTTCATGACATGTAACCTTACCATTTCATTATGATGGTTAAGGATTTCCCTTGAAGTTGGCAATGAGACAGTGATATCCTAATTCACAAGCCATGGTGACTATTTTAAATTTGCTTTATATTAGACTAATCTTGCTAACTTCTATTATGTTCATATTTTAAAATGTCTTTAAAAGTAACTAAGGTTTCACATATACAAAAAAAACTATGAGAAAATACATATTTAAGAGTAGAAAAATATAGCAAACTGAACATAGCAGATGCATTTTATGAAGATTATTTTAGGAGTCACAAAAAGCAGGAGGAGTTGAGTGGCAGTATTACTTTACTGCTGTGTCACTCTTACCTGATCACATTAAAGCAAGTAATGGCCTATGCTCTGCTTCCTCCCTAGTGGTCTGTGTTGTCAGAAGAGCATAGTGTTAAAATGCCATGCAGTGTGTTAAAAGGTTATATATATATATAACACTATATCCATGAATTCACCTAACAGGCCTTAAAATACTCCTGTAATTTCAGTTGTATACATAGAATTTAACCACATCTTAAAACTAGAGCTATCTGTGCTACAAGAAAGTACTTTCTTCATCATTTTAGTGATGATATTTAAGCTTACTGTTAAATAAAACCTGTGGGGGAGGGGTTCCTGAAGCCTCCACACTTAGCAGAGAAGCTCTTGGTAGTTGTTGGCTACAGAGGCAGGAGGGGTCACACTCCTTTGGGAACATGGCAGATGGTATGGTGTCTACACCCTGGTGGATGGCTCCATATCCATGTGCATATGAGCAGCAGTGATTGGACTAAGGAGGTTTTCAGAAACAGAGTATGTGAAGTGGGAGGGAGTCAGGGTAGGAGTCCTAGCCAGAGTTGGAAGGTGGTGAATACATATGATCAAAATACTTTGTGTAAATGTTTTAAAACAGTGAAAAGGAAAACAGAAAATATTTTTATAATCTTTTTTTTTCAAATTAAAAAAGTATTTTAAAATGTGATCTGCCTCTATGATATACTTTATAATTCAGAACTATAAATGAATAGTTAGGCAACAACTTATAATCTAACTTCTGGAATAAGGTAAACATTTTAAATCAAGCCCTTTAAAGAAAATATTGATATTTTTAGAGCAGAATCATTGTTGGACTTCTCTTCTATACTATATATCTATTAATTATAAAATGTCAGGCTTTATAAAATTAAAAAGCAAATATATACAGATATAGTTTTCATGAATCAAATATAAAGATGAAATATTAAACAAAAAGAATTGCTAAAGATTTTAAAGCATTTTCTGCATATATAACACAGGTTAAAAATTTAATAATGGTTCAAAGAGATTCAATGGGATGCTTCTCTTAGCAGCTGAGCTTACTATCCACAATATACACATAGCTGTTGGCTCAAGGTGCTTTCAATAACTATCAAAATTAGGAACATGTGTTTTGCAACATGGCAGTACAAAATAATATACACAAGTAATTTTTGAAAAAATGGTTCTTATTACTTGCAAAAATACATGGTGATAATTTCAAGTGTCTCTTCTTAATTTCATGATTTTTGTTTTGATTTCCCCATATAATGTAATGAAATGTAGATCTATGTAGACAAAGGCACTTAGACATAGAAATTAATTTGCCTCTTTCTCTGTATGTGGCATTCTGCCCTCAAGCATTAAATAAAATCAAGCTATAGAGAATCCGACAGGTGTTTAAAAAACCCTGAGGATGCTTAACTACACAGATCTTAACCAATAAAATGTTAGACCTATACATAAAGAGGGGAGGCAAGTACTAATTAGGATGTTTAATGTGAAAGTCCTCATTTTGACAGCTATGAAAACAATTAGGATATAGAATTCAGCAAAGACTTCTGTCCCAACTGCTTCATCATGTAACAATGCACCATCCTGGCTCAGTGAAAATAAGGGGAAAAGTATTGGGCATTTTGCAGATCAACTGAAAGGATAAACTAGATGATGCTTTTGCTGTTCGCCTAGTGCCTGGATTCAGTATTGAAGTCTCCAAAATGATAAAATGGTTTATGGCCACTTGTATTGATGAAGGTTTGGCAGATAAAAATGTTTCTAAATCAGGCCATAAAAGGACAAATTATAGACCCATGTTTGACTACATTTGCTGTGCAGTTTGCTGTGGAGCTGGGAAAGGGAGAGAACCTGACTCTTCCAAAGATGGGGGATTCCAAATTTGTGTGGCCATGCAAGTGTCTTGAAACCCCAGAGCCATGGCTTATGTGGGAATATGAGATTCAGAAGGAAAGTGCCCAGAGAGACTTTCCAGAAAGTCCTAGGGAGGCCTTTATTTTTTAGTTTGGAGTGGCAGTTAAAAATGGAAACTGAAGTAGCTAATTATATTGTGATTTCTTTTAGGACTACAATACAGCAGATTCTGAAACTAGACTACAAGGAAATTGATAGAAACATATCACTCTTGATCTCATGTTTAACACCCATTGTCCACAGATCATAGGAAGTGTTCCCTGGTGATTTTAGCTTCATGTATCCACCTCTGCAAGAACAGTTTAACCAACAGGTAGAATCGGTCTCCATCTTCAGTTCTGTAGGTGAGACAAGAGCTATTTGCTGACAGCTCCCAGCCATCCCCTTCCTTTGACTCTCTGAAGCCCCTGTGCTTCCAAGATTCCAATATGCAATCAAATATTTCAACTCTGCATCTCTCCAGCATAAACTATCCAAGTAAAAAGTCAACCATAGGAAATGGTACCTGCACCTGGAGGAGCTTTGTATTACAGGGGGAAAGCTTCCCTCTGAATTGAAAAACTGAATCTCGGTTTCCATTATTTGCTGAAAGTAGCCAACAGACATTTGGGGATCAATATCTTGGGATTTTTTTCATCACAGATTTAGGCTTGGTGGATAGAATATCTCTCCACAACACAGCTGTTTTAAGAATTTTATGGATATGGCCTCATTGTGTCTATCAGTTGGCACTAGCTTATTCACATATCTCCAGGCTTATCAACAAGAACTTTCTATTCTCTTCTGCCGCTGACACTTATCCAACTCCTATTTTGTTTTGGGTCATAAAGACTAGTGAAAATATCAGGTGATGTTCTATTCCTGAAATTTACTACCTTTGTTGCGTTTTGTTCTAAGTGCCACAGATTCCCTGTTACTATTTCTTTTCCTTCTTTTGTGAATGTAGTTTTTGTAGGTTTAATTTCTTATTTGTAAGATGATCTTATGTATGACCGTAAGTCCATTTGTCTGAAATTTCAATATAGAATTGGAGAAAGAAATGAAGCAATGTTGTTCCGGGAAATCAAATATTCTAGATATAACACAATGATCTCTTTGACTTACTTGGCTTCAGTTTTTTCTTATATGTGTTTAATCAGATTATTGATGAGTGCTTATAGGTGAAATATATGTTTAAAGAAAACTAAAATATCTATACAAAAAATTAAAATGATATAAGAATAAGTGCTATTTTATTGAACATTTTGATTGGAATCTGTTTTCCCCATTAATTTGTTTATTTATTCACATTGCATTGCAATCATTGCCTCCTCCTCCTGGCCCCTGCCTGAATCAGCTCTTTCCTTCTTGCCCTCTTCCCTTCTCCCCTGAGAGAGTGAAGGAACCCCTCTGTACTCCCTCTCACAGTCGCACATCAAGTGCATCTTCTTCCTCTGAGGCCAGACAAGGCAGTCCAGTTAGGGGAACAACATGCAAAGGCAGGCAACAGATTTCGAACTCACTTCAGTTTTGGGAACTGGTATGAAAAACTAGCTACACATCTACTACAGATGTGCTGGAACCTAGATCCAGCACAAGTATGCTCTTTGGTTGGTGGTTCAGGCTCTGAGAGACTTCAAGGACCACATTGTTTGACTATGTTGGTCTTCTACTTGAATTCCTATCTTTTCCAGGTCCCTTTATCTTTTGCTCAATTGTTCCCTAAGACTCCTGGAGTACCATCCAATGTTTGTCTGTGGATCAGCTACTGAGTGGAGCCTCTCAGAGGATAGTTATGCTAGGTTTCTGTCTGTAAGCCTTACAGAATATCTATTAGTTTCAGGGATTGGTGCTCACCCATGGGATGGTTCTCAAGTTGGGCCAATTATTTGTTGGGCATTCCTCCAGTCTCTGCTCCTTCTTCGTCCCTCCATTTCTTGTAGACTGGACAGATTTTGGGTTAAATGTTTTCTGAGTGGGTTTGTGTCTTTATCCCTCCACTAGGGTTTCAGCCTTAGCCAGACTAAGAAGCAACCATTTCAGGGTCTATATCCCCACTGCTAAGAGTCTCAGCTAAAGTCACCCCCATAGACTCCTGGGAGCCTCCTCCATCCCAGCTTTCTGGTACTCCTAGAGATGGCTCCCACATCTCAACACCAGCTGCCATTCTCCTGGTTCACTGGTCCTCTTTCCTGACTCCCCCATTTAACTTTCTTTTTTCATAGATTAAGCATATTGAAAGTAGTCTTAGAAAAATAATAAATTTGGGGACACATAAATGAAAAACAAAATGAAGGAATATATGCAAATTGTAAGATACTCTTGCTCTTACATTTTTTACTTTTAAATAGTATCACTTTGCTTTATAGTTTTTTTTTTAAAGAAGGTCAGTTTCCTTAATTAGATATACATTACCAATTAAAAGTCAGTAGGTTATATGTTGTCTAGTAACAAACTTATGTCTCAAAATTATTAAGATTTGCCAAAAGAGATTCATTTCCTAGATTATGACAACTATGGAAAGAATGCCCCCAAACTATTGTAGTTTATATTATTATTATTTGTTATTATTATTATTTATTACAAACTTTTATATCTCCATATGGAAGGCAAGAGATCTTTTCTCTGGAAAGAAAAATAGTGTAGCAGCTCAAAAAGGTTTTGTTTAGCATGTGTATTTGGGTGCTGCTGGTAAGCTCATTCAATTTTTTTATATCCTTGAATCTCAGGAGTATTGAAACAATAGAAGATGATATATTCTCCTAGAATTTAAAACATTAGAAAAGACTTTTCTTTGATACAAGATGCTGTGATTTTTCCTGTCACTGTGTACATTTGCCAAAAGGATGCTCATGAGATAAGCAAAGGTAGGTATTACCTATTATGATTGGAGGTAAAATTGCATTTTTATCACTGAAAAGCTTTAGATATTCTCTATGAATATAGAAATAGTGGCATTTTGCTTTAAAGTATGTGTCTTGATTAAAAGACTGTAACTTTATATGAGGATAACCCTGGTGTCTTCTCAGGGCGGTAGTTTATCTCTTTAAATTTTTTTATATTTTCTTCCTAAAAAGCCTTTTAAAAATAACCTTTCACCCCCTCATCCATGTGCTTAGAAAAATAGAAATAATCACCTGCTCAATCATCTTTGATTTCTGCATTTATTCTGTCAGAAGAATGCTTGCATACTAATTGAAGTGATGGCTTTTGTGTTTTCAATAGCTAATCATGTAATTATGTCTTGCCTAGACACTGTTGGGTCTATTTGAATAAGAGTGATCATGAGTTCAATAAGTTCTTAGCAGCTTCTCTTGTTAAACTTACCATGAAATGTAAGGAAACGAGGAGGCAGTTCCAGCTCCATACAAACTGCACCAAGAGTTGCTTCCAAAATGTGTCAAAAGCTGCTGTCCTAACCAAGGTTTCTGGTAGGTCACACTTCTGCTCCAGACTGTACATGATATCTTAAGAGTGAAACAATCCTGGAAGAAACAAACAGGGCCTGTGATGTCCTCCAGGACAAATTTGTTTGCTTATCACTGGTAGAAAATGACAGTTATTAGAAATGGTTAAACCTGGCTTTTTAATGTTATTGTGATTTTATATCCAATACAGAGATGGCTGGAATAATGTAAATAATGTTTTCTCTTCAATATGATTATCTCAATCCAATCTCCAAGTATTAAATAGATAAATATATGTACTTTTTTAAATCATCAGAGTATAATTCATGGTTTTCCTTGAGAGAATTCAAATCATAGTGAAATAAATAAAGCAATGCAAGTGTTCTATTGTTAATGGTGTCATATTAATTCAGTTTACTTTATTTATTGACTTTTGACACTTGACATTTCATAAAATTTTCCTTTCTTTTGAATATAAATTAGTGATCTCTACTTGATTTCCTTTTATGGATAGAAAATAGCTTGCATTTTGTTAACTACTGATTAAAGAGATAGCCAATGGTCTTGAATTTGCGGGGGAAAATTTGGCTTAGTGATATGATGTGACATCACTGTGCTTCAAGGCTGCAGCCACACTGGATCTCTATTCCAGATTCTTTACCATAACAACAGCTTTGCTTTTCAATTTACTGATTTGGCAGAGCCTGTGCAGTGATCAGTTCTGTCACTTTTACTGTTGAGGATAGTGATGTTTGAAAATGATCCCATGTGTTCTACAATGATTAATAATTTTCAGGATGTAACCAAGTAAATCCTGGTGAGCAACCAAAAAAAAGCATCTGTAAAGCATGCATGTTCTCTTTGCCAAGCATCTCCTGTGACTTATGTTCGGAGCTTCTTTTATATAAAGGCCTTGTTTTGGTTGAATATTTTGTTTCACTTGATTAATTTTGGATGAAATACTATTCACCATACCTCCCATGCCCTATAAAAATAATATTTTTTTTTTAAAAAGCCTTGATTAAGCAGCAAGGAGTCAGGGTCATCAGGACAGACATGGTTGCATGAGAAACAATGACACAGAAAATGCTGCCACAAGCAAACAACGCTGATAACCAGGAGTAGCAGAAATGGGGAGTTTTCTGGTTTCTCACTGATCTTGCTTTCAAGTTCTTACCTATCAAGAAGTCAGTAGGCTCAAATACTAGGAAATATTCTTCTTCCTGATACAGAGCAGAGAGAGTACAGACAGCTTATCTGGGAGTCAGTTCATTTTGAAAGAAAGCTTCAGTTACTGATTTAAGTCCAGTCATATTTAATACGACAATAAAGCAAAAGGAAAATGTGCAGGTGGCAGATGAAAGCTTGGCAGGAGATTCCCTAGAGTTGGTCTCCAAGTCCTGCCCCTGAGGTCCACAAGGAAGGTTCATAGATGCATATTGGCCCTGTGGAGTCCTGGAAACAGGAAGTAAAGGACAGCACGAAGTAAGGAAGGAGACAAAGTTCTTCCAGGGGAAAGTATCCATAGAACATTGACTTGAAAACAAAAAACATGAAATTATTTTGAGGATTCAGAAAAGGTTGGAATAATATGGTCAGAAATTCAGGAAAGCAAAATCATAGCTCCTAAGGATGGAGCTTCATCCAGTAAGCACATCTTGAAAGTCAGAAAAGTAAAGTGCTAACACTGAAGATACCCAAGTCTGACAAGTGCAGTTGAGTAGTTATAAGGGGAAGTCATTTTAAATTGTTACAGGTTTAACTAAAATACACGTAAGTTTAATTTCATTTAATTTTATTACATTTAAAAAGCTATATTTTTATTGTTGTTCACCAAATGGCATTTGCTGTGAGTAGAAAACAAAAGAAATAGAGAATCAGGAAGAATTTTGTTCTTTCCTGGTGTTTGGTTTTGTTTTGAGGTTTTTTGATACCTGTCTTTGAGCCATCATTGTTTGATGCCAGGGCACCACCGCTAGCAGGGAAAAGCATATAGAGCACTGTAAAGCAGATAGGAAAATTGCCTTCACAAGCACAGCTAGCTTCTCAGCCCGTGATTTTCTCAGAGTACACACACATTTGCCTAAAAGAAAAAGCAAGGACAAGAGACCAAGTAAACAAACCAGAATAGATACTCTTTATAAATGATTAAATCGCCACATAAATTAAAGTGTATAAATGAATAATCAAGTATATATATTAAAGATTGCATTGTGCTTGGAAGAAACTTTGGCTATAGAAAAAAAAAAAAAAAACAATAAAGGGTCTAGACTTTAAGAGCTTATTTTCTTTTCCCAAATGAGCTTTAAATATTCTTAGAATACAGGAATCCCCTAGACGAGAATTATAAAAATCAAATAGACTTTGGTTTATGAAGGCACGATTGGGATTATAGTTACCATAGCAACTTGAGCAATGAAACTATATCTAAAATCCTTTTATAGGATTTATCCACATCTGGACCTTTTACAGGTATATACATTAAGGTTATTTATATTATGACCACTCGTTCACTGTTGTAGCACTAGTGACCCATTTGTTATATCAAATGATAATTTTTTTCAGTTAAACACACAGCTATAGAATTATAAGACTGCAATAAATTCCTGTGAAATATAAGACATGAATTCTCTTCTGTGTTATTAACCATCTCAGTTTTACCTCCTTAATCACTATTTTCTGGGGCGGGGGGGAATCAAATTTTTTTATGATCAAATAATCTTAATTGTTTTCTAGATCTGTTTAGCTAACAACTCTTTTAAAAACCACTATGAATTCTCTTAGTGTAAATTCTTACATTTGTTATAAGTACTTGAGAAAATATAAGAACATATGCAAAGAAAATTAAAACACTAAATAAATATCCTACAGGTCAGATAGCACTGTGATGTCTATGGAAGTTAAATGCCAACTTCTACACTGTGTCTGTGCACGTACACTGAGAAAGGGTGTGCTTTTCTTTTATTTGGTCCTTGTAAAAATTGGAGTTGCAAAATTACAGTACTTATTACTCTGTTTTGAGTCAGGTAATACTATGTATCAGCTTTTCCTGTAAATGCTTTTGTTATTTTTTTCAAATTTACTTTTAAAATGTAATGTATTGGTACATTGTCTGCACATTGTTAGTATTCTGTCTAAACTCCACCTCCACAGTTACCTGGCAACAGACAGCTATGCTCCGCCCCACAGTTACCTGTCAATAGCCAGGTAGGCCTGGCCCACTATAAAAGGGCCTGCTTGCCCTCTCCTCTCTCTCTTGCTCTCTGGATCTCTTGACTCTTACTCTAGTTTCTCTATGTCTCTTCGCCCCTATCCCCTTCCCTTTCCCCTCTCTCCACGAGAGTCATGCATGCCTCTGTTCTCTCTATAGATAGATAGATAGATAGATAGATAGATAGATAGATAGATAGATAGATAGATCTGTCTCTCTCTGCCTCTAGTACCCTCCTGGCTCCCTCTCCATGCCCTGAATAAACTCTATTCTATGCTATACCGGTTTGTGACTGGTCCCCAGGGGGAAGAGATGCCTCGTCATGGGCCGCTGAGACATCCCCTTCCCCCATACCTCTCCACACACCCACAGGATATACTCTCTTTATTTCATTATCTTTTTTATAATCGTATATCATATATGTCTGGGAAAAACAGTATTGGGTGCCTAGGGAAGTCACAAGAAGATGTCATGAACTGCAGGTAAGAAAGTTGTGAGCCATCATATTGTGCTATGTACTATATCCAGGTCCTCTGAAAGAGTGCAGTGATCTTAACTGCTGAGGCACTTAACTAGCCCTAATTTTTCACAGGTTTTGTACTCACTTTTAAAATAATGTCCTAAAATTCACTCATCTGGCTAGACAATAATTGACCTCTCTGTTTCTCTGTTTCTTGACATGTACATTATTCCTTTCTGGTGACTGTCACATACAGAACTGAAAACAAGCATATATATCTCTAATACCTTAATATGTCCCCAAAGTTAATGTCTAGCAATAAAATTATAGTCCTTATTCACATCTTCAAGTTCTATACTCATTCATACCACCAATTACAAATCAAATATACATAAAATTGGATCTACACTAAAAATCTGCATCTTTATTTTTCTGCATCCTTATAGTTATTCCCTGTTAGGTAAGCATGGCAAGCAGAGATGGCTAAAAGTATGTAAAGGATGTGAAAGTATGATTTACAAATGCTTGACTATGTCATATAAAGAACTTGCTGCTACCATAAAATTCTGTAAGTATTCACTGTTAAAGTGGGATGAGACCAACTTCCACATATAGCAAGGCTAAGTTCATAAGGTGACCTACCTTTATGTATATACAAGTGTCCCTATGTCTCGTGTCTTATGTTTGATTGGCAGCATTCATTTCAGTTCAGAGAGCTTATGTGCCTTGATTGGCTGGTGCTTGCTAAAGTCTCAGATGAGAAATACTGAGAGGCCAACAACAAACAACAAAAAAAAAAAAAGGCCTGAGAAATTGACTTACAATAGAACCCAATCTGCATCCACGTACAAGGAAGGACCTCCGGCTTATGTTTGGCCAGAGTTATTGCCTAACTACTTCCTATAACAGTTAATTAAAGATTAGGTTGATTGTTTCAGATGTAATTTCAGACCGTTTTTGATGGTATATGATCTTGCTTCAGAGCACCCACCTGTCAGCTTATAGTCACTCTATTATTGCCAAGCTGGATACCCTGCTCTCACCCCCTAACTTGCTCCTATTTTTCTATAAAAACTTGTCCTGATGAAGGTTCAAGTTGGCTCTGCCTTCCCTTCCTGTCCTGCTGTGTCAGGGTTGAGTTAGAAGAGAGCTCAAGCCTGAGTTTATAATAAAAAGACACTAATGCTATTACATTAAAAATGGCTCCTTGGTGGTCTTCTGGGGTTCCACAATGCTTCTGGGCACAACAATACTTTCAGATTTGCTGGTGAAAGATGAAAAAGCAAGAATATTTTGTTGTTCACTGCGCTAGAAAATTCAACTGGGTTTTTCCAATAAAATGTGTGGATTTGTTCCTGCTTCTACCTAGGTCAGTCAAGGCCATCTAGAGTTGAACATTGCGTGGCTATTTTTTTAAAGGGATATACTAACAAAGGATAGCCAAGATACGATTTGATGCAATCATTTTTAGATCATTCCTGATGTATTTAAACATTATCAACATAAAAATCCTACCATTTCTTCCACATTAAGAAGAGATGAGACAGAAAGTTTTGACCATACACCTGGGGGGAGAACATGAAGCCAAGGCTGATAGGGATTGATGGGACCCATCGCCATGGAAATAATCTCCAAGAATTATTATACCTGGCTCTCACAAAAGTCTTTTATATTATGTGACAACATCTTCTGTCTAAAGCTTGTTACAACAACATAGAACTACAACCTTATTAACAGTATGAGCAGAATAAAATCATTTATCATGAATACGTATGCAGATACATAAAATTCTGGAATTGCTAATCTGCATTGTTGAATGCATAGGTGATTTGACTACTTTCAAATCAAACCTCACCACAGTGTGATAAGAAAAGCTTGCTCTTAGCTTGACATATGTTAATTTATAAACATTCTATTTATGATACAAACTCGATACCTTTTTATTTTCTTATGTGGCTATTTTAAACTCCTGTGTCATAAACATGAAAAAATAAGACATCTTTTTATATTATAAGACTAACTCTTGCATTAGTTTCCATAATTACGTAGAAATGGAAAAATATTTAGATTTAACTTGATTGTTTCTTGATGATTCTATTAGAAGAGTTCATTTAAAAACATGTATGTGAGCTCATTTTCAAAATAAATTGTATCCTGACATCCTAAGGAAATGATGAGGGTCACACTTACAGCCTATTTTTGAGAATCATTTAAATTTGTTGTTAGAGAGATGGCTTCTCAGGTAAGTCTTTCTGCTAATGTAGTGGACCAAAGTCTGGCTTCCAGTTACCCAAGTCAGGTGGCTCTAAGCTGTCTATAATTTCAGCTCCAGGAGAACTCAAGTCCCATCCATCTCTTCCTCTCTCTCTCTCTCTCTCTCTCTTTCTCCCCCATGTGTGTGTTTGTGTATGTTTTGTGTGTTGTGTTGTGTGTGTGTGCGTGTGTGTGTGTGTGTATTGTGTGTGTGCTACTACCATCTGCAAATGGCCAAAGGCAGCTTAAAGGGAAATGGGTTTATTTCTCAAGTCACAATCCATGCCTGAGGGAAGTCAGGGCAGGAACTCAAGGTAGGAGGAACCTGGAAGCAGGAACTGAAGCATAAGCATGGGAATAAAATGCTGATTACCAGCTTGCCCTCCTAATTTGGCCATCTTGCTTTGTTATACAACTCAGGACTAACTCCCAATGGGTAGTACCACCTGCAGTGGACCAGGGCATCCCATATCAGCCATTAATCAAGAAATATCCCATAAGCTTGTCTACAAAACAAAATAATGTATTGGAAGCATTTATATTTATTTATTTATTTATTTATTTATTATTATTGACTCTCTTTCCAAATGACTGGATTGTGGCAAGCTGACAAAAAGCTAACTAAAATATACATATACACGTATGTAAAAATAGATGTTTATAAAATAATTGTTTATTTCTTTTTATGCTTGCCATTATGTTTTTCATTATGAAGATATTATTATATGTAGCTATGTTTTCAAACTTTTTATTGATTCTTTGTGAATTTCACATCACATCATGCACCCATATACTACTTATCTCTTCATCCCATATCCACTTTCTACCTTGTAAAACTCCTCCACCCAAAAGAAATAAAATAAACTTACATTTCACAATATGTCCCAAACCTTTAATCTGCACATCTTTGCTTGCAATGTTCATTGAAATGATCATTGGTCTGGTTTGAGACCTCTGGCTTCTACTACATTGTCAGTACAGGATGCTCACAGGGACACCTCTCAGATATTTGGTATCCTGTATCATGGAGATCTTGCAGCTTTGGATCTGCAGGACTGCCTCTTCACATGGTCCAGTAATCCATGGATAGGGAGATGTTGTGGTAAGGCCAACTCAAAGCCCTGGATCTGGGCCTGAGTGTACTGTGTTGACCTCCCAACTATTTCATACCTAAACCACCAGGGCAGGTTCTCCAGCACTGTCCCAGATAGCTTACCCAATGCTGCAGGTAGCAAAGGGCAGGAAGGGCTCTCCTGCACCTTTGCCACCGGGGCCATCTATATGTTATTCCTGGAGAGTTCCAGAGGGTTAGCAGTTCTATTTTCATTGTTTTCTCTTGTGAGAGCATGTCTGGATGAACCTTATAACCCACCATAGGATTGTATGGTCCTCAACTTGATAAGAAGCAAACCTTTTCTTTAGAATCATTTCTAGAATGAAATTTGTTAGAATGCTTGAGTGTCTCAAATAATAAGGATAACTTCAAATTTCTCTGATAATGAAATATGGCATTACATTTATTGCAGGGCCTAGAATTTAATCAGACTGAAGAGCAATTTGATCATTGGTTTCTAAGCACTTAGATGCTGAACTGAGCAATGAGCCTAGGCTAGCTTTTAAGAAAATTTAGAAAGCAAGAGAAAGGAAGGAAGAAAGAATGAAAGAAAGGAAGAAAGAAAGAAACTTTGATGACAATTAACTAACATGAGTTCAAAAAAGAGTGAAGATCTGGAAATATGTCAAGAAACAGGGATAGTCAATAAAGCACAGCACTTATGTCCAACTATAATGTACCATAGCTACAATGGGGAGAGAAGTTTAGAAAATTAGCTGGAAGCTACCTAGACTGCTAGTTAAGCTAAGCATTAGGTACTCTGTCAACAAAGGGGTCTTTAATCTTCCAGGATTGGTGGTGATGGTGGTAGTTGTGGAGGTAGTGTGTCTTAGTTAGGGTTTTACTGTGAACAGACACCATGACCAAGGCAACTCTTATAAAGGACATTTAATTGGGGCAGGATTACAGGTTCAGAGGTTCAGTCCATTATCATAAAGGGTTGGGAGCATGGCAGCATTCATGAAAACATGGGACTGGAAGAGCTGAGATTTCCTACCTCTTGTTCCAAAAGCACGTAGAAAATAGCTTCCAGCCAGTTAGGGGAAGGATATTAAAGTGTGCACCCACAGAGATGCACCTACTCTAAGAAGGCCACACCTACTCCCACAAGGCCACACCTATCCAACAAGAGCACACCTCCTAATAGTGCCGCTCCCTGGGCCAAGCATATACAGACCATCACATGGTGTGTGTGTGCATGCATGCATGCATGTGCAGACATATGCATCTACCTTCTCTATAATCAATATTAAGTAATGTATTCATTCTGTTTCTTGCTTGTACAATCATTTGCAGAATATTTGCTGAAATATTTGATCACAAATAATGGAACTTTTTTCTGTTTTTCATAGATTATGTATTGATATATTACTGATTACATATATTTTCACACATTTTAGAAAGAGTCTTACTGTGACTAGGGCAATGGCTCAATGGTTAAGTGAATTTTTGTCTTCAAGGGACCAAAGGTCAGTTCCCAGCACATGAATGGAAGCTTACAACTGTCTCTAATTCCATTTCCACAGTATCTGCCACCTTCTTCTGGCTTCAGGTCACCAGGCACATGTGGTAAACAAAGATATATATAGCCAAAACACTAATATACTCAAAATAAGCAAACAAACAATTATGTTGTACCTTATACTCTGTAAAGTTTTAGACCTGACTCATGATTCTAGTTCCATGTTTGATGGACATGCAGTCAGCCTACCTCTGAATCGTGCAATATGTTCTGGGAAAAAAAAGTTCCTGCTATGACAACAGATCACAATATCCTATGAGACACACAGATGACTTCAAGAAATCATGATGAATAGTGTGCTTAAGAAAGAGGGCAGAGTACACTCATTGAAATATATAAATCTCATGTACCTAATTTTGATGATTCTAACAAACATATACAGCTATGTATCTAAACATCTAATGAAGACAGGAGAGTCCTGTTCTTAAGATAGCCCTGTTCTTTAAAACTTAGTTCCCACCTTTATTAGCATTTACGGTCCATATTATTCCATTAATTATATTTATAATGTATTAATTTATATTTAATAATATATACTATCATATTTATAATTTTGCCCAACTAAAACTGTTATATGGGTCAGCAGTTAAAAACTACTTGCTTCTTTTTAGGATAGCCACGTTCAGTTCCTAATACCCAAGTTGGCTGGCTTACAACTTGTAATTCTAAAACTAAAATATCCAATGCTGTCTACCGGCTTCCAAGGACACATACATATACAGGATACACTCATACAGACATGTATAAAGGAACACAGAAAAATAACATTGTGTAAATTATATCATAATTTGTATGGTCTGCTTTCTATGTAGTTTATTTCCTTCAGTGTAATGTTTAGCACACATATGTGATACTATGTGCTGTTCATCGACGCCTTTCATAAAGTGATGAGACTGTTCCCTGAGTTGTAGCACTCTCTTCCTGTGGGAATTTGGATTGCTTACAGTTTGGTGTTAATATAAGTGAAATTGCTATAAATATTTTAACATATTTCTTTGTGAGGAAGTTTCTAGTTCACTTTTATATTTTTAAGGCCTATTGGTAGAATAACAAACAATAACAAATGACAAAAATCTTGAGTAATGTGTAAGAGAAGTAAAAGGAAACACTCAGAAAGAAATACAGATATGTATAATACAATGTGTCAGCCTTAAAACGGAGGAAATGATTCCATTCATAATATGGATGGATCAGATTGTTAAGAGTACATGGAGCAGAGGGACTTAGGAGAACATGATACACATGTTGTCAGCAAGAACAAGTTTCAAAGATGTATACTGATCTCTGAACCCATCAACCATAGGCATTAAGTAGGCAGTATTGGGCATGTCGATCATTTCTCAAACTGGTTTTAAGAACAAGAGGTAGAGGTTAGATGGGATGTCAGATGTTACATGCTGACAGGAGCCTGATATAGCTGTCTCCTTAGAAGTCTGCAAAGTCCGACATACTCAGAGGCAGAAGCCCACAGCTAACCATTAAACATGATCACGGGGTTCCCAATGGAGAAGATAGAGTGAAGGCTGAAGGAGTTGAGAGGATTCGAGGACACCATGAGGAAAGCAACAATCCCAACCAACCAGAGCCCCAGGGTCTCTAAACCACAGCCTAGGAGCGCTTAGGGAGTGGTCCCATGGCTCCAGCTATATATGCAAGGGAGCTTATATTAAGTGGGAGAAGAGATCCTTGGTCCCATGAAGGCTGGACATCGTGGGGGGGATACTCGAGGGTGGGGAGGTGAGGTACAGGAGGGTGGGTGGGGTACACCAACGTGGAGACAGGAGGAGGGGAAAGGGATAGTGAGTTTCCTGGGAGGGAGGGGGGGAAATGGGGTAAGGAGAGAACATTGAAATGTAAAAAAATTTTCCAATAAAAATTTCCAATAAAAAAAAAAAAAAAGAAATAGGGCTAGTGGAATAGCTCAGCAGATAACGATTAATTACAGACAAGATGATCATCTGAGTATAATCCTGAGACTCACATGGTGAAAAGAGAAACAAGTCCTGAAATTGTCCATGATCTCTACATACATGTGTGTAGCACACACTTGTGCACCCAAAAAATACCAAACTACTAAAAGTAAATAATATAAACGAGAAGTTCCTCTACCATTCCTTCCAGATTATTATTACTTCAGAAACATCCTTGCAAATTTTTCCACTATTTTTATTGTTATTTAGCATTATGTTATTTCATTTTCAAATATTTAAGTCTTTTCTGAATCTCATTTTTTATTTTTGTATTGTATGTTTAAAATTTTCAGAATATGTGTGTCATTAAATTTGAATCTTTCCTGAAATGTGTACTTTTTAATTTTTTTTTGCACTTTGTCCTTTGGATGACCTGTTATAAGTAGTTAGAAAATCTTCTTTTTACTATTGGGTACATCATTCTTTATATACTTAATTAAGCCAACACCATAGTCTGCTGATAGACTACTACTCCATTTACGTATTATTAGTCATTTGAGCTCTGTCACTCTGAAAAAAGTGGTTTAAAATTTCTGATTATTGTTGAGGAAGTATTTTTTTCTTATTTTAATCCAACAATACTTATTAGATGCTGAAATGAAGCTAGTGAGACTACAGGCTTTTGTTCGAATGTCTTTGTGACTGACTTACTGGTTATCAAAGGGCTTCTCTTCTCTCTCTAACCATCTTTGTTTTATAAGCAACTGATTCTTGTTTTGTCCAGTGTTTTATGACATGTTCTTGCAATCATTTGCTATCCATATTTCTTGTTAGGTGCACTATACACTTATTTAAATGATTCTCCTTTTGTATTTTCATTATCTTTTTGGTTTTTTTTTTTTTTTTTTTTTTTTTTTTTTTTTTTGGAAACTTTTATGCATTCATGATTTCTGGAAACATTTAAATGGCTATATTTAAGCATTTCACCTTACTCGGTATGGTTTTTGTTTTGTCACTTGAAGCTGTGTTTTCTTCTCTTGGGTTAAACTCAGTAATTTAATGCTTTTAGTAATGTATCTTCTTTTCAAAGTAGTTTTTTAGTCACAGCATTTTATATTTTGTTAATAGACCCTGCCAAGATGTAACTGTATTTCCTCAACTTATCAGTGCATAGTTAGAATTAATACTGAACAACCTCACAGAAATCATAAGCACCATAAAAGAATCAAAAACACATTTACCATCTTCCTTCCTACTGTGGTCAAGTGTTGCGATTCCACATTTATTATAATACCCTCATAAACCATTTTATTAATTTTACTATAAATCACAGTTTGTGTCTTTGAAAATAAAGAATGCAATCACTCACCCTTTTGCATTTACCCACACGCTTACCACCTAGAGTCTTCTTAGTTTCTTCTTACAGATAAATTGTCTGTTTGGAAATTTTTCTATCCACTTCATGGGTTTCCTATTTCTTTCAGTGAGAGTCTGCTTGTTTTTACACAGCCCAGTGCCTCACAGTGAACTTGCACACAAATCTCAGCACATCCCTCTTTAGAGCTCTCTCCATTCTCTTCCAATTCAAACCAACCAACTGGGCAGCACCAAAACCCAACATTTGATTCTCAGTCCAAAGATCTACTTGTTTGGCCTCTTCCCATAAAATTCTTGCAGAAAGAAACTAAAGAAAATCTAGAGTTCATTGATTTCTGTTAAACTTTAAAAATATCTGGTCAAGGTATGCATTTTCAACAGAACTTGAGATGTAACCTTTTGCTTCATGCATCCTACTTTATGTGAGGGTGCAGCTAGAGGCCATTGCCTCCATCAGATTCAACTGAATCTTACATTTTAAAATTATTACTTATCATAAAACTGATACTCATCCAGGCTTGGAGTTATACGTCTTTTATCCCACAACTTGAGGTGCAGAGGCAAGTAAATCTCTGTGAGTTCAAGGCTAGCCTGGTTTATAGAGTAAATCCTAGGCCAGCCAGGATTATACAGTAAGAGTTCATCCCCCAAAACAAATAAAACAAAAACATACAGATAAAAACAAACTGAATTAACAGCAAAAAAAAAATAAAAATAAAAACTGGATCCTAATTAGAATTTCTAGAAAGTATCAAAAGTAGAAAATAACATAAAAAAGGAGAAATCATAGTTTTCAAATACCATTTACAAACTATTCAGAGAACTTTCCCAATATTTCTTAAATATAACACACATAAGTATCAATAACCAAGTGATAGACTAAGAGAAGTTACTAGCATTCAGTTATCTCCTTCTGAACACTTATTCTGCTCTGTCTTGGTCCATGATGGTTTGTTAACAATTAATTCATGAGTGTTATCATATGCTGAATGTTTATGCATTCAAGAGCCACAACAGACCAAAAGAGGACATTGATCCCTTTGAAGTGGAGTTACTGTGATTCTGATTCACTGATGTGATTGCAGGGAGTTGAACCCAGGTCCCTGCTAACAACATAAGCATTGTTAAGTACTGAGCCATCTCTTGAGGCCCCCAGTGCAGCACTTCCAAATGAATGAAAAATGAAATATAAAGAAAAGTATTTAACATCTAATAGATGTCTGAAATATTTAAGAACACTTTGAAACATAGCTCTCAGGTATCTTCCAATGTCTAATTGTTCTGTATTTACTGCAAAGATTGCATCCTATTTGTAATTATTCAATGATTCTGCATGCCCATTCTCATTATTCTGTTTATATAACATCTTATTCTCAAATCAACAGCATAATATTTCAGAGTGACAGCTGTAACAGGATGCCTAAATTTGTCCCAATAATATTTATAATTTGGCAATCTTAAAATATTTTCCTTTCAGACCTTACAGGTTATCTATATCTCTGTCTCTATGTTTGTATGTCTCTCTCTATTTCCCATCCTCATGCCAAGAAAACTGTCTGTGATAGAATGAATAGGAGGAAACATGTCACTCTTTAAATACTGTACACTTAAAGAGGAAGAAAGATTCTGAAGAATATTGTGCTGATATGATTATCAAATCTAACCAAAGCTCCAAGTAGAGTCCAAGTGTATAACCTTGACTTAAATTCTCACACAGATTTCTTGTTCGATCTTTAGAAGTCTCAGCAATACTCACAAAGCTGCACTTCCTAAGTGCATTTATCCCGTTTCAACAATTACATTTGCTTAAGGATGGAGTATACAGGGACTTCAGTAATACCATTTCTTTTCTGTGTGGTGCCACTAAGCAGTCCCCTCTTACTTATAATTTAAAACCTTAAAACTGTGCTACTGAATGAGTGTTGGACAAACAAATATGCTGCCTTAAAGCAATATCTAGAAAACTGAACTACTGTTACTAAATAAACTGCCTCCCAAGTAAACACAACGATCCCTTCAGAGGTGCAGACTTAGGAACTATTATCCTAAACAAACACAACATCATTTATTTTGAAGAAATCTGGAACACTGTACGTCAAAGCACCTGTAAGTTATCAGAATTGACCTTCTAAATTTGCAAATAAAGAAACTGAGACCCTGATACAGAAAGGACTTGCTGAGAGGCAAAGAAAAAAAAAATACACTACAAACTAGCAAAGGGGAAGTTACCTGTTTCTGTCCACACACTCCACCTTTTCTGCATCCAATGTATCACTACCATGATCATTTTAACCTGTTCTGAAAGCAGGGCATGTGATTTGTTCTGTTCCATGAACCTGGGTGATAGAGGCATTAAAATCATAATTGTGTCTACATGAATTAGATAATATTCTTACTCCTACCTTATTTAAAGCTACTTCTATGAATCATGTTCTGAATATACAAATGGGTGAATGTCCTCATTAAAATTAATCAAAATAAAAATACTTTTTAAAGGGAATACTTTAATCCTGAAATAACTCAGATTATAATTTAAAAAATTATGTCAGAATCCAAGTCGTTGCTATTCCTGTTGAGGTGGTGATAATGGCTTCTGTGTAAAGTGTGTCATTGTCAAATAATAATGATAAAGAAATTCCCAGTCAACTCTGTTCGAAATGGATCCTTCCATGCACCAAGACATAGTTAGAAAAATAAATTGGTAAATTAAATCCTAGATCTTAGAGTCAATGTTCAATGGATCAAGTCTGATTGTGTCTATTTGTTTTCATTGTGGTAAAGTACACATACCATTAAACTTATATTTCTAACATTTTATGAACAAATAGTTCAGTGCTGTTAAATACCTCTAATATCACCAGCATTACTGCACAGCTCCAAACTTTTCTATATGTGAAAATGAACTTTACAAATAAAAAACTCTCCACTGTCTATCAGCAATCACAATTGTACTTTTGCATCTAGTTTTGCTCTCACTACTTGACATCTATGGAATCTGGGAAAGGGAAATACTAGTTTTTTTGAGAATTTCATGCACTAAGTTTTTATCATACTCATTATCCCTCCCACAAGTTCTCCCAGATCCAACACCATTTCCCATGTGCCCAACTTTATGCTTCTCCCACATCAAGACCAATCTGTGCATCCCAAATATCTTAGATATGTGGCCTCACACTAGAGCATGGTTGACTTACCAATGGTAACACTCTTTAAGAAAACAGTCTCTCCTTCTCCCAACGACTAGTATTTACCAGTTGCTGCTCAGGTATGAATGAAACTTCATGCCCAAACCCTCATTATGTGAGGATTAGGTTGAGGCTGGGCTTACACTGCTATGGTGCAGGCTGCCACATGCTTTGACTTCATATGTGCAACTGTCTTGCTGTATCTAGAAGTAGCCTTCCTTGTCATTGGGTTCTTACAATCTTTCTGCATCATCCTCTGCAATGATCCTGAACCTTGGAAAGATGGAATGTAAAATAAATAATCCACTTAGGGCTGAGGATTCTTCAGTCTCTTACTTTCTGTGTCTTGGTTAGTTGTTAGTTTTTGAATATAATATTAAAAAACAATCCGTGCAATCACTGACGACATTCTAGTAATACAGTTTCCCTCCCCATTGGGAGCTGCAAGTCCAAGTCTTCCCTGTTTCCCAGCGATCTTCCCAGTCATTTATTATACACAACAGTTAGTCTCTGTTAATAGACTTCTCAAAATTATTTCTGTTCATGTGTTAATCTCTACATCAAAATTATGCTGTTTTTGTTGCTGTGGTTTTATAAATAACTTTGAAATAAGGAACTGTGACACTTCATACATTTTTCTTCCTCTTTGAGAAGCTAGAACTATTAGGGGTTCCTTGAGAGTCTGTGTAATTTTAGGATAGGATTTTTCATTTCTATACAGTTACTAGGGGTTGCATTGAGATTTTCTTATACTTGGAGTATTCTTACAGCTCATGAACATAAGATGAATACCTATAACCTGTACTGGCTCAGCAGAAATAAAATTTAGAACACTTTGTCCCTCCCTTGGCTATCAGATATTGAACAATGCTCTATAGAAAATTTCCAAACCTACAATATTATAATATTATAGTAATATTATAATATTACTAGGAATCTTATTCAAGAAAACAGCTGAAAACTGGTACCAACCTAAGGAAAAAACTGGATTCAAGAAATGGATTCCATAAAGTTCTAGAAATTTTTCATATTATCTTGCAGGCAAGAATAGAACTAAGCAATGATGAATGCTTCATAGGAGTAACCCGTGTGGAGAGCTTTTGGGTAAGCCCACTCGTCAGTCATGGGATCTTGAGGGAGTGAGTAAGGTACTGAAGAGAATGGACGGTTAAACAACATTGTGGTATGACCCAGCACCATGCCTAGAACAGAACGTCTTATCTGTGCTTATGTCTGGTATTCTACCTAATCATAAATCTTGTAGCATGCTATACAAGAGAGGCTGGTGGCAGACAGGACAAGTAACTGGATTCTTCTGAATGTGGCATGAAATTAAATATCTTTCTCTGTTTTTAAATATTAACTGTGTTTTAATTAGATTATTGATCATGAGTAACAACTGTTAGGCATGCCATGGCGTAGATTTTAAACCTATAACTCTGGTGTTTTCCATTTTGATACTTCTCTGGCCAAACCATCAGCCATCAGCCCAAGGAAAACTTAAGCTATTTAGAGGTTGTGTCTTTTTGGCTGCAAGCAAGCTAGGTGCAAAGTTTTAAAGGAACACTTTCAAGGTGGCTGGCCATAGCAATGCTTGCTTTACTAGGGAAAGCAGCATGCAACATTCATGACAAACATTGAAATCAACTGCAAAGTTGCAAGATGGACTCGAGGTGCTTTTACTTTCACTCTTTTCTCAGAATTTCTTTTTAGTTAATTTTAACTAAAAGAAACAAAACAACAACAAAAATAGCTCTTTATGGAGTAATCAGCATGTGTTATGTTGTAAATTCATGGAAGTTTGGAACCTTAATGTCAGGCTGGACTCACAAAAACTAGTTAAAGCTTGTGGAAGAGGGACAATCTATCCATTGCTTCTGGGATGCTGCAGAATGGAGAGAGAAGCAGTAGGAGATGTTTCTTAACGTCCAGAGCTATGCTTCTATGCAAGAGAGTACAAGATGCCAGGGAAGTAAAGAATCCAGGACCCAATAGGGATGACTAGCAGAAATGCGCAGCTAAGGGGAAACAGAACCTGTAGAGACCACATACAGTAGATAGGCACGGACCCCAGTAGAGGGATGGGCCCACTCACCCATCTCAAAGTTTTTAACATAGAAACATTCCTGTACAAAGGAAAGTCAGGGAAAAAATGGAGCAGAGAGTGAGAAGGACCATCCAGAGACCACCTCATCTGGGAATCCATCCCATCTGTAGACACCAAACCCCTACACTGTTGCTCTTGTCAAGAGACGCTTGCTGACAGGAACCTGGTATGGCTGTTCCTTGGGAGTTTCAGCCAGCAACTGACCATGCAGATGCAGATGCTAACAGTCAACCACCAGACTGAACTCAGGGACCAGTGTGGGAGCTAGCAGAAGGAATGAGGGAGTGGAAGGAGATTGCAACCCCATAGGAAGAACAATGTCAGCTGACTGGACCACCCAGTTCTCCCAGGGACTAGACCACCAACCAAGGAGTGTACAAGAATGGATCCATGGCTCCAGATACATATGTAGCTGAGGATGACCTGATAGCAATGGGAAGGGAGGTCCTTGTCCTGTGGAGGTTTTATGCCCGAGTGTAGGGGGATGCTGGAGCAGTGGGGCGGGATTGGGTGGGTGGGTAAGGGAGCATGTTCAAAGAGCCAAAGGGCTGATGGGAGGAAGGTTCTGGAAGGGTATCTCGGAAGGGGGATAGCATTTGAGATGTTAAAACGAATGGAATGATTAATTTAAAAAAAAGTAAGGAAAGAAAAAAGATGCATAAAGTGGAAACTTCAAATATTTACATCCTCTTTCCACTTATGATTTTCATATGCATGTATAACGATGATAAAACACAATTTATATATTAGACCGAAAAGATAAACCACAACAGTAATAAAATAATTAATGATCACAATACACTGTCATAAAACTTATGTGAATGTAATATTTTTCTCCATTCCTTTTGCTTTCACTCAATGAAAGCACTTTGTCTCTTCAGCATCTCTGAAATTCCCACACCACTGCCTTTCACTTGGAGTCTCTTACTGAATAAAACAAGGACTGTGAGCTTCCACGCTCTGAAGTACCCAAAGATTTAATCTTATGAGTAAGACAGCTGATAAATGACTGGCCAATATATAGTGTATACTTCTCAGACATTCTGGGAAAATGGATCACTTGCATCCCAGTTTGGCAAAGAAGGATGACACAACATTTTATCACATTCCAAAGAAAAATTCACAGTTTCGAAACATAAATGTTTATTTCTGGTATCTTCCATTTAACATTATCAGACTTGTGGAAATTTATAGATAATCAAAACCATGGCAAGTAGAATCATAGGAAATTTGAACTCTGTACTAAGATGAACAACACCAAAGGGACTCTTGGGAGGCACATGTGCAGTAGTGTGCCACAAACATCACATTGTACTGTGATGAACTTTTCTGAAGAATGATAAAAGTTGCTTGTGTCATTGATACACTAAGTTACAGAGAACTACAGTGTCAACACCTCTATACCCAAGAGACATGACAAGAAACAACTTCTTATAGCATATAGTATAGTAGAAATGAATGCATAATTGACTTAGTACTTAGAGATACAGACTTCAAAGAGCAGGGACTGTATTATGAATACTGTCTTGTTTCCATTTCCTCTGTAGAGTAAAGGTTACAACAGATGTGGATAAACCCAACCTGTAGACTATGAAAACCTACCTGAGAGATCTGTGTTGGTAACACCATATAAAGTTAAAATACCTCATGGGCAAGGACTTTTAAAAGTCAGAAGTTATTTAAACATAAAATACTATTTGGGCCAACACTGACTTTAATTCACAGAACCCTATGCATATCATATAAACGTTCTAACTTTATTTACATAACAAAGAGTGAACTTTATTCCAGATTGCCTCCAATGTCACTTAATTTGACCATAAAGGGGACTGAAAATAAAAACCATTAGGTTTTGTCATCAACAGACTATGTCCTACACACCCTACAAAATGAAACCTGAAATATCTATGTGTACACTATAAAGAGCAAAGCTACATTAAGCTCAAAGAGTGAAATAGTGTCACTAAGATGGGTTATTTTTATAATATTTTAATTATCATGTTTGTAGTATAAATAGTTACTTGGGAAACCATGATAACAGAATGTTCCATTATGTTTCAATACTAGTAAACACTTGAATTTCTATTATAAGACAAACAGCACAGTTACACTTTGGCTATAATATATAAATATTGTTTCATCTGTGTTTACCCAATATGCAAATGTAGTAAAGTAGAAAATGTTTTGAACAATAGCTATTTTTCTATATTTTATTACAATTATATTATCTTTGATTTTCCCTTTTTTTCCAATTATTTATTCTTCTCTCCTACAATACATCCCACCCTCAGCCTCCCTCTCTCCACTCCTCCCAGTTCCTCTCCCTCCTCCTGTCTTCCCGATAAACTGATCCTCTCTTTCCCTTCAGAAAAGAACAACCAGACTCTCAGTGATATCAACCAAACATGGCATAAAATATTACAATAAGACTAGGCACAACCCCTCATTTCCAGGCTATATTAGGCAACTTAATACAAAAGGGTTCCAAGAACAGGCAAAAGAGTCAGAGATAACCCCACTCTTACTGTTAGGAGTTCCACAAAATCCTCAAAATAATAACTACAGCATGTATATAGAGGACCTAGCACAGACTCATGTATGTCTTGTGATTACTGCTTCAGTCTCTATGAGCCCTGCTTAGTTGATTCTGTGGGCTATGTTCTCCTCATATACTCGACCCCTGCCTCAACCCCTCTTGCTCTTATAATCCTTCCTCTCCCTTGATGTTCCCTAAGCTTTGTCTAATGTTTGGGTGTGGGTCTCCTCATCTACTCCCATCAGCTGTGGGGAGTAAGCCTCTCTGGTGGCAATTGGGCTAGGCATGGGACTTATGAGTATAGTAAAAACATCATGAGGACCCATTTCATTGACTTTTGTCCTCGTCCTCCTCGTCCTCCTCCTCCTTGTCCTCCTAGGTTTCTGCTCCATCCAGCTTCAGGTTTCTAACCATTAAGACAGTGTTAGGCATGGGCTCCCTCTTGTGGCTGGGGCCTCAAGTTAGACCAGTTGTCCACTCCAACAAGCTCTGATCCACCATTCCCCCAGCACAATTTTTGCAAGCAGGATAGGTGTGGGGAGGCTTTCTCACTGAATTGTTGTCCCAGTCTCATGAATGGAGCCTTGTCTGGTTAAAGAAGATGGCCAGTTCAGATTCCAAATCCTCCATTACTTGGGGTCCTCGCCAGGATCATTCTCATTATTGCTAGAATTTTTCCACTGCATTAGGTTTCCACATGGCTCTTAGTGCCTCTTATTTCTCTCTCTTTTCTTTCCATCCCTCTCTTCCCAACCTGGTACCTGTTCCCAGTCCACACACAAAGTCTTTTCTATTTTCCCTTCCCAGAGAGATCCAGGTGGCCCCTATAGCCTTCCTTGTTACTTTTCCTTTCTGGGTCTGTGAATTATTGTGTGATTGTCCTATACTTAACAGCTAACATCCACTTATAAGTGAGTACATGTCAAGTTTGTCTTCTGGGTATAGGTTGCCTTGCTCAGGGTGATGTTTTCTAGTTCACTTATTTGCCTCCAAATTTCATGATGTCATTTTTTTTTTTTTTTTTTTTGCTAACAGCTGAGTAATATACAATTGTGTTAATATATCATATTTTCTGTATCCATTCTTTGGTATTATTTTAACTTTTTATATTTCAACATACAACGGGCCACATGCTCCACTATGTTTATAACGGCCTTATTTATAATAGCCAAAGCTGGAAAGAACCCAGATGTCCTTCAACAGAAGAATGGATACAGAAAATGTGATACATTTACACAATGGAGTACTACTCAGCTATTAAAAATAATGAGCTCATGAAATTCTTAGACAAATGGATGGACTAGAAAATATCATCCTGAGTGAGATGACCCAATCACAAAAGAACACACATGGTATGCACTCACTGATAAGCGGATATTAGTCCCAAAACACACAATACCTAAGATGCAACGCATAAACCTCATGAAACTCAAGAAGAAAGGAGGAAGACCAAAGTGAGGGTGCTTTTTGTCCTTTTTAGAATGAGTATCAAAAGATTCAACCAGAGCTCCCAGGATCTAAACCTCCAGCCTGAGAACAGACAGGGGCAAGCTGTCCTCTGAGAGGCTCTAACCAGCAGCTGACTCAGACAGATACAGACATCCAGAGCCAAACAGTGGATGGAGCTTGAGGACTCTTATAGAAGAATAGGGGGAAGGATTGTGGGCCCTAAGGAGATAGGAACTGCACAGGAAGATCAACAGAGTAAACCAACCTGAACCCTTGGAGCTCTCAGAGAATGAATCACCAACTGTGGAGCATACCTAGTCTACACAGATCTACCTCCATGGGCTGGACCTAGGCCTCCCTGCACATATGTTGTAAATGTGCAGCTTGGTTTTCATGCAGGTCTCAAACATCTGGAGTGGGGGCTATCCCAAAACATGCAGCCTGTATATGGAGTATGGTCTTCTAGCTGGGTGTCTCATCTGGCCCCAATGGGAGAGGAAGCACCTAGCCTCTCAGAGACTTAAAGTGGCAGGGTGGGGGATACAGGAGGAGGGAGGTACTCAGGAAAACAAGAGATGGGGAAGGATTGTGGGAGGGGTGACTGGGGACGGGTTATAAAGTGAATAAGCAAAAAAATAAAATTAAAAAAGGAAAAAAAAATAAATATAATTTAAACTAAACCTCACCTTCACTTGAGCTATTAACTACAAAATTTCTATATAAAATAAATATAAATTCTACTAAATTTAACTTAAAATAATCTGAGTCATACTGTAGTGAGATAACTTAGGGTAACATTTGTATTGATATATATTTTTACATAGAGATATTTACAATTGAAATCAACTATAGATTATAGGTACCTATTGTAGTAGTCTGAATAAAATGTTCCCCCATAGTCTTGACTGTTTGAATACTTGGTACCCAGTTAGGGATGCAGTTTGGGAATTTTAGAAGGTGAAAACTTGCTGGAAAATTATGTCACTATTTTGTTTTCTGTTTGTTTTGTTTGTTTGATTGTTTGTGTTTTTAAACCTAAGAGGTTTGAAAAGCGGTAAACCATTCTTATTTAATTCCTTCTGCTTCTTGCTTAAGGTATAAGATGTGAGGTCTCATCTTCTACTCCAAATACCATGTTTGCTCCTAGCTGTCCCTCCTATGATGATCTCTTATCTCTTTGAAATTGTAACCAAAGTAAACTCTCTCTTGACCAAGTTGCCTTGGTCAAGGTGTTTTGTTGCAGTAATAGAAAATTAACTAATATACATATTAATACTGCTCTTATAGAACATTTTAATGCTGCCCAATGTAATAGGAAATAAAAGTAAATAAAGTAGTTGAGTTGAAAAGATAAAGCCATTACTTATTACAAGATATATTACAAAATATTACTAAAGTATATTACATAAAACGTTTATTACTTAACACAAAAAATACTGTATGAAATTTACAGAGGATAGGTACCATATTTGGACACTTCCTTGTATGTCTGGTGCTTAAGAATTAACACATAATATATAAAAATTTTTATAATAAGTATGCATATAAATTATATTTATATATTATACATATTACATTGTATTATCATATATTATATTTATTAATTCTGGCAAATGCAACAAATACTGCTTTTCATGGAAAGAAGTAAGATGTAGGAAAAGTGAATATTTTGCTTAACATCAGATAGCATTTGAATAAAGAATTTGTATTTAATCTGTAAGAGCTTTGGCTTTTAGCCTAGGTTGTCCCTTCCCCAGTGTTTGCATATTCCAGATATTCAACTTCATTTTGAGGCTATTTATTGAATTCTGTTTGTTTGGTTCTGAATTTCATGAGTTAAGTTTTTAACATATTCACTGCCATTTCTTACTCTTTCCAGATGTGCCACCCCCCCATCAGAAGCCAGTTTTGTTTCCTCTTTTTGTTGTGCGTTTGTTTGTTTGTTTGTTTGTTTGTTTGTTTTGGCTTGATTTAGTTTTTCATTCATCAAGTCTAATTTCTACTGCCCTTATATTCTTGATTTGAGGCCTTCAACTAGAGCAGTGGATTTACCAGAGCCAACACTCTTACAGAAAACTCCCTGTTCTCCCCGCAGCTACAACTCCTTAGCTAGAAAGTAGGTCTTTTTGTCCACCTCTCCTCCCCATGTTGGAATTTGCCCTGGCTTGGGCTTGCATAAATCTTATGCAGGCTGCCACTACCTCTATGAGTTCATATGTGCAGTTGTCTTGCAGTGTCTAGATGCTGCTGTTTCCTTACAGTCATTCACCACTCCTGGATCATACAGTCTTTCTACCCCTATCCTCCATGTTTCTTGAGCCTTGATAAACTTATATTATAAACACAGAGTAGAAAACCAAAGCATCTCAGTATCAAGTATAATAAAAAGAAACACTGTTGATAGCAACTATGCTCCTAGAAAAATTAATCAGAAACTTATAGAGTTTATTAAGAGAAAATGATGTCATACTAATTTTTACATTAGAGTCGCAGATAACTGGAAAGACACAGTCATCAGTGAAAAAAGGAACCACAGTCCTATAGATGTCACTTGTTCCACAATTAGTTTATAAAAGTAATGAATTTCCAATTAAAATCTCAGACTTTATTTGATAAACGTAAAACCTTTTCCTAAGATCTATCTAGTAGCACACATAAGAAAGTAAAATGTTTGTTAGTTGAAAATGGATAATTGCCTTACTCTATTCAGTTGTTAATCTGTCATGTGTATTTACAGTTCTGGCACCAGAAAAGACAAATTTCTTTTGACATTTTGAATTTTTGACACGTACAAGTTTCTGTAATGTTTATGTGAGATACATCTACAAAGGAAAGCAAGCAATATATTTACTTTACAAAGCTGAGAGTCAGTGAGATGGTTCAATGGGTAAAGGAGACTTGGAATATAAACTCGATGACCTAGCATTGAACCACAGAATCTGTGATTGAGGGAACCAACCCAACTCTGAAAGTCATCCTCTGGCTTCTGCCTATGTGCTGGGAACGCATGAACAGTCACATACATGCACCATACCCCACGACTCACACACATTACAAAGCTGCAACAGAATTTCAGAGAAAGGCAGAGTAGGCAATTAAGGCATGCTAAGCATTTTACTTAGGTACTATATTTTAGGAAATCTCTAACTCAGAGAAAGCCCTCTAGAAGAAAGATGTATAACCTAGGATCAGAAGAACAAGCTAGAATTATTTAAATGAAGGTGGATTCCAAAGATAAATAGTCCATTGATAGATGAAGACATACTTATGAACCCTGTAAAAGGTATGCATAAAATTAAAAAATATGAACAAGAACAAAAGTGACAGAAGGGATGAAGAAGGTGTAGAGAGATGTGCAGGAGATGTGAGGATCTGCACTGCATCTCCAGTTGAGGGAAAGCAGAAAGAGAACACAGCCAGCAGCACCAATACTAACAAAAGATAGGAAGGACTGGGATGCAATGTGACCACTGGGAGCAGGAAGGGAAAAGAAAATCGATTTTCCTCAAAAGAAATGTTTTGTCAATAAAAGGGTAGTTTTTAAAAGAGAAGAGAAAACTGAGAATAAATTAACACGATTTTCAAAAGGTTTTTTGGAATTATTTATTTTCTGTGTGTAAGAATGCTTGTAAATGCCCTTGGAGGTCAGAAGAGGACATTGAATTCTCTAAGACATAGGGATGTTTGTGAGCCACCATGGAATGGTGACAACTGAATCAGGGTCCTCTGGAAGAGAAACAATTGCCCCTGGTCTCTAAGCATAGATTCTTGCTTGAAGATGTGAAAGAAAATATTTACTACCATGGTCCCAAATACTGTCTGTGAAAGGAGGTGAGAGGCAGGTAGGACCCACACAGTGACTTGAAATCCAAAGGGACTTTTAAGACAAAAGAATGAAAATTAAATGGCTGAAGAAGAAAAGCAAGGCTTCTAGAAGATCTAATTAGGCCAATCCATTACGTGAAGAGGCTGGAAGAGACCAGAGACATCTGAGTAGTTATAGAAATAAATCTTGTATCAAAAAATTGTACTTTACAGGAGAAATGAGGAAAGCAATAGTGAGGGTACCAGCAACTTCATGAAATTGTGGCAAGAAATTAAGAAAAAACATCACTGGCTCTATATTTTTCAATTCCTTGTTTTAAAAAATAAATAAACTAAATGATCTACTAAGTAAACAGAGAAGACACAAGTTTGGAAGAAAATGCAGGGACTGCTATACAATTATAAACCAAGATGTTTGGGACTTCAAAACACAATTAAACTGAGATCCTTCAATGCACTAAGCACTGTTCGAGGAAGCATGAAGGTGCTGGGTTCTCAAGGATGCTACTGAAGTAGCATCAAAAGGAATTTAAATAATTCCTAAAGAATGCAAGCCACTTCAATGCCATGCATTTTAGAGTATTAACAGTAGTATAAATAGCTCCTGCATGCCCATAATGACTTAGATGGGTACACTTGAGGATACTATATTTACTCTAGAACACTGCATGTGATGATTTATCCAATTAGTACCCAACCTACAAAATCCATTTCTATTTTGAGATAATGCCATGTTTTATTATTTTAAGTCATTCTAAGAGACACATATAAGCTAGTGGATTATGCTTCGGTTTTTACCCACAGGATTTGTTTTGAGAAGGGCTTAGTATTAAATCTATCTAGTAGCACACATAAGAAAGTAAAATGTTTGTTAGTTGAAAATGGATAATTGCCTTACCTATTCAGTTGTTAATCTGTCATGTGTATTACAGTTCTGGCACCAGAAAGACAAATTTCTTTTGACATTTGAATTTTTGACAGTACAAGTTTCTGTAATGTTTATGTGAGATACATCTACAAAGGAAAGCAAGCAATATATTTACTTTACAAAGCTGAGAGTCAGTGAGATGGTTCAATGGTAAAGGAGCTTGGAATATAACTCGATGACCTAGCATTGAACCACAGAATCTGTGATTGAGGGAACCAACCCAACTCTGAAAGTCATCCTCTGGCTTCTGCCTATGTGCTGGAACGCATGAACAGTCACATACATGCACCATACCCCACGACTCACACACATTACAAAGCTGCAACAGAATTCAGAGAAAGGCAGAGTAGGCAATTAAGGCATGCTAAGCATTTTACTTAGGTACTATATTTAGGAAATCTCTAACTCAGAGAAAGCCCTCTAGAAGAAAGATGTATAACCTAGGATCAGAAGAACAAGCTAGAATTATTTAAATGAAGGTGGATTCCAAAGATAAATAGTCCATTGATAGATGAAGACATACTTATGAACCCTGTAAAAGGTATGCATAAAATTAAAAAATATGAACAAGAACAAAAGTGACAGAAGGGATGAAGAAGGTGTGAGAGATGTGCAGGAGATGTGAGGATCTGCACTGCATCTCCAGTTGAGGGAAAGCAGAAAGAGAACACAGCCAGCAGCACCAATACTAACAAAAGATAGGAAGGACTGGGATGCAATGTGACCACTGGGAGCAGGAAGGGAAAAGAAAATCGATTTTCCTCAAAAGAAATGTTTTGTCAATAAAAGGTAGTTTTTAAAAGAGAAGAGAAAACTGAGAATAAATTAACACGATTTTCAAAAGGTTTTTTGGAATTATTTATTTCTGTGTGTAAGAATGCTTGTAAATGCCCTTGGAGGTCAGAAGAGGACATTGAATTCTCTAAGACATAGGGATGTTTGTGAGCCACCATGTGAATGGTGACAACTGAATCAGGGTCCTCTGGAAGAGAAACAATTGCCCCTGGTCTCTAAGCATAGATTCTTGCTTGAAGATGTGAAAGAAGAATATTTACTACCATGTCCCAAATACTGTCTGTGAAAGGAGTGAGAGGCAGTAGGACCCACACAGTGACTTGAAATCCAAAGGGACTTTTAAGACAAAAGAATGAAAATTAAATGGCTGAAGAAGAAAAGCGAGGCTTCTAGAAGATCTAATTAGGCCAATCCATTACGTGAAAGAGGCTGGAAGAGACCAGAGACATCTGAGTAGTTATAGAAATAAATCTTGTATCAAAAAATTGTACTTTACAGGAGAAATGAGGAAAGCAATAGTGAGGGTACCAGCAACTTCATGAAATTGTGGCAAGAAATTAAGAAAAAACATCACTGGCTCTATATTTTTCAATTCCTTGTTTTAAAAAATAATAAACTAAATGATCTACTAAGTAAACAGAGAAGACACAAGTTTGGAAGAAAATGCAGGGACTGCTATACAATTATAAACCAAGATGTTGGGACTTCAAAACACAAATTAAACTGAGATCCTTCAATGCACTAAGCACTGTATCGAGGAAGCATGAAGGTGCTGGTTCTCAAGGATGCTACTGAAGTAGCATCAAAAGGAATTTAAATAATTCCTAAAGAATGCAAGCCACTTCAATGCCATGCATTTTAGAGTATTAACAGTAGTATAAATAGCTCCTGCATGCCCATAATGACTTAGATGGGTACACTTGAGGATACTATATTTACTCTAGAACACTGCATGTGATGATTTATCCAATTAGTACCCAACCTACAAAATCCATTTCTATTTTGAGATATGCCATGTTTTTATTACTTTTAAGTCATTCTAAGAGATCACATATAAGCTAGTGGATTATGCTTCGGTTTCTACCCACAGGATTTGTTTTGAGAATGGCTTAGTATTCTGACCATATACTGTAGAATGTTTTAAAAATGGAGAGAGAGTCAGGAAATGACAACTGACACATTTTGACACCCATTGATCTTACAAAAACCTCAACAGGCACATGGCTCGTCTTGATAGCACTTTGGAGAACAATGCAGTATTTACTGTTAAAAGCATTATACATCCATAAATCACAAACTAAAACTTGTTGAAGTCACAGAAACTCTATGACTTTGAGAATATTTTAAACTTCTATGGCACTGATGCTTCTCTGTTTTTCTCTGCTCAATCCTACCATTGTATTCTGTCCCATTCAGCCCCTGTCAGTAGGGATAATATGGTGGCAGAAAAACATGTACTCTCAGGAACCAGAGAAGTTTAAATTCTGATCCTCATTCTACAAAATACTAATATTCACTGTGATTTCAGAAATTTTATATCTTCTCAATTCAGTTTTGTCTAAAAATGAAACTAATAATGTGTCATAATTGTGAAGATTAAATGATTCAGCTAATGATGAATTATTGTCAATATTAATCAATATGATTTTATTTCTTGTGCTTAAAGTGTGGTTTACAGTCAGCAGTACATGTGAATCTTAACAATAAAACTTTATACATATTAACATATGTTCATGTATCTACCAGCCAAGCCAGTGAATAGATCAACTTCGTCTCCACAAACTTAGAATGTTCCCTTTTATTCTCCAAAACACCACTATTTCTCAAAATACCACCATATAGAAAGTCCATTTTTCTGTTAATACTTTTCTTGTTCAATCTTAACGTATCAATTGTTTTCTGTGCTTAAGTATTATTTTATTCTAATATCAAAATGTACTTCATCATTAATTTTATAAAAGAATTGAAATTTGAACCTCTAGTGGGGCCACTTTGTAATTTAGGTTTTTAGAACATAAGACCTACAGTTAATGTTTCTAGAAAAGGATTTGTGAAATAAGCATCACACACAGAGACATCTTTGTTTCTTTTGTTGTTTGTTGTACAACACACATCAAACGGAGAACAAATTATCACAGACAGGATTATTGTATGATTAATAAATATTACTTTCTTCTTCCATCACATCCAACTTGCAAGGAGTATATTGATATTTATTTGGCCCAGAATTCCAGAACCTTCTGTGTCTTCATGGCTTTTGGCATTGCAAATAATAACCAGGGAAGTCTGTATGTCTTCTCTAACTGTAGCATTTTCCATGTAATTCCAACATGCTGCTTCCTTTGCCTAATTTATCTTTGGGCTTAATTATTTTACTAGTGCTTATACAATTAATGTTGAAATCTTTCTTGTTTCTGATTACCTTATTTGTATTGTTCCTAATGCTTAGGTGACAAAATGATTGGCATCTAATTTACTAAATCCATTGACTCCCTTGGATATATACTTACAAAAGGTGAAGCCCTGTGTCAGTCTAACAAGTATCCTAAATGACTCTAAATTGTATTTGGTACTGTCATAAGGGCAACATGCTTACTGTATGAAATCACTAGTGACAGCTGACAGGGAAGTGGTATGCAGAAATAATTAAAATTGCCCTGGACCATTTTACTCCTCTAGATAATGTGATCTGACTCAGCTGCCTCTCTGTCCTCCTGTCCAGTATTTCTAAGACAATGAAGCATTGATCGTGCTGTGATGCTTTAGTGGATACATCTTACAGTCAGTGACAGCAGCTCCCCAGACTCATCAATATCATAAAAAGCTTTTATAAATACCCAGTAGATATATTTATTTCTTTATTTCACAACTGCAGAATTTGAACTCACTTCTAAAAGCCGATGTAATATATTGACTTATTCATATGTCGCCTGTCATTTTGAATTTTGGCTAAGGAGCTAAAGTGAATAGCATCTGAATTTAGAGGCATGTGAGTCAAAGTTCTTAGTATAGTAGTTGAACAATTCCTAATGTGTCAATTTTCCTATTTTAGATTCAACATTTTAAGTAAATTTAAATATGCCTATTATATTCTAGTTAAGTTTTGGTATGGAAAGATTAGACAAAAGTTGATATGTCAAGATGAAACCTTGTGCTTAATGAGGTACTTGTTTTCTATCAACCTCTATTCCTTAATTCCCATTACTAAAGAAAAAAAACTCAACAGTTCTTCAGATTTGACCAGAGAATGTATCTGGGAAGCTACTGTTATCTGTCATCGGACTGTCACCATCAACTGTACCCTACTCTAGCAGCCTCATAAAGACAAGGAAGGTGTCATAAAATAGAGGCAAGGCAATGGGATATAAGCGCTTTGGAACATTTAAAGTACTAATTTATAGGAATCGAAATGGAAAATTTTTAAGATTACTTGTTGATAACACACCTGGATGTATATTTGAGGAGAGAAATTTTTAAGCATGTGAATAATATGAAATTTAAAAATTCTTATCATTGGGTTTACAATCTTCTAAGGCTGACTTCATTAACATACATACCTAGATTTTTTTCAAAAGCATAAAACCCTGTTTTATGTTCTCTACAATTCTATGAAATGTAGAGAGTTTCCAAGTGTCCTAGGATCTACCATAAACAAGTAACATGACTACATCCTATACTCAAATGCATTTGATATCATTGATGAACCTCATTGTGACCAAAGACCACAGTGTATTATGGGCTCATTGTACATTAGTCTATACATGCTAGATACTTTTACCTTATCTTTCATTTATTGTTTTAGTTTCTCAATTAAATATTTAGTGTTATGCAACTGTTGATCAATCACATCCATTTGGTGCTAATGACATTAAATTATGCTTATAGTAACCCAATTAAATTTTATTTTGTGTTATTAGTATTTTAAGTTTGAGGAACATAGTGAAAACTGAACTGAATGAGGGAAAATTTTCTTCTACCACAAGCAGTGGTTCAGTCAGATTCAATACAGCAGGTTGTGATCAAGAGTCAGACTTTCTTTCCATGATTTAGCAGCAGCCTCTTCTGTTGACTACTACTAAGTGGGATAAGAACAGAACCGAACCTAAGTTTGAATTCTGAATTTTGTGTGCCCTTGCCAGTGATCTTTGTGGTCTTCCTTCTCTAAAGAGTACTGATGAATATAAAATCCAAATAGAAATAAGTAGCGGGGAGGGGAGGGGACTTGGGGAACCACTAAAAAAATTTCTCAGAATGACAGGGATGAGAGAGAGTCCCATGACCCAATGGAGATGACATCAGCTAAAATCGCCAACACCAGGAAGGTGGAACCTAAAGAGACTACCTTCAGTAGATAGACATGCCTCCCCCAGCGGAGGGATGGGTCCACCCACCAATCTAAAAATTTTTGACCCAGAATTGTCCCTGTCAAAAGGAAATGCAGGAACAAAAATGGAGCAGAAATCTCAACTTTAAAAGACTGATTTTCACTCTCTCTGAAGCCAGTAAATGTCAGTACCTCTACAACTAAGGATGGGCCCTTGTAAGATTTCCCCAAACTATGTTGGCATGTCCACAGTACTGTCATTGCACGGTTCTTATTTAGGTGAATATATTATTGAGATTTCATAGATGTTGCTTTCCTTTTTTTTTTTTTTTTACATTTTAAATTGATTTTATTTTATTTATTTAGCTAGTATACATAATAGTGATTTTCCTTACAAAATAATACTGGCAAGCTCATGAATTTGCATATTGTCTGTACTAAGGCCTGTGTTAACCATCCTGTGTCTTTCCTGTCAGTACATGTATAGGTCTCTTATCACATATAGAAGACACAATCTTGCAGCAGATGTCCTGATGTTCTGGCTTTTACAATATTTTTGCCCCCTCTTCTGAAATGTTCCATGAGCCTTAATTAAAGGACTTGTGTTACAGATGTAACAGTTTTGGCCAGGAACACAGTCATCACTTGCTCTCTGAATCTTGACCAGTGATGGATTTCTGTGTGTTTTCCAAATGCTACAAAAAGAAGCTTCTTGGCTGTGGAATTGGAGCTATACTTATCAGTAGAAAAAAGATAAGGGTTGAAAATACAGTTAGAGATTATACTGGTTTAGAAAAGTAACATTAGTGCTGTCTCCTCTAGGTTCCATGGCATCCCCACTCATGGGTAGTCTGCTAGGTTTACAACATCAGACTTTAATTAAGTGGACTTTAAGTCCAATTAGACAGCTGTTGTTTTTATTACCAAGTGTATCATCATTTCAGAATGGCTATTTAAACTAAGTTTAATGGTCTTGTACATAATTCTTACATCAAGATTTCTTTCGGTTCCAAGATCAGAAAGAAAATTCTTATAAATTTGAAGAGGTTTTTATGTCAATTATACTTTTATTTTAGAAGGTCATTTATTTGTAATTGTAACAACTCTGTCATTTACTCTTCATGATCAACATCTCAGACATAAAAATTAAGACTGTTTTTAGGGTCAAAGTCTGATTTCAGAACAGTATGAATATAGTTACTCAGCATTTCCTTCACCATAAATGGAACCCTTCAAATTGTATTCATGGTCCTTTGAATGCAGGCATTTAATTCCTGAGAAATCAATAAAATCTTCATTGTCTGAGTACAGAGAGCAGTAAATTTTTAAGTGGTAACATCCTTGTATTTTCTAGAAAAATTATATTGTAGAAAAATCAATCCTAGAGTGCTTTACCATCAAACATTATCATTACTTTCGCTTTTCCTCATGAAAAAAAAGTATATTTGTAGCAGTTTATGATATAATAATTTTCCTGTGTCACTAGTTAGATTTTATTTTATCATAAAATTCACATATAACATATTTTGTATTACTCGTCTGTCTAGCATTGCAATTATTTTCAATAGAAAATTCTCATTACATTTACTAAGTATTCACAACTGTAATTCTTTTGTAATCTGTGTTATTATGAGGTGGGAAATAGAATAATTATACTTTACTTTCTTATTTGACATATATTCTATTTGCTTAGAATGTGCAATCTAAAGACCAATGGACATTAACATAACTTATCACTCAAGTAAATTTTGTTCTTTAGAATTGCATACAATAATGTTTATGATATTGATTGGGTGTACTTGTTCTATATGCAGAAGCGAGGTAAACATCATAGATACATTTGTATCACTTATAAAATTGGCATAAAAATACTAAATACCTCTTAATTGTGTCTGGAAATTAGAGAACCTGAAGATAAAGACTGGATTCTGTGCCTAGGATAATAGCTGACTCAGGAAAAATGCATGTTATGTATGTATGCAATCTGAGTTTGATTTTCTGTACCCATGTAGAAATTTGAGATGCTGAATTATAAGTAATCACAGTGCAGGTGAAGCTAAGGCAAGAGGATCTTCAAGCTGGCAAATCAGATAGTCTACATGAATTCCAAGTTTGGTGTAAAACCCTCTCTCAATAAACAAGGTGGAGAGCAATTAACTTAGAGTCAACCTCTGTCCATGCACACATGCACATGCACAAAAACACACACAGACACATGTATATACATACCATGTACTTGTGTGTACACAAACACATACACACACACAAACACACACACACACACACAGAATCAGTTCTGTTATCTGTTCTAATATGTAGCTCAGTGATGGGCATATACCTAGCATGCATTATATCTTGAATTTAACCCTAGGTACTGGGACAATAGGAAATACTCAGTAGCTAGTACCTTACTGTTGGTATGAGTTCAGTTTAGGCTTTATAAAATCTACTAACAACAAGCATTCTATGACTGATAATATTGTCTTAAAGACAGAGGTTATTTTCTAGAATAAAATGAAACTTTGCTTCATGATTCTAATACACAAAGGGATGTTCGTGTGTGTGTGTGTGTGTGTGTGTGTGTGTGTGTGTGAGAGAGAGAGAGAGAGAGAGAGAGAGAGAGAGAGAGGCTTGTTAATCACTTGTGTGTATGAAACACCATAAAAAGACAAAACTTTCTTGTATCTTACAGTAGTGTGTAAGTAATACCTGAAGTCTACATAGGTTCTACAGGAAAGAGTCTAAAAGGATACCATGATTTTTAGGAGCCAGTGTTTGAATATTCTCTATTCCTTCAAGCAATTACATGTAGATAGCCTGAGTCCTCATCTATGGTGATGTTTCTACCCTTGGTTCAGATCACATTCACAGTGACACGAGTTGATCAGTGACCGTTTTCACAGTCTGAAACAGATGAAAATGAGCTGTGCTGCATGTCACAGGTGGAGCATGTTTGTGCTCCTGAGCTATTTCTAGCATAGCAAACCCTAAGCATGGGAACTCAAGGGTCACCCTTCTAACAGAAGAGAGGACTTTTGTCTTTCTCAATACAATACTTTGAAGATTTGTTATTATTTCATCTCAACATCAACCATTACATTATACCCAACAAATGTTGTCATTAACATTTTAAAAAATCTTAGTTATTTGAGAGGAAAATAGTTAATGTAGGCTCAGAATTAGCTGTCAGACTTGGCATTAAAACGAGGTATGGTTTTACTACATTACATTTTTGTTTTATGTAACCTTTTTCCTCCTTCTGTAGTTTCAAAATGCAAGTTAGTTGTACAAATTAGAATTTGTCTGCTAAGCATGTAAATTTATGACTGGTGCATACTGTGCTCTTTGAGCATTATTAATTATTTGTTTAAAGTATTGCATTTAGTCTTTTGTTGTTTAGCAATAAACTTCCCAGAAAGTTAGATTCTTAAATATTATACAGTTTGTAGGGTTGTGGTATCTTTAAACTTTGTAATATTTATCTAAAGCAAATTCACAATGCTATATGTGATAATATGGAGGTTTTAAAGAATGGCCCCCACATGATCATGTTTGAGTCCTTAGTCCCCAGTTGTTAAAATTGTTTATTAAAGATTAAAAAGTATAGCTTTTTCGGAGAAGGAGTGTCACTTCAAAAGACTCAGGCCATTCCTAGAGTGATCTCTTTTATCCTACTAGTGGATCAAAGTTTGAGCTCTGAGCTATTGCTACCATGCATTTGTCCTTCATGACAAACTATCACATTCTGAAGCCTTAGGGCAATCTACTGCTTTCTTTTATAAGCTGCCTTAGTCATTGTATCATATTACAGCAATGAAAAATAACTAAGACAGAAACCCATCCAGGTAGTTAACAGTACAATCCTTACCAATCTTAGAGAGGCTTGACTATATTTTTTGACATTATCAAGACAATTTACCCATTGTTCATAAAATTTCAAAATTATTTGAAGCAGTTGAATCAATCAAAAATCATAATAAATGGATAATAGAAACAATTTTAGAAACACACATACACACACAATGTTAATGTCATGTTTCTATTGTGATTGGAGTTTATTAATTCAGGGTGACCTTTAGAAGAAAGGCACAGGTAAGTTCCCACACAAAATTTGTGACAACTAGTTATTAGAGAGGAAAGGATAAAATACAACTTGAGGGTCACCAAAGGAAAGAGTGTATGCTGTTTCTAAACTGGCTTGTTGTCTGATTTTAAAACAAATGTGTAATGAGATCCAGTGGTTGTGATGACAACCCTGTATGGTATTCATTACATTGTCACTGACGATATTACGACATTGTGACCTAATTTTATCAAAATGATTAAGATTCAGGACTGAGTACTGAGTGCCTGCAGAATAGTATGAGAGACTCTCATGCATGCCAGTTTTTCTCCTGATGATAACTCTCCTGGACAATTCTGACAGCCCTCAACTGTGAAACCAAGATGAGACTAAGTCACTCATAATTGATATAAAAAGTAAAGAACATGTGTATGTGAACAAACAGTCTGAGGTTTAAATCTCAGCTTGCTGCCCCTTTCCTCCTGAGTAGATGAGCATACCTAGCTCTGTTGACTGAGCTAGTCTCATTTTAATTTCCACCTAGATTAATTACTAATAGTTGTTTACTCTTAGGAAGTCCAAGTTGATAAGATGAACTGCCCTACTTGTATCTCAGATATCTACAAACAGCTGCTGTTAATCTCAACACGCTGTCTGCATAAATACTTGTTTGTCTAAGGCCCATCAAAGCTGAGGTTACCATGAAGAAGTATTAACAATTTGCCATGAAGTTGTCATGAAGTTATTTGTCTCAGACAACAAGTGAAAAGCTATTAAATATGTTTTTTTTTTTAATGTTTGAATACTATCTCTTCAGCAAACCATATCCTGCTACCATAAATTCAGAGTCCAGTCGAAGGGTAAATAAACAGGTTTTTGCATGACTTAGAAATAATGGCATAAAGGTTGATTAAAAATTCATAACTATAATTGCTTTCTCTACTTCTTCTATAAAATGGCAAACTATCATCAGCATATTGACCTTTTATGAGTAAACTAACACTAACAAATCTATATGTTATTGCAAAGGCTGCATGTGAACAGGGGGATAAAACTAAGAGCATGTCTACTGTCAACAAGCCTCTTGTCAAGTTGATAGAGAAATGTAAACTGAAGTAAAGTTCACTGAAATACCCTATATTCTCAGTTATTCCTTCATATATCACCTCATTCATTATCTTTAAATATTTATTGTAATATTTCATTGTTCTATATACTTTCTTATATGTTGCCAGTGTTCTCCAAATGAACAAGATCCTGGGTTGACCATTCAACTATGAAAAAAGGGTTGAAAATTTAGGTGTTCTGTTACCTTTTGATATATAAATTCAGCTACATTTATTCCACAAATTATACTGAGAATGTATAAGCAAATATAACATATTTTTACCATATTTCTATATAATATTTCACATAAATGCTAATGCTTTTTCATTCATTTGTTTATTTGCTTGAAAATACTGGAAATTAAATTCAGGGCTGTCTCCATACTTAGGAAATGTTCTCCCAGTGAGATATATTCCCTGTCCAGAAATGACAATTTTAGAGTATTAAATTTCCACAATGAAGATTACAGTACACATCTCATGATGTCTAATCTTTAGGGACACCCCATCTGAGCATTCATCCAGAAGAAGGAAATCAATATTTTGAGACAAAGAGGGAGAATAAGGAAAGGTTAACACTGAATCCTGATACATATGACTGACCCACTCAATCCATTATGCAAGAAGCTAAGTGGAATCCAAATTTATAACTAAAGATCTACTTAGTTATCTAAGTAATATATCTAGCACAAATACGTGCTCCCTGTTACTATAGAAATGTATACAGAAATAAGAAAGCTATGTAGGAGTCATAGTTATAGACTAGTTTTGACCAGTGATTTAGTATATGGAAATTGAGAGAGGAGATGAACATTTTTCATACGAAATATATCACATATCAGATTCAATGAAATGAAGTTTTTGTGTTATTATAGCTCTTGCTTATCTTCTTTAGACATTGAAGATGTAAATGGTAAATATAAGCTTTATATTTGAGTATATGGAAAATAAGTTAAGAAAATAAATGACTTAAGTGGAGTGGAACACAGAATCCTTGTGTGTTTTAGGGGGAAATATGGATCCTTTTATCAGCAATCTGAAATCAAAAGTTTGTATTTCACCTATGTTTTCTAGTCTGACTCTTTTATACATATAGATGTAGGCTGACCAAGGGAGCTAAAAAGCCACCTATAATACAACAGTTCCAAGACTGTAAGTTACTTACGAGCCTTTGAATTTCTGAAGCAAAACTGAGTAGAAGGTAAGGTGACTTGCAGTAATGGGGAAAATGATCTCTAGCCCTCACTTCACAGTGAAAACTGATCAGAGATAGGATTACTCAATTTATGAATCATCATTTCATTAATATGAAAACATTTTCCCTAAAAGTATATGGGTGCTTATAGAGGGCTACACACTGAGCAACCAACTTTGGCTATAGCAAGATTGTCAGATTGGATGTGGGTAAATGATAGATAAGGATATATAATAACAATCACGTAGAATTCAATTATAAACATATCATATAGTTTTTAATTGAAGTACAGAAGAAATAGTATAAAATTTTTAATTAAATCTAAGAACAGATCATTTATGTCTGCTACAGTATATCATACACACAAGATAGTTGACACACACACAGAGTTTTCTACTAATTGTAATATTTTTTTCATTTGTGGTAAATAGGAGTTTTGAAGTGATGCTGTAGTAGAAAACACCATTAGAGTGTAAATCTCAAGACATACTTGCCACTTTAAAACATAAAATATGACAGTTTAAATGCTTAACACTTAAATTTGACTGCCATACTGCTACCTGAATGAAAAGAATTTTCTATGAAGTATAGATTGTACATGCTATCATGCAGTCTGTGAGAAAATGGTGCTTAGATACACTGACATTTTCAGAGCAAGTACATGGAAGTAATACATTTTATATAATTAAATTTTAAAAAATCAGAATCTAATAAAATTAGAAAAGTTGATCAAACCGGACCTATTAATAAAGATAATTTAACATATAGCAATTTTGACATTTATTTTTTATTGTAGTTCACTTCTATTTAAGGAATAAATTCTTTAATATTCATTCAGATAATCTTCATTCTTTTTCTTTGACATGAGAAGAGTATTGATTTAGGTAAAATGTCAACAATTTTATCATTTGAAATTGAGGTCTTCAGAATCTGCTTAGTTGTCAATGGGATATGATGAGCCTATAAGCTTGCTGCTCTATGAGAAATGTCCTGATGGTATAAGGACCATGCTAGTCCATGCCCAAAGTTGCTGCCTTCTTTCTTTTGGTTTTCATAACTATGACTATGTGGGTACACATTCCATATAGTCACAATTTGAGCCAGCTTGTGAATTAAAGTATCTATGATGAAGATATATTGTTTTCCAATTACAAGGGTCGACAGGATCAAAAGCATAGAAACAGCAAACAAAACATACTTGATGCTTTGAATATGACAGGCTGTAAATCTCATATCAGACCATGAAAATTGCACAGAGCAAGCTTATATATGCTATAAAATGGATAACACACCCATTGGAATCTCAATTCTCTCTCTCTCTCTTCTCTCTCTCTCTCTCTCTCTCTCTCTCTCCTCTCTCTCCCCTCTCTCTTTTTCCTCTCTCTCTCTTCTTTTACACACACACACACACACACACATACACACAGAGTAGGGACCAAACATTATGTCAAAATAAACAACAATATGGAAATGCTATCAAATTTGCAGCAGGATTTTCTTTTTTGATTTTGAAATGCTAATTGTAAAATTTAATTATAAGATCAAAATGACCAGCAGATCCATCAAGGGTTACTTTACTTAAAGCCTAGGAATTCCTTTTTCATTTCACCCATTTCCCACCCTCCTGTCATCTTACAGTGCTCTCAGTCCCTATAAGTTACTGGTGGACATGTGCTAGAGTCCAACTATAGTAATGAAAGAAAATATGATGCTCTTGGTTCTTGTCTTGTTCTGAGGAAGAACCACACACTAGTTCTCCCTTTGAGTTCTAAGGTGTTTATTTTTTAAAGATGAGTACCGACTGTTAGGTGCATACAGATTTGTAACAGTTACAACTTCTTGTTCAACTGATCATTGATTCGTTGTCTCTTCACACAGGTTTTTTGTATTGTTTTTTTGTTTTTTGTTTTTTGTTCTTAAAAAAGGTCAATACTTCTATTCTTACTAGGTTTAAGTGTCTGTTCATTTGAGACATCATTTTCCATCCTTTACATTTTATTTCTTTGTGCATCTTTCCTGGTAAAGTGACCTTGTTGTAGGACAATATACTCTTGCTACATTTAAAAAACATCAAAGTGAGTGCGATGGTACAGACTTATAATCTTACGACTTCCGAAACTGAAGAAAGCTGGTTGTTCAGAGTTGTAGACAATCTGAGTTACTTAGCAATCTCTAGGACAGGCAGAGTTACAATGTGGAATCCTGCCTTTAAAAGTAAAATCATCACACATATACTCATCCCATTTTTTCATTTAATAGGATAATTTAGGCATTTATAGCCAAATTACCATTGATAATAAAAGATTATTATTTCACTGATTTTCGTTCTAATTATTTTGAATATTTCCATTAATTTCTTCTCTTAATGGCCCTCTGTAGTTTGATAACACATTCTATAAGTAACTCTTGGCTCTTTTTCATTTATGTTTTGGGAATCTACTCTTCTTCCAGGACATAGATCTTCATTATGTCAGTTTTAATATTTTAGAGGAAGTTTTTTCCTCCCTGTTAAAAGAAAAGTTTTGTCTACAGTAATCTTGGTTGGCAGTTATTTTCTTTGAGGGCTTGGGAAATAACAGCCTTTCACCCTGACCTGTTATGTATCAGCAAAGGAACTATGTTAGTCTAAACAGGATACTTTAAATGGAGCCTCCTGATTTTCTTTCAGAGATTTAAAATTTCCTTCTTTGCCTTGTGCTTTTCACAATTTGACTATAATACATAAAACCATAGATCTCTGATTATGTCATCTTGAGCTAGGATAAGCCTCCTATATACAGATATTTTTACAAAAGTTAGGAAACTTCTATGCTACTGGATCATTGGCTGGAGTTTTATGTCCTTAACATTTATCTGCTCTCCTTATGCTCTAAAGTGTAGATTTTTGTTCTTGTTATAGTACCCACAAGCTCTGAAGAGTCCATTTTACTTATTCACATTTATAGGCTAATTTCATCTTTATGTATGTGTATCTGTGAGTGTATGCCCCTTTGTAGTAGAAGGAATTATTTAATCCCCAAATTTGTCACGGTAAATCTCCTACCCGAATGAGACCAGTAATGAAGACGCAACTCAATAATTATGGTATAAATAGCATGTCTATATTGGGCAGGTTTACCGCTACACTACTCTAATCCCGGCTATGAGATCCCTTATAACTTGTGGTTCATCCAGGCTGAGTCCTCCATAGTCGGCTTCCTTCTATCTCCGGCTTCCTTCTATCTCTGGCTTCCTTCTGCCTGCTTCCTCCTGCTTCTCCCGTCGACTTCCTTCTGCTTCTTCTGTCGACTTCTTTTAAATCGAATTCCTCTCACTCTCTCCTCCCCTAAGCCTTTTTCTCCGCCTCCCCTTCTACTGCCCAATCTCTGGCTCTAGCCTTTATTTTACAGGTTTTAATTGGACAGAAGGTTTACAAGACATCACTGGTGTATAGATTCAATCATCCTCTGCAGCCCCTCCCAGGAGGGTGGAACTAGGATCAAAATACAAGGCTGAGGCTATCCACAACACCCCATGAGTGAAATTGTACAGTGGAAGACAGATCAGTGTCAGATACCCTAGAGCTAGAGTTACAGATGGTTGGGATCCACTGGAATTGCTTAGTCACTGGGAACCAAACTCCTCTGATACAACATTATGCACTCTTAATTCTTTCTGAGCCAGCTCTACATTTCTCATTTACTTACTTACTTACTTACTCACATATTTATAGATACAGTATAACTATATAGCCTAGGCTATCCTGAAACATACTATGTAGACCAGGCTGGCCTGGAAATCTCAACAAACCTCTGCTTCTTCACTCAATGCTAAGATATTATGACTGGTTTTTATTGAGTTCCATTATAATCATTCTTTTGAATCCTGTTTCAGGAATTTCATCACTTTCAGGCTCCATGCAACCTCTAGCTAGAGACATATATTGTTTGAGAGACACTCTTTTACCTTGCTTTCATTTATTTTATATTGTGATCTGATTTTCATAGCCATGAAGATCAAATATTGACTCCTCTTTATTATGCAGTTTTCTGGCTCAGTGTGTCAGTTTAGTGCATATGGTTCACCTTTCTAGTAATTAGAAACTATAGCAATCTTTGTGTGGCATCTCTAGCTGTGACTAATATCTTTGAGTACTGTATATGTCATAGCAGAGTCAGCAGACTCACTGAAAATGTGAGACATGCAAAAGTGATGACATTTCAGGCAGGTGTAGTTAGGAGAGCAACAGGTGTAGGGTGTTCAATGATGGCCTCTATCAAGTGACAGGAACATCTTCCAATACTATTAATGTTATCCCCACAACAAAAGGACATACTCAGCAGTAGTCATGGGACTATAGCATTTCCCCTTCAGTCTCTCATGTATGTCAAAATGCTGCACATGGAAAGGCATTGTTAAAAAGTCCATCATAACTGCACCATTCACACCCAGTCCTAACAGCACTGTCTACTTTAGTAGAAGTGAAAAATCAGGGACTAAATTACTGGGCTATCAGGAAATATTCTGGTGTTCCCTATTGCCACTTCAGTGACAGTTTCCACCTAAGGAGTGAGACTTTAGGTTGGGCAAATGCACACTTGTTAACTCCTCTGGTTAGGCAAACTCAAGATCAGAATAATAGCTACATTTTAGGGCCATCATTGCACTGCAAACAATTCTGAGGTCAGTGCTACAGTGATGTTCTTGCTCTATCAATGACAGCAACGGAATAACAGAAACTATGGAGGCACCTGCCTTCAGCCTCAGTACCCGCATAAATTCACGTTCAGTTAGCCATAGCCTGAATCCAGCTGCCCTAGTTCATCAGGTCAGCATCTATCATTATCTTCCTTGTCTTAATATTGTCTTCCATAGAATAGAGTAAGCTTGAGTCATATTTCCTCTACTAAGACTGGTAGAACTATGAAAAAGGTATTCCCAAAGTTAGAGTGGTGAAAGGCTCATAAAGTTCAAGAAATGGGAATATTCAGAGAATGGAAATAGTGGTAGAGTAACCCACTTCGAGAAATAGCTTACTTCTCAAGATAGGTCCTTGATATAACACCCCTAAGGCAGGACACTGATGGAAGATAATGTGAGATTTATTCCAAAGGAAACTTAGTGTACATAATCCAGTCTTAATCAAATCTCTGAGAATGGAAAAATTTTTCCAGTGGTCAGGACAGCTAGCACCCACAGAGATAGGTGGCTGATTCATCTTTGCCTTTCAAATAAAAGAACACTCCACATTCAAAGCCATGAAGAGGGCAACTGGGATATTGTGTTTCCTTTACTATGTTGCCCAGGTCCCCAGTTTTAGTATGTTTTCTCTCATCTATTTATAGTGTTTTCCTATGATCATTTACTTCAAGATACATTGTACTCCTTCAACTTTGAGTTCTCTAAACAGAGCAGGGTGTACGGACTGATACTTGGAGTCATCCAAGTTTGAGCTTCAATGTACCACATTCTTGTCTATCATTCTTGCAAAAATGTCACCTTGCTTATGCTCAGGAAGGGTTTACATGTGGTTTATGCCTAAGAAGAGCATTTCAAGAACAATTTCCCCATCTGAAGAGCAATTTTTATTGTTGTTCTTGTTGTTGTTTATTGTTAAATTTTAACAACTTTGCACCTTTGTGAATTTGGAAGTTGGATTGTATCCTCTGGCAATGCAAGAGCTTTCCCTGACTTCCTGATGATCACTAAAGTCATTTTCTGCTTGTTTGCCTATATATTTGTGTCTTAGGATCTAAGAAATGGATAATAGAATAAACCATAGAAGACAATAAGTTTAGAAACCAGTGGTTACCTAATATGAACAAATGTTCTCTGCAGTAAGTGATATTTTTTTTACAAATATTACAGAAAACATCACTTAGAATAACTAACATGTAATCACCTCACAAGATACTTGGATTTATTTTACTCATGATGCTTGTACCAATTTTACATAGATGCCTGGATACACATTTTCAGTTAACAGCTAATAAATGTAGCCAGAAGAACAGAGGGGTCCAGTATGTATTTCATCACTTCAGACCCAAAAGTAGTGGAAGGATAGTTTTGCTTTTTGTTTTAAAGGTAAGAAATTGGTTGGAAAAAAAAGAGAACGTTTCCGGCAGATTGATTTTGTATTTGACTAGTTAATGTGGTCCTGTGTAGAAATCAGCTAACAGAATCTAAATGGTTGTCCAATGCAGAGGTGATCAGATAAGAGCTAGAGTAACATGGTAGGTTTTGTAAATTGAAGTAATAAAGCATCCAGATAAGCACATACCTGTTCATTTGGATGTGAGGCTGCTCATGCAGATTGTATAAACATATAATCATAAGGGCTGGTTGTTCGGCAAAATTTAATAGCTTTATTTTTGTACATCAGTGGAATAACATTTGCAAGGCTGATAAAAACAGAAATAAAAGGAGGCTATAAGAGAATTCATCAAAATCTGTTTTATGTTTGGTTTTGATTGTGAATTTTCCATCTTCTCTAAGACTATTAAGAAAGTAAATGTTAGAAAAGTGACTATTTACCCCTAGGCACATACTTGATCATTTACTATGTCAGTGTCTGTGTGCATTTGTGTGTGTGTTAGGCATCTATTTTTCCCCCACTGAGAAAAAGGAAAAAGAGAGGGAGATGGAGAGAGAGAGAGAGAGAGAGGTGAGAGAGAATACTACCATTTTACCCATCTCTCACTCAAGAGAAAGAAAAGCATACATCACAGAGTGAAAGTCTGTAGTTAGAGATAGAACCTCTATTTTCTGTTTGTTGCTGTGACCATTGCTTTTATTTGCCTTTTTAAATTTTAAACTTCAAAGATTCAGTGGTGCTTTACTGCCTGATTATTAAAGCAAATTTTCAAAGAAATGTTCTGCTAATCCCTCAGCCAAATCACCTCACAATTGTAAGAGCCAAGGTAGAAAGATGAATTAATTCCAATACCTGTAAGTCAATCCAAGGAGGTCAGGAGTGTCTTTGTTCCTATTTAATCGTTGGGAAACTAGATGCCAGAAACAATACTATTTCTTTTTTTTAGACAGTTCCTGAAAGCATAGTGTCTGGAAATCTTTTTAAATCTCTTAGTTTGTACAAGGGATCACAAGGAAAATAGATGCCGTCGTTCTTTTATCTTTGCTGGGAAACAGCTAACAAGCACTGAAGGGAAAAGGGGGGGTGTCTATAAAGAGAACTCACAAACAACCTTTGAGAAGCAGAATCTCCATTCCTGCTTACTATCTGCTCAAGATGTGCTAGACTTGAAGGTGAAGATTTTATTGTTTTCCTGTTGGTGTGTGTGGACAAAGAGTGAAAGGATGCTGCATTTAGGCACAATAGAACACAGGAAGAAGTGTATGTGTGTTAACGCAAGGGAGCAAACTGTAAAGCAGTCAGGCAACAGAAGGAAACTATGGAAGGGCTAGTGCATGTTTTTTCATCTGTTTATTGTGGGTGACACTGGACACTCTTGTTTCTACTTCTTATTAAACTAACTTTAAAAAATCTAACTCATCTTTATGACTTGAATCTAAATAATTATAAATTTGCAACAGTTGGTTTAATTATACAACTTTATGATGATGACTTCTAGTGAACTATTTATTGCCTTTCTACTAAATCTTTTAGTTACAAATACATGAATCTGAATGGTCAAGACTATGACAAATGAGAGCTATTACTTCACATATCAAATGGCTTCCAAGTCCATTCTTACTGCATAATTCACTGCCAGAAATTACAAAAATTCCTGAGGGCTATTTCTAAACTCCATTTGCTCTTAGAATTTCCTGAGGGTAGAATTATAATAGAAGATATTTCAAAGTCCTTTATAAATCTGATATTGAGAATCTACTCATTCATTCTTTTAAATTCCATGAATATTTATTGTGATCTACTATTTGTAGACTTGTGATATAATTGTCCATATGACAGGGATGATCAGTTCAGGGGGCAGGTATGAGAGTGATAAATGGTTATGAACTGTAAGTATCATGATGGTTCTAACAAGATATTTTGGATAAAAACCTCCTCCTACAGAAAGGGATAATGTGAAGTTCCAAAGAGGGATAGTATGAAGGTCCAGAGTTTATAGTAAAAGAAGCTGTGAAGAGGAAATACATAAACTGAGATGGGAAGAATTAGAATTCATCCATGGGCAACATTAAGAGCAGAGCATGAAAAAGACTCTGCTACAGTACACAACACAGAAGGACCTCCACTCAGCAGTTTGACATCTAGTATACTCACCCTAAGTCTAGTGCTATCTCCATCTGAGGCAACAGCTCCTAAAGGTGTGACTAGAGTCTCAAACTTACGCTTTTGTGAGGCTTCAGTTTTCTAGAGATAAAAAACTTGCAATCTGGGAAGCCTCGTGAAGGTAGGAACATATAGATATTTCCTGAGACAGAGCCTTAGGCTCTTGCTACATTTCAAATGTCCCCATAAGTTTAAGATTTGCTGGGCGAATGATATCATTATACCATCAATTTGTGATACAAAATTTTGACACAAACTCTAAAATCTTAAAAAATATAATTTTAATAATTTCATAGTAACTATATAATGAAATATTCTGTATTTATAATAAAAACAAAACATGAGATATAGAAATAAATTATTTATATTAATTTAGCTAATTAAATTTATGCTAGTGAAAATAAATACCTGTGTCCCTCCATTTTATACCTTTTTAATCATTATTTAATGAAATCTCAAAGAAGTTATACTGTATCTAAGACTCTGATAATTGTAGGCTTTTAGGAGGTTATTTGAAAGACAGAACTAGTGACTGGATTAATTGGATTCATGTGGTTTGTTTTCTAGTTAAAGGATGCAGGTGCCAAGTAGTCTTAACTTGATCCAGTTCAGCCCTGGTATTTTACAGTAGTCTAAATTCACATCTCAGGCTTTCAGAACAAAATTGAGCATTAAAGGCAAGGAGGGTCAAGGATGAACACATCTACTACTTTGCCTGCTTTTGTGAAACCTGACACTCTAATTCACACCCCATTGCTTCCTCTCTCAGTGGAGGAAACAGTACATCAACTTCAAATTGACTGGGGCACTATGTCATCAGGACGCCTTGTTATTTGATTGCTTTTCCACATTCTGTAGCCCACCCTGACAAGACTGCACACATACATACACCTCTGAGATATGGCACCAGGGTAAAGTCTAACTCCTCAGGCCTCTGTCACAATTCTGATATTTTGCTATATTGTTATTAGTACTATTGACTAGTTTGGTTTCTTTCTCATTTTTCTGTTTCTTTCAAAAATAATCTGATCCAGAATCCATAGCTTAAGGACTCGGATGGAACCTCAGGCTCAGAAACTCAAATTAAGTTGCAGAATCTAAAAGCAGAAAAACTTAAGAAAGGTGTTAACATTGTGCATTCATCAGTGTGCTCAGCTATAGAATGGATATATCAATTCCATCTACCATGTAGTAGTGTGCATAAGGATGGAAGGAGAAAGTACAGATATCACATAGCTCCTAAAAATGACTCAGTAAGTGTCAGCTGAGTTGCTGACTTTGCGTAGAGATGGTTAGAGGCTTGAAAAGGCTTGAAATGCCTGAAGAATCTAAATAGCATGCTTAAGACTCTATGAGTTTACAGCATTGAGTTCAGGCCATTAATGAAAAGATGTGAAAAAAGAGAATAGAAAACACCTAGATAAAAGCAGGTGGTGAAGGCTGGTTTCTTTCCCACAGCCATTTCCTTGTCCTTAGGAGATGAGGAACCAAATGACTCTACATTTAATCTTTATATTAAGCAAAATGTATGATTTTTCTAATCTATGTATATTTTTAATAAGTACATAGGAGATTCTAACATTGAACAATCTTAACAAACATTTCTGGGGTCTGACTTTATAGTTTTTAATAATTAGATACCTGCATTAATACCTGTGTGGACTGTTTCACTCTCTAAATATGTTTATTATGGAGTTATGTTTTAGTCTGAGCAAGGCTCTGGAAAGTAATAGCGTTCCAGATGAGGCAGGTGGTCATGGTATTCACTCACTGATTATTGGACTTTAGCCCAGAAGCCTGAAACACCCAAGATTCAACTCACAGACCACATAAAGCTCATGAAGAATGAAGACCAAGTGGGGTGTGGGGCTATAGTCCTTCTTAGAAGAAGTAACAAAATACTCAAGGGAGCAAATATGGATAAAAAGTGCAGGACAGAAACTGAAGGAGGGGCCGTCTGCAGACCATTCCACCTGCAGACCATCCCATGTGCAGTCACCAAAGGTAGATGCTGACGTGGGTGTCAGGATGTGCATGCTGACAGGAGCCTAACATAACTGTCTCCTTAGAGGTCTGCAAGAGTCTGACATATTCAGAGGCAGATGCTCACAGCTAACCATTAAACTGATCAGGTCTGAGTCTCAGAAGGCTAATTGAAAAATTACAGAGGTGGTAATACCCCTCATAGCAGGTTGTATGTGGACACCTGAGCAATATGCCATGTGTACTGCACAGTTTCATACTGACCTAGAATTAGTAACTGCAAAAGAAATTATGACAATAAAATAGGGAAAAGACAAAAACAAACAAACAGCAAAAACAAAACAAAATGAAAGCTCTGTGCAGGGAAGCATGACAAAATGTGCCCCACTTGTCATCACTAAATCTCAATTTTCTTGTGATCTGGATTCAAAATAAAATGTATTCCACTCTTTAGAAAAAAATGCTATGTAAGACTTAGCTTACTATATTTCTTAATATTTAGGTCTTTATGGTATTACTTGCAAACTTTATCTAATAAAGAAAGGCATAATGTCACTGGACTAAAAAGCATTCTCAGGATAATCGTTGCTGAGATCCATGCTTAGCTTACCACATCCCTTGTTCTTGTCTTGTCTTTGGTGGCATCCATGTTTTTCTTGCTTAGTCTGTTGGAATCTATGGAAATTCATTCCCACTTGCTTATCACTTTATATTATCTAGTATATTGAAGTAAAAAAGAAATTGGTAGTTTCTCAGCAGCTCACTCATGCGTTTATCCTTTTATGTCAAAAAATATATTTATACTTAGAAGGATTCTTTTCTTCCTTGAAAATGCTCCAAATTCTGAAATCAGACGCATGAGTCTTCATTTATGCTATTGTGGTCTATCATCAGGTGATCACAGCTGGGAAGCAATCTTGAGATGCCTCTTAGGAAACACAGAAAGCCTAAACTCCAGCATATATAAAGTAATTCTAGTGAAATAGAGTCTTACAATATTGTCTGGTCTGTCATTCAGAATAATTTTTAATGTATTACCCTGTTGGAATGTTACATATATGTTGGTATGCTACATATGTATGAATTTTTAATTCTCTGACTACTTACTAATCTCTGTATGCAAAGTTTCATGAATTAATTTTAAGATATTTCTTACATGATTTATGTAATTTCTAATAATTTCATTTTCAAATCTACGTGTTATAAATGGATCCAATATTTACTTGTAACGAGATCAAGAGAAAAAAAACAAACATCATGCTTTAAGGGTATAATAGCTTACAAAAGCAATGTAAAGTGATATGTGTTTATTTTGGCTTACAATTCCAAGAAATTTTCCATAATGGAGGAGCTGGGATAGTAGGACTTTAAAGTAGGAGATCATTTTACATCTGCAGTCAGGAAGCACAGACAGATAAGTAGGGATAGTCTTTGTTTTCTTCATCTTGCCAAGTCTGGACCTCAATCATGGAGTTGTGCTCCCCATAACTTAGAGTAAGTCTTTCTAACTCAATTAACCTAATATACAAAAATCCTCACAGATGTACTCAGAGATTTGCTTCAGTGGTGACATTGTAACCGCTGTGTTCAGCTACCCTGAATACTGGGTCTGCCTGAAGCTGTCGTAGGTCTCTCTCTCTCTCTCTCTCTCTCTCTCTCTCTCTCTCTCTCTCTCTCTCTCTCCTTCTCTCCCTTTCCCTCTCTCTCTTTCTCTATCTGTAGTTCTCAAAAGGGGCTTTTTTATTCCATATTTAATGGACAGCAGAGAAAGAGTCACGTAGGGTTAAATATTAGGGATACTCTACAGACATCTTTTCCAGTGTTTTTCAAGTGATTAAGAAACTGACCCACACAGTAAATGAGTACCATGAAGCAACATCAAAATGCTGCATCTAACATGTACTGTGGATATTTGTTTTCTAATGTAATGTTTCAGCATAAGTTTTGCTTCAACAAATGATTATCATAACATATAAGCAAACACATTCATTGCTCTTTGAGTCATAGGAACAGAAAAATATAAAATTAAGATTATAGTTATGTATCAGTTTAGGTTGTAAAAGGTGATTACCTGGGGAACCCAAGGCTAGTAAGCCTGGTTCTTACCTCGTTCTTTTAAAGGTAGATTAAACATACAGGCTGAGTACCCTGTAGGGTAGCAACTCTTAATTGCTTACACTAGTGCTAAACAGCACTGTGGTTTTCACAAGGAAAAATGGATGACAAAATATGTTTAAACGTTCATATTCTCATATTTTAACATTGCCACATAAACCTTTATTATCAAATAGAGATAAATAAATATTTCAATGCATTTATTTTCCACTTCATGTTGACTAGATCTATTGTCTTGTTTCTCTCCTTGACTTCTTTCTATTGCTTCAATAAAACACACACCAAAAGTAACTCGAGAAGAAAATGGTTGTTTTGTATTGTTTTGTCTTTTCCACCTTGCAGATTACACTCCACCATCAAAAGTCAGAGAAAGAAATCAAGGCAAGAGGCAGTAATTGAAGCATATAAACATAGCTATGTAATAAGGTGCTTATTGGTTCACTCTCCATGGCTTGCTCAGCTAGCTTTAGTATTCAAGCCAAGAACACTGTGAACTATGCCCTCACATATCAAGCACTAATTAAGAAAATGCCCTTCAGACTTTTCTACAGGCAGATCTGATGAATCAATTCTTCAAAAAAGATTCTAAGTTTGTGTACATATGTCTAGGTTTGTGTCAGGTTCATAAAAACTAACAAGCACAGTTAGCCCATGATTACACATATTTTTGTTGTTACAATACAGTATGTTTACACATTTTATAATGAAAAATTTGCATGTAACATATATACATACATATAAATGCTATGGATCTCAGCGAGTAGGTAGTGACCCCTTTCTTTGGTGGTTTAATGACCCTTTCACAGGAGTTCTTATATCAGATATCCTGCGTATCATATATTTGCATTATGATTCATAACCGTAGCAAAATTGTTTATGAAGTAGCAACAAAATTACTCTATGATTGGAGATCTCCACAACATGAGGTACTGTATTATAGTGTCACACCATTAGGGAAGTTGAGAACACAACATAGATGACTATGATGTGAATGAAATCTGATACACTTGTTTCCCCCAATATTTAGTATTGGGACAAGCACATAGTAGGTGCTAATTAAGTGTCCATGGAATGTTGAGTTGAACAATACTTTCATCACACAAGATAACTACACAGATGGATATGTATAAATATATATGCACACAAGAATCAAGAATAGCTTGTGACTTGTATGCAGTATATAGGTTGAAATTGTGTAAATATCTTTGTTAGAGAGCACAAAAAATTTCATTTGACTACTCAAATTTTTGTATTTGGAAGAAAATGTTTGTCTTGAGAGACTTTACTGAACTAAAGGGAATACTCAGGATTCTCAACTGTAATGGGGCATTCAGTAAAATTTGTTCCAGAGTTTAATTGATCAGTTGATAGGAAAATTGATTTTTTTTACATATTTTTAAGTACCTTAATAATAATGAGCAGCAGGATCATTCTATATGACACATTAGCATCATGTGCTGGAGGCAGTTCAGCCTGGCTCTAAGACAATCATAGAATCTCTTTCCAGCTCCATGTTGAGTGACCTCACCAGGGCTGCCTTACTACACCTGTTCTGGGAGTATGTCCAAAGAGGAATGGGGAAATGCAGCCAACACACAACAGCAAATTCACAATAACAAAAACATTCGGTTCTGATATACTGTGAAAAATAAATAAACACATTCATTTTTCATTTTTATCATTTTTATACATCACATAACAAGCATTTTTATTGTGTTATACAGGATATTAATCTATAGATTTTTTGTTTTGTTTTTTGGGTTTTTTTTTTTTTTTTGGTTGTTTCAAGACAGGGTTTCTCTGTGTAGCCCTGTCCATCCTGGAACTCACTTTGTAGACCAGGCTGGCCTCGAACTCAGAAATCTGCCTGCCTCTGCCTCCCAAGTGCTGGGATTAAAGGCATGCGCCACCACTGCCCAGCAGTCTATAGCTTTCTTTTCCCTTATGTATTTGCATGTGTTTGTGTGTGTGTGTGTGTGTGTGTGAGTGTGTGTGTGTATGTGTGTGTGTGTTCCTCAGAAAGAGAAAGTCCAACTGGCTTGTAGATTCCCAAGGATAAAATTCAGTTTCTCAGACTTTGCAGGAAAGTGACTTTACTTGCTGAATCATCTTGTTGGCCCATCCAACAATCTTTCTATTGTGAATTCCCCTTTAATAAGGGGACTAGAGTGGTGGCTTAGGTGTTAAAGCATTTAGTGCTCATACACAGGACCTGAGTTTGGTTGCCACCACCCACATGGCAACTTATCACAATCATCCTAAACACTAGTTCCCAGAGATCTAATGCCCTTTTCTGGCCTCTAATCTAAATACACATAGGGAAAACACAGCAAGGGAATGTTAGTAAAATTTGAAGGAAAAGAGACTTGGAATTAAGACAGATAATAGAGAAATGGATAATTAAGACGGATAACTTGCTTTTAAGAACGTTTTAGGGATTTATATTCCCTTTTATGATTTTCTAGAAGAAAATAGCTGAAATGAGTGTTTGAAATACTCTAGTGCCAGATTAATTAAAAGAATTTAATTTAAAACCCTATGTTAGTGCTGCATTTGTCCCTGTACTCCATGTTTCCCTATGACTTCATCACAGTATGTGTGAATTCTTAGCAAATCAAAGTGAAGAAAAGAACCACACAGAATTTATGAAGCTAGAAGAGATGTATGTATTTAATTTAGTACTTGAGAAACAGAGACAGGCAGATCTATGTGAGTTTGAAGCCATCTTGGTCTACACAGTGAGTTACAGGACAGCCAGAACTACAGAGTGAGACCTTGTCTTATGAAAGACAGAGAAGGGGGGGGGGCTGTTTAAAGAGCAATACGTTAGCTGCTGCAGGATTTTTTTCCATTCTTCTACATATATTTAGAGGCCTTTTATTACATTCAGTTTTATTTACACCAAAATTTGCTTTATTTTTACTGTTCTATATTTACTTGTGTATATGTACGTTCATGAATATTTTTGGCCTATTACTTGTGTTTGAATTTTGGACTTTCATTTTGGAAGTTTTAGTGTGACTGAAATTTATTTAAGTGAGTAATATTTGACAGTGAACCTTACTGTTCTCTTTCAATATTTATTGCATTTGTTTGTTTATTCTCTCTCTCTCTCTCTCTCTCTCTCTCTCTCTCTCTCTCTCTCTCTCTCTCTCTCTCCATGTTTCTTTGTCTATAAGTGCATCTGTGAACTCAGAGGTCAACATTCATGTGTCTATTCATTCTTTCAACCAGTTATGGGGGGTAAATTTTGGGTTGTCTGATTTGGCAACCAGCATCCTCGCTGGCTAAATAATCTCAATGGTCCTTGTTTCCATTTTTAAAGAAATGTTTAGTATGTATAAAATTCTAGGTTGAAAATGGTCTTTTACTGTCAGGATAAAAGTATTACTCTGCCATCTGCATTCCAGAGTGGGGATTTAATTGCTGTGAATCTATCTTGTGTATTTTTGCTGCTCTTGGTACCTATTTCTATTTTGGTTACTTAGCTCTATTATAGTAAAATAGTTGCTGCAAGTCTCTGTTTGTTTTTCATCCCAGTGCACTTGAAAGTCTTTGGATGTGAAATATAGTGTCTTAACATTCTAGAAGCATTTTCCATTGCATGTTTGTTTTTTACTTCTCTTAGGCTCCCACCTCCTGAAGTTCTAAATGGATCTAATTGGCCCTGCTGCCTCACCTTGCCTCCTTTACACTTGGTCATCTCTGAACCACAGTGATCTTCCTCTAATTTAGTCTCTTGGGCCTACACTGCAACTTTAAACCATTCTACCAAATTTAAAGCCAATTATCTATATTTTCACTTTGTAAACTGTCTATTTTCAGTGTACTTTGTCAGTCTAGGGCTCTCTTCATACAGAAAAATTATGTATGCAAACAATTCATGCACTAACATTAGTTTCTTGTACACGTGAATGAAAAGATGTGCATGATTCTGCTGGTATCCCATATAATTGTAGGGACTCTTCTAAACTTAAGGTTAGTGACAACACCTCAGGTAATTGATGATAGATCTTTCCCACCCAGAGTGTATGACTGGTTAGGATAGGATCATCATTCTCCATTTTCCAGACTTCTGTTACCTATATAAAACTTATACAAAATGAATCTTTTCTATCAAATGCTAGAAAAGCTGTGATTAAGGACAAAAATTCAAATCTTTTTACATTCCCCACCTTGTAAGAATTTTATGCAAATGTTTATCCTCTCTTCTAGTAAAATGTGTATACAAAAAGTCTCCTGCTACATTCCAGGAACTTGATGGACTGGAATAGTGACCCTTTTCTTTTTCTCCTTGGAACACTGACCCCTTTTCCCTACCGTAATTTTTCTGGACCGATTCTTTTCAGACTTGCATATCAGATAAGACATGAGGTCAGATTTCAGCCAGTGGCGAAAATATAATTCCACTACCGAGTTCAAATAAAAACTAAATCTGACAAAGCACTGAATTTCTGTGCTTACAACATACCAAATTTCTCACTCACTAATTTTAGGTTTGGGAATGTTCTCTCTCTCTCTCTCTCTCTCTCTCTCTCTCTCTCTCTCTCTCTCTCTCTCTGTCTCTGTGTGTGTGTGTGTGTGTGTGTGTGTATCTGTGTCTCTCTGTGTGTGAGTGTGTGTGTTGTATGCATGTGTGCACATGTATGTGTATGTAAGTGCACTTGCATGTAGAGACCATGGGTCAATGTCATTTCTTCTTTTATTATAATCCACTTTACCAATTCAGACAAGGTATTTTGCTAAATCTGGAGCTTATTGATTTGGCTAACCTAAGTTAGCCATAAGTCTCCTGAGGCCTCTTGCCCAGTGCTATGTTTGCAGGCATGTTTGCCTGTTATGTAGGTGCTTGGGATCCAAACATAGTTTCTTTGTGAGGAAACAATTTTATCCATTGAAACATCTCACTAGCCCCAGGGAAATTGTCTTAATCATCAGATACTCTGTTGTTAATCTTTGAAATAATCTCATATTATTAAGAACAAATTGAATTGCTGGTCTTGTGCACATCAGCACACCTCAAAATATAACAACAAAGTTTAATCCCAAATTGGTGAATTGTATTGTTTCCTGGTGGTAGTTGCTCTGTTTTGTTTTTATTGTTTGCTTTTAATCTGGTGGAGAAAAGAATTCAGTGTTCCGGAATTCTGGAGAAGAGACAGTTATTGCCAATGGCAGTATAGAAGTAAAGATAATTTCAGACAACAGCAGGCTTTCCTGCACATTCTTTTCCATTTCATTAATAACATGGTCCATAAAGAGACATGCTTTGCGAAGCTGAAAGTGAAAATAGGAATTCTTCAGAAAGAGGAGACATCTGTGCAGATGATTAACATTTTTAGATAAACCATTCTCCATTTTCACTGACGTTTAAACTGAGAGGCTGATGGGAGATGCAGCAATGATTAGCAGCCTCAGCTATTAACCAGACATTTGTTTGTTTGCTTGTTTGTTTGTTTCGTTTTGTTTTAAATCACAACCAATACTACAATATGTGTTTTGTTTTTAATCATTCTAATGAAAAGATTATATTTTTAAGACATCTTTTATCTGCACTGAGAATGTTTAAGCTGGCATGATCTTAGTGAAGCTGTTAGATGTCAGAGCCTTGAACATAAGGATGATCAATTTTATTAATCGTTTCCTTCATAAAAGAATCCATCCAAAGAGAATCTATTACATATGTGTTACTGTTAGAACCAAAGCCCTATGTCCCTATGTCGACTCCACTCCCAAATAACAGGGCTAATGACATTTACCTAAACAAAGGATGTGGGGGTTTTTTAGTTTGTTTTTTGGGGTATTATTGTTTGTTTGGTTGTTTTTTTGGGGGGGTGTACCAACCTTTTGAGTTTATAGTAAATGTTACAATAAATAAAAACTTGGAATTTTAAAAAATACATGACAAATCAACAAAAATTATATCTTATAATCCCTGATCTTCTTCTAGTACCCCATTAGTGATAACTTTGGGTTGGGGTTTCCAAGAGGCTGTACATGTAGTTTTTTTGTATGTGTGTGTATATGTGGGTTTATGCACGTGTATATACATGACACTGTTTAGAAGCTATGGGTTACAGGGGTCATTTCTCAGCATCCATCTATCTTGTATTTTTGAGACAGAGTCTCTCACTGAGATCCAGGTTTGGCAAATTAGGCTAAACTGCCTGGCCACCCAACCTCAGGAATCCTTCTGTCTCTCAGCACTGGGATTAGAAGCCTGACCATGCATAGAATTGACCTTAATACTTGCATGTGATTACAATGTTATAAAAGCATATTGGGGAATAAAACGAATATCTTCAGAGCTCAAAAGATAGCTCAATGGGTAAAGCACTTGCCAAGGAAGTGTGAGGACTTAAGTACCCACATGAATTCTGAGTAGACATGTCAGTCTGCCTGTATTCCCAGTGCCCAGGATACAGAGACAGGAGACAACTGGAGTAAGTTGTTTAAGGAGACTATCCAAATTGGTGAGCTCCTGTTTGGGTGAGAGATGACACTTCAAAAAGTAGAAATAAATTTACAACACTTAACATCAACTTCTGGCTTGCCTAGGCATAGACATGTATATGAATCCATGCATGTGCATGAGTGCACATACACACACATGTATATACACATACACACACACACACACATGAACATGCACACACATGTAAGAACACCACATACATTTGCTAAGGAGATGGGATATCTCCTCACAGGAGAGCTGGGAAGATAGTTCAGAAAGTGTTCAACACGCAGGCATAAACAGAGGATGTAAACAGGGGCAAACTGAAAGGATGTTATTGGATAAATAAGCCTAATGGAGAGCTTGTGTTTACTAGAAAAGCATCTAGTTCCTGGTCATTCCGAACATGCTGTATCAGCTCAAACACTCACCTTGCTCTCACATAAAATATACTTGATTTCTGACCATTTCTCTGTTCTCTCTTTCCACTGAGAGATAGCTTTGACAGTTTGATCCCCAAGCCTTTCTTTCTACCCATGGAAGTCCAGCTTGGTGGTTTTACTTCCTTGTTGCTTATAGCTACTGACTAAATGTAATTCAACCCTTTCTCTTTATAGACACACACCACGTATTATACTCTCACTTCAACAAAACCATCATTTCCACTGACGTCACAGAATAGTTAAAAGAGAATGTCACCTTCATGCTCCTCTATCAAATGTCTTGCATGACAGCCCACATGTAGCAATGACAACTATTGCATCCTGTGCCCATGAGCCCTGACATTTGGACCAGTCTGCTCTTAACTGGCACTGCCAATTCTTTTTTTTTTTTTTTTAATTTTTATTTTCAGCAAATCAAAAAAATTTAAAAAGCATTCAAACAGAATAAAATGAAAAGAAACAAACAAGCAAAATACCAAGGGTCAGATATACTTATACAAGAATTCTATACCAGCAACACTGACTTCCTCGCTGCTTCTTGCATATTCCAGGCCTCATACCCTAACTTCAATTCCTTTAGACTCATCTTTCCCTTTGCGGGGAACCTTCTCGCCCCAGGCTTCCTTTTCATGTTCTTTGGATGTTTGTGCAAATGCTACTCTTTAATGAGGCTTGCCAATTAAAATTCATTCTCTATAGTACTTATCACTAAACAGGATACACTTTATTTCTTTAACTGTTTTCTTTTTTTTTTATTTTTTTATTTTTTTTTATTTTTATTTTTTTTTCTTTAACTGTTTTCATATGTTTCCCTTCACTATAACTCTGTGGGGCTCTTGGTCTTTATGTTATATTCCTCTCAGTGATATTATGAAATAAAAGTTCAATAGTAAACTCTCAATCAATTCTTTCATGTATAAGAAAATGAAGACTAGAGTCTCACATATAGCAAATAATTTGACAACAGATACATTGACTCCCACCACTAAGAACTCATGGAAATTTAGTATGTGTGAAGGAGATAGAATCCCAGATCAAGCTTAATATTATTTTTCTTTTTGTTTTGAAAATAATGACTTTAATATTCATATACATGATTAAGATTTGACAATGGTTGGTTACATTTTAAATTAATTGAAGGATTTTTACTTAGTAATAATTTTCAAGGAAAATTAAGCATTTTCAGAGCCAAGCTATTTCTTCCTTTTTCATCTCTTTATGTATTTCCCTCTTTGATTTTAAGTTCTTAATTTAAATTAAAAACAAAATAAGTTAAAGAAAACAATTCCTTCATTAAAGATTACTGAGTTCAAACCCAGATTGGAAATGATTTGATTACTGATTGCTTTTAGGAAACAAATTAACATTAGTATTTTTCCTCTCAGTCTGATTTACTTTTCTGCAATATCAGTGCCATTAACTCTTTAGCAACCCCTCACTATTAGAGACAATACATGTTTCTTTCTTTCTCTTTCTTTTTCTTCTTCTTTAATATATATATATATATTTGCCCCTCCCTCCCGGTTAACCCTCCTATAGTTCCTCATCCCATTCCTCCTACTCCATGTCTCCTAGAGGATGCTTCCACACCACCAGGCCTCCCCTCTCCCTGGGGCCTCTTAAAAGTAAAGTTTCCTTTCTCAGAAGTGAGTCTCAGGGATGGGCACAATGGGGAGATAAGAATACTTTCAATAATCTATCTCCTCTATCCTCAAGCTAAGAAGAGACACTGTCATCTTGACATCACTAGAGCCTGTACCATTGGAAGGGTAATGTGTGATAATGCTATAGTACTTTGTGGTGGCTGCGATTTGAATGTAACACTAAGTGAATCTGAAATGCAATTCTTCTCACATGTTGACTTTCTAACTCTAGCATCATGATTTCTCTAGTTTGAATGACTATTTTAGAGATACCAAATATCTATCACAGCACACACACACACACACACACAAAGTTTACCATCTTTAACGATATATATTTCACCGATAATATCTTATTATCATATATTAAATATAACAATTGGATTCATTTTGACATTTTGATATGTGCATGTAGAATGTTTTGAATATTTTATTCACAAAAAGTGATGTAAAATATAAACAAAAATGGAATGGTTTAAAGTAAAGGGCAGTTATTTGAATTTAGTAGAATTAATTTTAAAGAAAAGCCTGTTACCTTGATCTTACTTTTCTAATTTGTTTCTAACCAGTGACTGTTCTGTATCCTTGCACTAAGCAATCATTTCTTACTGATTTAAATGTCTAGACAAATCAAGGCTCTTGATGCAACAATTAATAGCACGGTCCATACATTTCTGCCACCAATTAAGTCTTGACACCTCCTGTATGACATCAAAAGAGAGTCCTGTCTCAAGTATTAACTAGCCATGTGGAATAAATACAGAAAGGGAGAACCACTGTTTCAGAGCATTTGAGGTTTTCTTCACTTTTTTTTTCTGGCTAAGATCAATGTGGAACAACCTCTATTATACACTGCTAGGATCAACTTCCTTTTCGTTACTTTTTAAAGTCAGCATATAATTTGATGACTTGATTGTGGTACTTTAACTGCTCTCATTTGTTCTCCACCCTGTTCCTTCACTGAGCCCTCCCTCATCTTCTGAGGACTTGCTTCCTCCTCACAGAAAGTCCTTCCTTCTGCATTCATGTATATACATTCTATTGCCCTCCCCTCCCAGAACTCATCCTCCTTTCTCTGTTATAGTCTGTTTTCATGTTTATTTCTGACATACATATTATATACCTAGTTAAATCTTAGTCTACGTTTCACAGGAGTGATGGCATGATATTGATCTTTCTAGTCTTATTTATTTGGCAAAATAAATTATAATACCATTCATTTTCTTACAAAATACAATTTTATTCTTCTTTAAACATAAATAAAATTATATTATATATTTGTACCATATTTTTTATTGGATCATCTGGTGATGGACATTTTGGTTAATTTTATTTCTTGGTTATTATAAACATTAAATATGGATTATTCTACTTGCTACTTAGTTGGGGAAGGATGTATTTAAGGTCATGTTATATAAAAAAAGAGTACTTATTAAGGAAACCAAGTGAATGTCTGTATATCTGTAAATATAGATGTTTGCATAAAGATTGATGAAATATACATACATAAATGTACACATACAATATATAACAAAAGCACCCCATACCTCATATCTCATGGGTTTATCAATCCTAAATTGTTAGATTTCTTTATGTTCAAAAATGCATTATATTTTTATATTTATAGAAAGGACAAAATTCTCCATTGAAACATTAGAAGCCCCTCACAAGAAGGCTTTTCCAAATCAGAAATCTCAGTATTGGTCAGGGGCATCATTCTCTATTTGGTGGTGTTTGATCTACAGTTTCAAATAAGCTTGGAAAAAAACTGATAGGACATCTTTAATTAAACTCACATTCCTGGATAAATAATAGCCTGTCCTCTCTTTTATTCTGTAACAGTGATGCAGATAACTTGACAGTCTTAATCATTTCAACTGTTTGTACCTTCATTTGTGCCATATTTCAGTCAAGACATTTAGTGGTGTTTATCTAAATTATTGTTATCTGTTTTCTTATCAAACGTTCAAAGCTGTAACAGAGAAACTAATTTCAAGTGCAAAATAGAATATCTCCTGGGCCCAGACACCAGTAGCACTATTGGATCAGGATGAAAAGTCACCTGTCACTAACAGATATTTGTCTTTGTAATGAGCTGAGGCAAAAAGGAACTATGGCTGTAATAAAATTATGGGAGTCTGCTATTATTACAAAATCCAAATTCTGAGAGCACACATAAACTCTGGCACTTAGCTGGAAGTGAGCCTTGTTTACTTAAGCTATGTCTTGAGATGCGTTAACTCTGTGTTTTGGGTAAGATGTAAAGACAATCCCAAGCAGAATTAAACATTATTGTGTTACTAAAAGTACCATGATAATGTATGGATTGCTTTAACAGAAGCAATTTTGTCACTTACAACAAAATTACTTTACATAGCATCATTCTTCTATTATGTTAAGAAATGCTGTTATGATGAGTGGTGTTAATAGCACTGGATATAATGATACCTTTTTAAACATAAATATTCAAAGGGACATTTATGCCAAATTTATCCATTTTTAAAAAGTAGATTTTTTTTCAGCATTCACTCTATATTGTTCCCTAGTGACCTAAATGGATTCAGATCTCAGTATAAAAGCTAACATTTATACTTTGCCAAAACAGCTTCCTGAGTTTAGAAACAGTCTTTTTATAGACAGCAGGGGCTGGACCTTTCACCACCAGCCAGCTTCTCACAAGCATCCTTTTTGCCTTCTGAAGCCCTGCACCACAATTCTTGCCTTAGGCTATACTTAAGCACTTTCTATATTCTCCTGGGGCATTCCCTCTGCTTCAGATGTTTCTAACATATTTTCGTTCTTTTTCATGGAAGTACATCTGATAATTTACCTGCTATCTTCTAATCTTCTCTTTGGTGTTTAAGACTTCATTATTTCATAGCCTCCTATGCTTCACCCTCATAAGGTAAATTCAATTACATGGAACTCAGCAATTTCCAGTTACATGGAATCCTACTAGCAGGCAATCACCAGTGAAGAGCATCTTTGGTAGCATGGTAGCTGTGCAGAGTTATTTCACTGAAGATTTCGTTATTACTCAAACTAAGGATAATATGGATTATCTCCTTGAGATAAATAAGAATAAAGATACATTCATTTTGGGCAGTGAGGAGAAACCTGATATGTTAGTGCACATCTTTTAACATTCACACTTAAAGTTATGTTATTGATGACAGCTGACATCCCAGACCACACACATAGTTGAAGTAATGAACATGGAATGTTGTCCTTTAAGAAACAAAGTAGTTGCACTTACACAATATGGCCCAGCGACATTGGCTAGCACTCGCTCGTCTCTCTCTAATGGGAAAGCAGTGAACTACAAGAGACTGAACTGCATCTGCCTCTATTTCCAACAGACTCAAGTTCAGCTTTCACTCATGAAAATGTCGTGAAATTTTTATTAGTCCTTTTTAAAATAAAAGTTAATATAAAATTATAGCAAAAGAGGAGGAAGAGGAGGAGGAGGAGGAGGGGGAGCATCACTGGGACAATCCGAGCGGCAGGAGGAGCGGCGGGAGAAGAGATTACATTTAGTTGATTTTCTGTGGTTGTTGGTTATTCGCTAGTCTCTCTGTGATGGAAGCTGCACATTTTTTCGAAGGGCCCGAGAAACTGCTGGAGGTCTGGTTTTCCAGACAGCAGTCCCGACTCAAGCTAGGGATCTGGGGATCTTCGTACCATCCCAAGATCTGAGTGGGATGTCCTTTGGAAGGATGTGCAATCTCAATCATAAGTGTGACAAAGACTGACAAGTAGGAAGCTTATGTACTCAGTGAGAGTAGCATGTTTGTCTCCAAGAGACGTTTCATTTTGAAGACATGTGGTACCACCCTCTTACTGAAAGCTCTGGTTCCCTGTTGAAGCTTGCTCAGGATTACAGTGGGTTTGACTCAATTCAAAGCTTCTTTTATTCTCATAAGAATTTCATGAAGCCTTCTCACCAAGGGTACCCACACCGGAATTTCCAGGAAGAAATTGAGTTTCTTAATGCAATTTTCCCAAATGGAGCAGCATACTGTGTGGGATGGATGAATTCTAACTGTTGGTCCTTGCTGACTGTTGGTCCTTTTATACTTTGGATTTCCCAGAGAGTTGAGTAATCCATCAGCCAGATCAAACCCTGGAAATTCTGATGAGTGAGCTTGACCCAGCAGTTATGGACCAGTTCTACATGAAAGATGGTGTTACTGCAAAGGATGTCACTCGTGAGAGTGGAATTCGTGACCTGATACCAGGTTCTGTCACTGATAGCACATTGTTCAATCCTTATGGCTACTCGATAAATGGAAAGAAATCAGAGGGAACATACTTGACTATTCACATCGCTCCAGAACCAGAATTTTCTTATGTTAGCTTTGAAACAAACCTAAGTCAGACCTCCTATCACGACCTGATCAGGAAAGTTGTGGAAGTCTTCAAGCCAGGAAAATTTGTGACCATCTTGTTTGTTAATCAGAGTTCTAAATGTCTCACAGCGCTTTCTTCACCCCAGAAGATTGACAGCTTTAAACGTCTTGATTGCCAGAGTGCTATGTTCAACGATTACAATTTTGTTTTTGCCAGTTTTGCTAAGAAAGAGCAACAACAGCGGAGTTGCTTAGGAAAAATGAAGAAGAAAAAAAAAACGCAAAAAGAGAAGACACACAGGAAGTGGTGGCTGCTTTCTAGATGTTGATCCTGGGGGCCATGCTGACCATGACCACCACCTTGTAGTTGCAGAAAGCCTTAGGTGTAATGATAGTGTAATCATTTTGAAGTGTATGCATTATTATATCAAGGAGTTAGATATCTTGCATGAATGCTCTCTTCTGTGTTTAGGTGTTCTATGCCACTCTTGCTGTGGAACTGAACTGCATGTAGAAAAGAACTTTGACTATATGAATCTTTATGACATTTTTGAAAATGATTCGATTTGGTTTATACACAGCATAATATTTCTGCAGCCGTCGTTCGAAATCCCCCATAGACAAGGCTTTCGACCCCTGATGCGGCCTCAGGTGACCATCTGCGACTGTTCTATTAAATTACTGCCAGAGATTTTACATCCAGTTATGTCCACTTTCTAGAGCATATTCTCTACTAATGCTATTCAGAACCAATTTTTACTTCATACAGGTGTTTTATGTTTTATGCTATGGTAATTAAAGTTTTTCTTCCACACATTGAGTCTTTGTAAAAAAAAAAAAAAAAAAAAGTAATTGATCCATAAACATCATATTTGGTCCTTGAAACGTGGTTTATTTATTTTCCAGGCTAATTCATTGTCCCTCTCTACTTTCTTATTTCATGAACTGGTTACTTAGTAGTTGCAAGGACATCAACAATATACAGAAAGAGGGAATAACACAATAAAGCAAAGGAAAGAAACAAATGAAAAGAAAAGAAACCAACCCAAAATGTCTTATGTGAATGTAAATTTGAGAAATACTCCAAGGTAGATATTAGTTGAATTTGATAAAATATTTGAAATATGAGTGATGTTACTTCTACTTTCTGTGGGGTCAGAGTGATGAGATTGATCTAATTTTTACATATAAGGTTATTTTCAATGAGCCGAATCAGGGTTCAGTTGTCTTAAATTGGGTGATTTAACCCTTTCCCAATGACAGACTGGAACCTGGTCTTCTACTTGTGGTGTAATTATGCTGTAAGCAGGGTAGACAATAGGCTGCCAACTGGAACCTTCTGCTGTCTAATGCTCTCCCATTTACTAGCTGTTTGTCTTTGAAGAAATAACATAGCCTATTTGGGTCTTGATGTTTTTCATATATTAAGTGGGATAATCAGTCCTTCGGGAAGAATGGCTCAGCAGGTGTGTAAAGATGCTTGTAACCAAGTTGATGACCTGAATTTAACCTCCCTGGACATGGTAATGGGCAGGAACTGACTAACCTCAACATGTATAGTCAATGAAAACTTAATAATAACAGCATGGATTATTGAGATGAGAAAGCTTGAGCTATGTAAATGAAATGGCCAATTTATGATTACCATTAACGTACCTCATCTTTGTAGTAAAACTTTTCAGTAGAAGAATCTCTGATAATTGCCAAGGAAAACCTGCACAAATGTTAATCTTACCCAGCTCTTGTAAGGTTGAAACAAATTACTTTTTTTATTATTATTCTTTTCATACACTGTTGGGGCAGTGAGGGGAGGGTGTGGAGGGAAGCTGGCAGCAAACAAGCCATGAAGAGGTTAAAAGGACAGTGCATCCATAGTTGGTCAGTCAGACTGAATCAAAACTTTTAGCAAGTTTGATCCCATGCATCAATTGTCCGCCACATTTAAACACAGTAAAACTTTGGAAAAAATGTCTCATAACAAAGTTTCATGGATGGCTACATCAAAATTTTTCTTGCAGAGGATTCTACTATAGCAAGGTACTTTATAATGCTTCCTTTAGATCACTGACTGCTCTTTCAGAGGTCCTGATTTCAATTCCTAGCAACTGCATGGTACCTCGCAACCATCTGTAATGGGATCCTATGCCCTCTTCTCTGTTTTTATAGTTATGTCTCCCTTTCTATTTCTGCTTTTGTTAATTTGGACACTGTGTCTGTGCCTTTTAGGTGGTTTTGCCAAGGGTTTGTCTATCTTGTTAAGTTTCTCAAAGAACCAGCTCATGCTTTTTTTATTCCTGTATTGTTTCTTTTTTCTAATTGGTTGATTTTAGGCCCAAATTTGACTATTTCCTTCCTTCTATTCCTCTTAGATGTGTTCACCTCTTAGATGTGTTAACTTTTTTTTGCGGGGGAGGTCTTTGAGGTATGTTGTTAAGTTGCTAGTGTAGGATCTTTCCAATTTCTTTATGAAGGTACTTAGTGCTATCTATATTCTTCTTAATACTGCTTTAATTGTGTTCCAAATATTTGATTATATTGTGCCTTCATTTTCGCTGGTTTTTAGAATGTCTTTATTTTCTTTCTTTTTTTAATCTCTTCCCTGACCATGTGATCGTTGAGTGGAGACTTACTCAATTTCTATGAGTTTGTGGTCACTCTCTTGTTTTTGTTGTTGCTAAAATACAGTTTTAATCCACGATGATCTGATAGAATGCATTGAGTTATTTCAATCTGCTTGTATCTGTTGAGGCTTGCTTTGTGCAATATTATATGATCCACTTTGGAGAAGGTTCCATGAGGTATTGAGAAGAATGTGTATATTCTTTTGGTTTGGGGTTAAATTCATTTGGTTCATAACATCGGTTAGTTTCATTGTTTCCCTGTTTGGTTTCTGTTTCATGGTAAGAATAAGGTGTTGAATAATTGAATCCCATTATTGTGTGGGATTCAATGTGTGTTTTGTGCTTTAGTAAGGTTTCCTTTACAAATGTGGTTGCCCTTACATTTGGACATAGATGTTCTGAATTGAGACCTAATCTTGGTGGATGTTTCCTTTGATGAGTATGAAGTGTCCTTCCTGATCTTTATTATTATTATTATTATTATTGTTGTTGTTGTTGTTGTTGTTGCTGAAAGTCTATTTTGTTAAATATTAAAATGGCTTCTCTGGCTTTTTTCTGGGACTATTTGCTTGGAAAATTTTTTCTTGCCTTTTCTCTGACATTGTATCTCTTTTTGTTGCTGAGGTATGTATCATGTATGATGCAGGATGTTGGATCCTCTTTGTGTATCCAGTCTGTTAGCCTGTGTCTTTTTATAGAATAATGACCAATGATTGTTTGTTCTTGTTATTTTGTTGTTGGAGGTGGTACTATGTGTGTGTGTGATTCTGTTTTGTGTTGGTTTTTTAGGGTGGGGAGGGGGAGAAATGATTAATTTATTCTCTGCCTTTATATGTTATTTGGCATTTTCCCCTTATACTGTTCAATACTATTTCGTTATTTCATACATTTAGTGTTTTAACTATTATGTGGTAGGATGGTTTTCTTTTCTGGTCCAATCTATGTGGTGTTTGTTTTAAGCTTCTGGTATGCTTATGGCCAGTTCTTTCTTTATCTTAAGAAAGTTTTCTTCTATGATTTTGTTGAAGATGACACTTTGAACTGGGAATCTTCACCCTCTTCCATTCCTTTTATTTTTGGGTTTGGACTTTTCCTTGTGTCCCAAAGTTCTTGGAATTTTTGGGCTATAAACTTTTTACACTTATCATTTGTCTGAATATCTTCTATGGTATCTTTTATGTCTGAGATTTTCTCTTCTATCCTGGGTGATTCTTGCATCTCTAGTTCCTGTCCTTTTTCCTGGGTTCTCCATCTTCAATGTTGCCTCCATTTGTGACTTCTTTATTGTTTCTATTTCCATTTTTAGGTCTTGGACTATTTTGCTCATTTTCTTCACCTGTTTGATTCTATTATCATTTACTTCTTTAAGAGAATTATTGTTGTCATCTTGTAAGGCCTCTATCATCTTCATGAGCTGGGATTTGGGGTCAGAATCTTGCTGTTCCAATGTGATAAGGTATCCAGGGTTTGGTGTAGTAGGATAGCTGAGTTATAGTTGTGTCAAATTGCATTGACTTCCATTGTTCTAGCACTTGCCTTTTGCCATCTGGTTGTCTCTGGCTTTAACTGACCTGGGTGTCCTGAATTGAAGCAGGCCTTCCAAGAGGCAAATGGAGCTATGTGTCCTGGGTTAAAATGGGCCTCCTTGGATGGAGGCAATGCTGGGTCTGTTTAGAGCAGGCCTCCTGTAACCCTGGTTAGAGCAGGCCTCCTGCGAGAATGGCAGAGCTGTGGTGGGTGGGAGAGCTGACATGCCAATCTGCCCCAGTTTTATGCTGTTTCTTTAGTGAGATAAAAGTCTATTTCTTTTAGGCACATGATGTCTCTAATTCCAGATTTTTGGTCACTTTAGCAGTGTCAAGTATGGGTTCCATCTCACTCAGGTATTCAGAACATCGGGGCTATATGAGCTAAATAACTTAGGTGCAGGCAACCAAATTCAGTCCCATCTGTTTAGAACTATTTATATTCTAAATGTGACAGAACAATTCTCAAGATGGAGAAAATTAGAAATAACTACTAAAAAAATAACCAAATTAATAAAGAAGAGAAAATAATTACATTTAAAGTACATAGATTAAATCATGTCTGGATTCTCTGATTTTTTGAGATAGGACTGAAACAGAGTGACATATCTAAATGCTGAGGACAGGTTTGTGATTCTAGGTATCTAGTCAATAATTTCTTCTGATACAGCTAACAAACATTATAAATTGTACTCAATGTAATTATTTATCCATTATCAGATAGTGAGGCCTGAAAAAAAATCAGAGAGGTAACAGTATACAGAAAGGAACACATATACACACACAAACATTTGTGTATGTGTGTGTGTTTGTGTATCAACAATTAATGAACTTCACAAAGACCATCAATTTAAAGAGACCTAGGAAAGGTATATGAGGAGGATTATAGGTAGAAAAGGGAAGGAGGGAAATGAAACAATCATATAATCGCAAAAAAAAAAATAAAAGAACTTTAAAAAGAAAAAAAAAATCAGTAAAATGGGTCATTATATATTTTAAAATGAGTTCCAAGAAGAGCAGATAAAATTCAAATCTATTACTTCAAAAACTAGTGTTTACTTACATTTTAAATTTTGATATAAAATATAGTCTGTTCCTTGATAATTCAAGGTTCATCTCACAGTTTTATTATTACCTTCTGCCACATAAAGGCAGAATATGCATAGAGTATAACAACACAATGATTCAAGCTCCCTAACATTAGAATTAGTATTTTTGCTTTAAGAAAGTTGGTATTCCTAACTTAGGGGAAAATTTCGGCATCATGTAATACATAAAGCAGACAAAAAAAAAAAATAGATACAGTGCACTGGCAGAGTGCGTGTCAATCCTTTTCTATCTGTTGCCCTCAGTTATGTGCCCCACATAGGCGTTTTCCTGTGTTAGTGCATTTATTTGCTTTCTAGGCAGCAATGCACAGAATTGCAACCCCCAACTCTGGGAACTGGTGCGGAAAAATCTGCTTCACACACTTGCGCCACTGAAAATGTATGCATATGTGCTGTGTAAAATTAATGACTCTGCTAAATATTTAAATGTTCATAAAATATTTCAACTTCTGCTTTCTTCATGTAGACCTTTTGATTTTCTGAATTCCAGTATCTATGAACAGAACAATCCAGATATATGCCAGCCTTAAGATTTTCTCATAATTAAGATCTCCGTAAGTAGAAAATTTATTAAAATAGCTGTATGTCACCAAGATAACTAAATGAACTTATTTTAGGATGCCTTTACAAAGTCAAAGGTTCTAGATGAAACTAGAGAGAATTTAGCTCTTTAACTTTAATTCACCATTAGCATTCAACACATCCAAAGTCTTAGTCCTCCCCTTTGAAGAACAGAATAATGAATGTACTTCTGTATAGGAGTTTTCTGAGGGCACAGAGGACAGGACACTGGGAGACAAATGAATGAAACCAAGAAGGGTAAACCAGACTGAATGGTGAATTAGTCGGTTGGGTCTTATCACACTGAAACTCTAGAGGTTTAAACACACCTTCGAATTTCTTACTCACAACACAGAAGAGGGGCTTTAATATAGCAAATCCACTCTGCACTGCTCCAAGGTATACATATGTGCTTGCAGGCTCAACATGGTTAAGTGTTGGGAGAATCAGAAACACCTTCCCCCTCCAAGAAAAGAGAGAGAGAGAAAGAGAGAGAGAGAGAGAGAGAGAGAGAGAGAGAGAGAGAGAGAGAGAAAACAAACAACAGCTGAAGTAGTATGTTTCTTTGTATAGCCCCTCAGGAAGCTAGTTGCACAGAAAGGAGTAAATGTGAACACATGTAACAGGAGCTATGCATTTCTAACACAGAGAGGTATTCTTTATGCCCACAGTAACTTCTCTAACATCTGATTTCTTTTAGTCTTCAAAAAAATGATGAGACCTCTTTTCTATGTTAAGTAAATGAAAAAAAGAGACAAGATTCAAAACTACTTGTGTGAGGAATAAATTATATAAGAGATGAAATGTGAATCAATTTTGAAAATCCCCATTGTCGTTGTCCATATTTACTGAGGCCAGATATATAATGTGATTAAAAGGAATCGAGGAAGGAACAAAGGGAGTAGGGACCAATGCAAGCTAGAAGATCAATCAGGCAGTGTGTGCATGCACTGTTTGAAGGCAGTACCCACTTCTTCACAGTATACCTCCTTCCTTGCCAACACTGAGCCTCTGTTCCATATCATCTGTATTTTAACAAGGAGTCAGCTGTGAACTCTCTGATAATTTATTTTTTAACTTAAAGAATAAGTCTCTAAAGGTAAAATAGTTTACATGCTGGTCTAAGAATTGCTAAAATATTGCAAGTTAAAAACTCAATATACATTTTAACTATTAAAAAGAATATTAATATTAAATTTGTTACTTAATTACGTTATTCAACTCCAAGATTTAAAGATAATTTCAAAATATAAATTCTCTGGGAAACAGAAGCTTGTTGGGCAATAATTATAAATGATACTTGAAATTTTAATAAAAGTTGTTCAAAGGAGGTAAAGTGAAAGGAAACAAACAAACAAACAAACAAACCCCTTACCACTCAACATTTCTATTCTATTATGGATCTATTATTCTGAAGAGATACCAGGACCAAGGTAACTTATAAAACAATTTAATTGAGGTGCTTGCTTACTGTTTCGGAGAATGAGTCTATTTCCCTCATGACTAGGAACATGGCAGCTGGCAAGCAAACATGACAATCAATAGCTGAGAGCTTACATTCTTATCTGCAGGCAGCAAGCAGAGATAGAGATGGATAGGGACTGGGACAGGGACAGGGAAAAGGGAGATGTGGGGAGAGAGAGAGAAAGAGAGAGAGAGAGAGAGAGAGAGAGAGAGAGAGAGAGAGAGAGAGAGAAGTGAACAGAGACTGGGCCCAACAGGAGCATTTGAAACCTCTAAGTCTATACCCAGTAACATACTTCTTCCAACATGGCCACACTTCCTGATCCTTCCTAAGTGATATACCAACCAGCAGTATACAAGCATTCAAACATATGAGCCTTTGGGAGCCATTCTCATTCAAACATCCACAAAATCTGTTAACAAAGATAAACAGATAACTTTTGCCCCATATTAGTCAATATTAGAACAGACAGATTGAAGTAATTAAACTGCTCTAATTATAATTATAAATTATACTATGTCTAATTTTACATTTTAATTACATAGTACATTTAAGGGAATGTCTGTTTAGTTTGTCTTTAGTGTTGTATTTTGTTATAAGGACTTTTCCAAGGCCACATTTTCAAGGTCTAATAACAGTAGTGGGAAATTCAAATCAGAGCTGTCTGATATGAACATATAGTTGGAACTTGGGTGATGGATGTCCTTCTTTTCAGGTTGCTATGTTTAAAAAAAAAACAAAAAACAAAAACAAAAACAAACAAACAAACAAAAAAAAAAACACTTACAATGGTGGGGAAGGCAAGGCAACAGGAGCATGAGCAGGTGATCACATTACAACTACAGCTAGAAACCATAGTGAGATATCAGAATCTATGAGAAACAAGAATTTTACTTTTTGTTCAGTATAGAACCTCAAGCCCAGTAACTGTGCTGCTCACATCTAGGATGCTTCTTCCCATCTCATTTAACTCAGTCTAGAAACTTACTGAGTTATACCCAGAAGTTTTTCTTCTAGGTGACTATATATGTTAACATGTTGACAATCAGTATTAATTGTCATACATCTATCACCTTGATATTCAAACATATAATTTTAAACTTTTACTTTCCACCCTTTCCCTTGTAAACTCAAGCCCATCTCATATCTCAAAATACATTCAATCAAACTTCCAAATTATCCATAATATGAGTGCATGGCTCCTTTGATACTCAAGGTCATCAGTTAACCAGGAACTAGCTTTGAGCCACAATCAAGTTTCAAACTTCTAGCCAGTTACAAAGAGTGACTATTTCCATCCTAAATGGGACATTACTAGTATATTTCATTACAAATCATGAAGAAACTCAACAGAGATGTCATCAAAGCCTAAAGTTTCATGTCACTCACTATCCAGGTTCTACCTGGCTCAGAAATCATTAGTAAGACAAGACAAGACCGTGTTGGCATCAGACTCGTAGAGATATGTAGCCTCTACCTCCATGTGATGCTATTGCAGGTGTAGTCTGTGATTCCCAAGCTCTAAATATGAGATCCCTTTATATCCTAATATAGAAGGGAGAGTAAGTATCTGAGCTACTCTTCTGTTGTTTTGAGAAGACCCCAGGATAAACACAAATTGCAATAAAAAGCATCCAATTAGGGGGTATCATACACTTTCAGAAGCTTAACCCAACATCATCTTAGCTGTATTGCAGGAGCAGGAAGGCAACTATTGTGCTAGAGAAGTTTCTGAGAGCATACATCCTGATCTGCTGACAGAAAAAAGAGATACACTGGACCTACCATGAGCTTTTGAAACTTCAAAGCCCACTACTGGTGACCCACCTCTTCCTATAAGTCCTATCACCAATAAACGGCCACACCTCCTAATCCTTTTCAAATATTTTCATTCCTTAGTGACTCATGGTTGAAATATATGAGTTTATAGGGAGAGGACATTCTCCTTCAAGCCGCCACATTAAGTTTTGCTTTAGTGATGTATTTTGGTAACATAAACCATTCTTTTCTCAGAACATACCATGCCTGCAATTTTAAACTCCCAACTTTTCCAACAAAACTCATTTTTCATCTTTTTGCCTCTGTTGTTTCTCTTTTCCCTGAAGACCTTTATGAGAGCAGTCAGCAGTAACCATGACACATGAGTAATTACCTGAATGTCTTCAAGAACAAATCAGTTCATTACTTCTGAATTCAGCCTCAAGTTGTCCAGAGCCTAGTTCTTTGTCAGAATACCACCTTTGTGGTTCTATCTCAATTCCTAATAGAACCTTTGGCTCTATGACACCTTATGAGCTGAGCCAGGACTGCCAATATTTGTAAGAGCCTTTTGTTCTTCTAAACTACTAGGAGGTGAAGAAGTTCAGCTTAAAGTATTGGATTTCTCACACACAACGTTCCAGACTATTCTACATTTCTCCCACCAACAAGGTCATGTGACATAAGATCTTCACAATTAGGTTTATCATAGTAATATCTCCAGTGTTTGTACCAATTTTCTGCATTTGTCACTTCTCTTAGTACTTTGACCAAAATAACTGACAAAAGCAATTTCAGACTCACAGTTTGAGAGTAAAGTTCATTACAATGGGAAAAGCAAAGAGGTAAGAGCATGAGTAAGCTTTAGAGCTGCATATGCAGTGAACAACAAATGTTGATAGTTTTCTTCCTTTGCTTTTTTTATTCAGTGCAGAAGCCCAGCCCTTAGACCTGTTCTATCTGTATTTATGGTATTTAGGGTGACTCATTTTGTCTTAGTTAAGCAATCTAGAAACTTCCTTAGAAATGCTGTTAGGGTCTTTCTTTTTAATGTGATTCTATATACATGCAAATTTATAATCAACAGTAAACATTGGAGGTTTTATTAATATATTTAATATGTATTACTTATACTTGATTAACAGCCAAAATAAAATGTTTTTATTGATTAATTTTAATCCAATTATTCTAAAAGCAGGGACTCTATAAATTAAGAGGTGTTTTGGTTTTGATAATGTGAGAATGACCCAATTATAGGCAATATTTGCAAAAATATTGATTGTCAATCTTAAATTGAAAATCTTTACAGGATGATTAAAGGACTCATAATAGTGCAATGTCATTTTTGTCGTTGCTGCTGTTGTTGTTATGAAGTAACAAACTTAAATTTTACTCTGTTGTTTACTTCCTGCGCTGAGAAGAGGCATAAGTATCTCTTTTTGCCTATACAACAGTGATTTTAAACCTGTGGATTGGAACAGCTTTGAGCATTCAAAAGACATCTTCACAGGGGTCACCAGAGAACCTCAGTAAGCAACGATATTTAGATTACAATTCATATCCATAGCAAAATTACAGTTATGAAGTAGCAATAAAAATTTTTTTATTGTATTGATCACCATATCCTGAGGAACTTTATTAAAGGGTGGCAGCATTGGGAAGGTTGAGAACCACTGTTCTACAAGGACCAGGTGAACGGCCAGTTTTAGACGATGTTCTCAAGAGTGCAATTTAAGTTTGTACAGAACCAAAGACTGTAAAAATGTCCCCATGAAACAACCTTCTGGAATTTTTGTAATAACAAATAGTTTGGGCTAGGCAGAATTACTAGTGATTCTTCTTAATGAAACTGAGCTGTGTCAAATGCTTAAGTGGACAACATTTGGGAACTTGATAGGAAAGGAGTCTAAAACGTTTTACAAATTAGATTGTCAGGAATGTCACAAGTTGGACTTCATCAAACTCAACTTTCATGGGCATTAAAATTTCAAGGAAGAATTTTCATTTGATGTTTTAGCTTCAAACAAGGTATATTTTGGAATTGGAATTAAAATAGCAACAAGAAGACATTGGTCAGAGTGTTATGTGAGAGTGTGAAGATATTTGGAAGAAAATAGTATAGGTCTCTTCAAACTGCTACACATGGAGTTTTTACTCATTGGAAAGCTCTACATTGTTTTTAACAGTCATCATGTCTCTTTATTTTTTTTAAAATTGGGTATTTTATTTATTTACATTTCAAATGTTATCCCCTTTCTTGGTTTCCCCTATACAAACCCCCTATTCCATTTCTCCTCACCCTGCTTCTATGAGTGTGCTCCCCCACCCAGCCACTCCTGCCTCCCAGCCCTAGCATTCCTCTACACTGGGGCATCAAGCCTTTACAGGACCAAGGGCCTCCCCTACCATTGACGACAGATAAGATCCCTTCAGCCCCTTAAGTCTAACCCAAAATCCTCTGTTGGGAAACCTGTGCTCAGTCTGATGGTTGGCTGTGAGCATCTGCCTCTGTATTGGTCAGGCTGTATCAAGCTGTCAGCAAGCACTTCTTGGCATCATCAATAGTGTCTGGGTTTGGTGTCTGCATACGGAATGGATCCTCAGGTGGAGCAGTCTCTGCATGGCCTTTCCTTCAGTCTTTGCTCCACATTTTGTTCCTGTATTTCTTTTAGACAGGAGCAATTCTGGTTTAAAATTTTACATTAATAAGTGATTTGAGGGATATGGGAGAGGACAGGGCTTGATAATAGACAGAAGATGTTATTTGTAGATTAGTAAAAATCAAACCCAATAGACATTTCCCCTTTAACATGTATATTTCCTGTTTTCCAGTTAATTATTGTTTAAAGTTAAAACAGATTTTTTAAAAAAGCAAATGCTTTATAAAGAGACTTTCTTAATTTTGTTGAATGAATGGCCCAAGGAAACCACCCTAATAGTTATCTTAAATTTAAATATTGCCCTGTAAAGTGGGTCTGTAGTAAATTCTCAACATAATTCTAATCGAACTTTCTATGTGTCAGTTGTGGAAGGAAAATGTGTTTCCTACTTATCTAGAATCCACAATTCTCTAACCTCCCACTGTTCTTGATAACATTCGAACTTGTTCTTAGCATCTGTCTGCTTCTTCAGTTTTTACAAAATAATTAGGAAGCTTAGGAATTTTACTCCATCTCTATAGATAAGCGTGATTTTGCTTTGAACGTTCCTCATTTTACATTGCTTTCATTGCTTCTGATTTGCCTGTCCTATCACTTGTCCTCCCCGACACATACGCTTGCACTGGAGTACACACATTCCACTTATTTATTCTGCTCCAGTTCCCATTTCAGTAGCCTCCAAATATGGAGATTGTCCTTAGTGAGTATTTGAAGGAAAGCACTGTCAGTAACTCTGGGAATTATGATTTCCTGGTCTTGCTAAAACTCTCTTTGTCTCTCCTGGGTATTGACTATAATCCTTTTTTTGTTATGCTACTGGAAATATAAGAAATCAAATTAACTTGATTCTTTGAAAATTTGAAGGCTTATCCTTTTATATATTAAAGTGGCTTCATCATTCAGTAAAGAATACTTTAAAATTCCATAGATACAATGTAGCACTGTGAAATCCTAAATATGGTAGCTAATATCTATTTGAACAAAGCATTTCCCCTTAAGTAAGGGTGTGGGTTTGCACTCTTGGGTATATATTTCATTGCTATTCAATAGAACAAAAGATCATTTGTGAATGCTGTAAAGTAAATAAAAATGGCTTTAGTAAATCACAAAATTAGCTATTTCTTGCTGGATCAATATTGCCCTTTTTGAAAATGCTGAGGGATTGGGCTAGAGTTAGTAACAGATTTATGCAAGTACCCAGAGAGTCATCCTTTAAACACCATAAGTTTGTCATTTACCTCCTTAGGAACAGCATGTTAACTATATTTTAGAACTATGATTTAACTTTAAAAAGAAAATGGCCCACCATTAGCAATTAAGACTATATATATTAGAACTGAGCTCCCCCTGACATGAAACATCTGCATTTGTGTTTGATACTTTTCTTCTCTCTAATGCTGGATTTTAAGACTGCTACCGTTATTGACTCCATTTTGATTTGGAAACTGTCTCAGAACCTCAGTTAACACATTATCAATCATGTATTGCTTGTTTACTTCTGTCAAATATTCCTTTTTAGGTCACTTTGAGGTTTTGTTCATTTTTGCTACATTAACACTACATAAAAATCAACTTGGTGCCATTTTATATCTTCCTCTAAAGTAAGTGCTGAAGAAATTCCAAACTTATTATCAACTGAAGATAATGACCCAGATATAATTGAGTGTACTTAGAGAAGTGGTCCCAGAAGCCTTGTTGCCCATACTGTGTATCTGGTTTAATTTCAAATATAAAGTTCAGTAATATAAGTTCACGGCAGGGTTTATTATTTCTGTCTCTTGGTCCACATATTTCTCTTTGTAATGTATCAGTCTGTAAACTATTTATCCCACTATCACATGATACACAGTGTAAAAACAGATGTGTATGTGTTTATTTATTTATTTATTTATTTATTTATTTTTTAGTTCCAGGACATCATGTGGATACCAAAATCTGCAAACGATCTTATGTTTTATGACAAATAACTTGGCATTTTCTTGGTTGTAATCCACACACAACATTCATGGGGTACAATCCTATCATAAAATCCTAGTGGGCAACTTCACAGTCTTATCAAGCTTGGTAATAGTTCTTAATTCAATGTAGATGTAAATAAAATATAAATAGTATATATGATAATCCATGTTGTTAACTTGGCTAAATCTAAGCCCACCTGTGAGATCAGCCTATGACAGTGCCTCCAGGAGATTATCTTATTGAATGAATTGAGGGGCAAGAGCTCTCAACTCTAGGAGGCAGTAATTAGCATCTAGGTCTATATAAATGGATAAGGGACCTAAACAACAGCATATTGCTTTCTGATTATTAATGTGATTTGACTGGTTATTTTTTAGTTCCTCCTACTCTAACTCTTCCTTCAACGACATACTCTACTCTTGAACTGTGAGGCTGAATAAACCCTTTCTCTCTTAAACAACTTTTGTCAGAGTATCACAACAACCAGAAAGAAACTAACTTTCAAAAGTAGTTGATGATTCTGAAGACCTAGATTTTGTTAATACTCAGTATTGGATTTTCCCTCTTACAAACGTTCTTAATTACTCTGGGTCTTTTGGGACCTATGACATCCTCAAAAGAATAAATATCTTGCCAATTTTTGGCATGCTGTGTCATTCATGCCTCCCTCACTTCATTGTAGCTTTTATTTTTGAAATCTCTACCAAACATGATTGCAGAATTGCAGGGCTTGAAATCAGAAGTCATTTAATGACTTTCCTGCAATGCTTGGCTTCTACCAGTGTTAGAAATTCCTCTGTCAGGATTCTGATAGGTCGACCAAATCCAAACCCCTGTTTTAGTTTCTGCTTCTTTGTAATATTCTCTTCACCAGCTAAGTCTCAAAGAAAAGATATCCTGAGACAGTGAATTAAGAAGGGCTTTCAGGAGTAGCAGGTCTGAAGAGAGGAGCGGGAAATGTGTATGGAAGGAGGAGTGTAATTTTGCTGAAGTGATAGCAAAGAGCTCAGCTATACGGAGTTACAATGGGGACATTGCAGTGGCCGAGAGAGTTGTGTTCTTGAAGGAGGAACTTAAGTGATCCTAGAATGGAACTTGAACAAGTTGTTCTTTCTTCAGATCCCTAAAATTCCAAAGTAGTCTTTTATAAAGCGTCTCAAATTGTCAACACTTCTACCAGTAGGAAAATGGATTCCTTCTGACTGCTTACAGAGGTTTGCCCTAGAATACAGTGCACGGATATTCTAATTACATTGATGCCGTGTGTGGGTCAAATATTGCCATTATTTCCGTATCTCTCTTATACTGTTTCATTGTTTTCTTACCATGGTTTTCCTCTCTATTTCAAAATGCTTTATGCATCTTTATTTTCAAAGAATCAATTCTTCCATCAGTTTCATTGTGCATGCTGTTCAAATGACATATTTAGCTCTTTGGTTTTGTTTTTTAATAATTTTTATATTTTAGAATTTTATATTTGAGTATTTTACTAGACTTAATCATTCTGATAAACTTAACTTTATTGTCATCTTCAGCATTTGAATCACTTTTAGTTTTCATTTTTGTTGTCTCCTGTATCTTTATTACCTTCAAATTTCATCCTATTGTTTGTTTAAGTCTCATGTTTAAAAATAGATGCACTTATTACTGCTGGAGCCTGTTAATTTTATAGGCTATAATTTATCATAGTTGTGGAGATTAAGAAGTTCAAAGTGCTGGCCTACTTGGTTCCCTAATAGTTCCTCTTCTCTGGAATTATTGAACACTTAGATGGTGAGGAGAAATCCAGTTTGGGTCTGTTAATTATCATTAAAGAATTTTCTTGTACCAAAACCAAATTTCCCCTTTAAGTTTGTACTCCAAATCCTAATATGGGTTTAGAATATAACTCTTACGATGTCACAGACTATGATTGTGTGTCAAAAAATCCTGTAAAAGTTTCAGAGGTGTCTACCTTGTCTTCTCTTATGTAGCTGCAATAAGAACAGGATGGCTTACTCCAAAGCAGGACTTACGTGCCAGAAGCCTGGAATTAGACTAGGAAAGTCTACTCTGCCTTACTTTTGATTTCCTCTCACGTTCTGTTTATTTCTGAAGGTCCCCTGCAAAGAGCTTAACACATTTTCAAGTCGTCTTCTTCCTAATGGATTCTCTTAGAAGTCTGCAACAGCTCCATTTACTTTTTCAGCTGTTAGTGTTTTGGGCTTCATATCTTTGGGCTGGATAACAATTTTGAACTGCAAAAGGATCACAAGAAAAAATCTGAGCATGCTGGGATAACTTCCTTTTTGGTGTTCCCACTTCTGCACACCAAGTTTTACCTCACTAGCTGTTTGGCAGAATACAAAGATTATATGGGTAGCAATATCTTCCTGCTTAGCTTCAAATGCTGGCTGCTTAGCAGACTACTACTGAATGCCCAAAGAACAGAAAGGTAGAATTTGTGTCTTGCTGACAGTAAGTGTCCCTTCTCTCCAAATTATTCATCTTAAAATCTTAAATATACACAAGAAAGGGATTTCTTAGTGTCTTAAAATGCTTTACTGTATTAATTGTAAGAAACAACTATTTATTCTGAACAGGAGACTTGGATAAGTGTAAATTTTCTAATCACTATAGATAGGGACTGATTCAACCTAAACTTTGAATATAACTCACAAATGACTCTTCACAAAAGTATGATGGCTAGTTATGCCATTGGATACTAAGCTGTGAGACCAACCGTAAGCAACTTAACCCGTTTCTTATACTTCATTTCTCTGTTCTGCAGAGTAAAGGTAAATTGATTCATCTTGTTGATTGTGAAGAGAGTAAATCCAATGAAAGCAAAGGCCAATGCTCAGTGACAAGCACACACATGCTCAGTAAATGTTTCAAGCACTATTCTCAGGTGTGTGACCAAATTCACATGCTTACACTTCAGAAATGTTGATTATAGTTTTACAATCTGCTCCTTTTTAATATTATTATTATCATGCTGGTTACCCTCCATACAATTTTATTTTGAAACTTTTCTCCTAGATCGGGTACAGAGGATTATTTTCTAACAAACATATCCACGAGTCTTTTTTCACCATCTGAAAGATTTTTTGAAGAAAACAAAATTAATAGTCAAGTGCCTGTCTTTTTGCCAAGGAGGTTAAAATATGGCATAGCTGTTGGCTGGCTACAGTTGATTCCAATTAGCTGCGGTGCCCAAGGACCTTTAAGGAAAGTACAGCTGGCTGCACTTTCCAAATCTTTTTTTTTTTTTTTTTTGGGCAGCAACAGTTTTACCTTTGGTTAGTTCAGTGTTCACTGTAAACTGCTGTGACAAAGCTTATGAAAAAGAACATAACATCCCAAGTGAGGATTCTGGCTGAGAAGCGTGGGGTATATTTCTGAGCTCAGATTATCTCTTACCCAGAACAAAGAATGAGAAAACATTTTACAGCATTTGAAATTGGTAGTACCACAGGTGAAGCACACAATGACATTTCAAGCAATTCAAGTCTTCTAACTCATGTTCAGAAATATTTTACAGTTTATCTAGTCTTAGAGACTTCTCTTGGTTACTAAGATAAGTGGAAAACTGAAATAACCTCAAATAACACATTTAATGTTTTTTCCTTATTATTGTTTTAACTTTCACAATGTGTGTCTTTTGGGTGTTAATGTGCATTTTAGTTTTGTGTTTATTTTGGGGCCAGGTATCACTATGTACACTATGAAGCCTTGGCTGACCTGGAACTCACTAAGTAGACTGGGCTAGTCTCTACTGCATGGATGCTGAAGACCAGTCTCAGGTTGGAGAGGGGTTTGTGAGATAAGGGGTGTTTAGGAGCAGCAAAAAGAAATGACTGGAAGTCAAATTAGAGGTTTAAGCTGACCAACTAGGTTCTGCTGAAGTGGTTTTCCAGATCTCTCTCTCTCTCTCTCTCTCTCTCTCTCTCTCCCTCCTCCCTCCCTCCCTCTCCCTCCCCCTCCCCTTCTCTCTCTCCTCTCTCTCTCTCTCTCTCTCTCTCTCTCTCTCTCTCTCTCTCCTGTGTGTGTGTGTGTGTGTGTGTGTGTTGCTGCTCTGCTCTAGACACCTTTTTCTTGGTATTCTAAAAACAGAGACAGCTCTTCCCTGCTAGTAAAAAATTGTAAAAGCTATTGCATAGCTCATAGGTTTTCTGACCAAAGTCAGAAAAGCTGCCATAAAAAATTATTGAAACTTCCGACCAAGTCAGAAATCCTATTAGAAAAAAATTTTGCAGACCTGTTTTCACTCTGCAGACATCTCTGGAGAGCTTGACTCTTAAGAAAATTCTAAAGGACTGCTATTGAATTAGCTCATCTCATGCAGACCCAAACCCCAGGTTTTATTTACATATCAATTCAGTAATTTATTTCAGGTTCCCTTTGTGACCCCAGCCCATTGATTCTTAGGAGACAGCATTTTATTTAATCTTTTAATACAGTCCTGATTTTATACCCCTTCTGTCTGTTCCTCATCCCATATCTCCCTCCAACCCCAGCATCTTCACGAAGATAACGCCACCCCCAACCTCCCACTCCACGAGAATTCCCCACTCCCTGGGGCTTCCAGTCTCTTGAGGGTTAGGTGCATCTTCTCTGACTGAGTCCAGATCCAGCAGTCCTCTGCTGTATCTGAACACTGCAAAATAATTCAGAGATCTGTATGCCTTTGTTAAGCATAGAAGATAAGATAGATAGGTGAGATCTTGTCTTGAAGTTACCATTTCCACCTTGTCTGGGCCTAACCTTGCTCTATCCTAGGGTGATCCAAACAAAAACAGTTAGCTAGTTGGGATCTCCTGTGATCACCACGCCCTAAATCTCTTTACCTACTTCCTTAAGTAATCTTCTAACAAGTAGGCTCACAGAGCAGCTGGTTTTGTTTCTTTAGATTCGTGATGCTCTTCATATAATTCATATTGCATCCTTATTTTTTGCACAGTTGAGAAACTATATATTTTCAAATTCATGTATTTAGAGTTTTTCCCCCATAGCCTTAAGGGCTGTCCTGAAGGTTCCAGCATTTACCATTTTGCTGAGACACAGTCACACCCTCGACTCCTAAACTTGTGCTGTTTACTAATTATCATGGAGTCATTATTGTTAATAGGGGACATTCCTAGGAAGTTAAGAGTCCTCCGCTGCTAACATTGGTTTCAGAAAATATGTACATTATTGCACAAACAAGCCTTATGCCCACAGCAGCTATCCACATTTATGGAGGTTCAAACCAAGGCCCCCTTTCCTCCAGAGTGCTGGGATCAAAGACAAATCCACAATGCCTGGCTCAACTCTGTCTTTTGATTATGTCCTACATTAACAGTGGATAAATATTTTCATCAAGAAATAATAATATCTATTTCAGAAAAGTGGTGGAAAGATTGTAAAAGCCAAAGAAACAAGGAGTTAGCTGTGAGATTGTATCTCCTAGAAACACTTAGTAAGTTACACCTAAAATGTCTCAACAACATGGCTGAGTAAACAAGACATGACTAAGTATGGCATTATTACACATAGTAACATGGAGGAAGGAAAATCTCACAGATGGTCTTCAACACTTGTAAAAGAACTACAGACAACTAAGGAATGTTGAGAGTGTGAGAAATAGTCTAGTCCACAGGAAAGAGATTCTTAATTGGTTATCTAAAACTAAGTAGTTAGACCTGAAATGATGTACATATAAATAATATAAAGAGTGAACAGGTTGCAATTACATAATTGAAATATAAACGTGTGTGTGTGTGTGTGTGTGTGTGTGTGTTAAAACAACAATAAAGAAAAAGAAGGCACCAATGTGAGAGAAAGCAAAGGCATGACTGGGAGAAAAAAGAATATGGGAAAATGATTAAGAAGAGATAGGAAAGAGGGGATAGGAACATCTGTCTTTAGAGTTCACACACTTGGGCTTATCTTATGACACAATAAAAATTTTCACAGTATCTTTGGATAATTTTTCTTATTAAAACTCAACACAAATCATCCTGCAAAGACAAGCCCTGTTGTTCAAACCCTTACCTGTAAAGACTTTTCCTAACTTTTCTAGTTATTAAAGCAGTCTCACTCATCTACTAAAAGCCCAAGTCAATGATCTCATCTACCAATGTTACAGAATTGATCACTTCACCTCTATGCCTTTACTAGATGATTCAAACACTCCCTTGTTATCCCTGATCCGCTTCCAAATTTAACTTCACCATCAGTCTTAAACTATCCATGCACTGCATTTTTATGCACATCAAATGGGTAAGTGAATAAATTACTATAATAACTGAAAATAGACTCTTAAATGTCTTACAGCCAATGTTCTATACATCATTGTTTTCTAAACTTCATAAAACTCTGTTAAGGTTGGTAATGAAATCCTCACAATATAGATGAGGAAATTGTGAAATAAATAGCTAGTAACTTTCAAACTTGCTTTACTTACAATTAGAAAATCTTAGATAGTAACCTATGTTGGTCTAAAGCCAAACCTCTGTATTATGAATGTGGTTCCTTGAACATTTACCTACAAGTAGGCCTTGCTCACTCTATAATTAATATTAAAAAGAAACCTGAGCCATTAAACAACTAGTAAGACCTGTCTGTTTTGCTTGATGTGATATCAGTATGCCTGTCTCTGAGATAGATAGATCTTGGGCTGAATCAGGATAGTTAAGTAGGAAATCCAGGCAGGCTTTCTAAGGGAAGAATAAATTCATTCATAAGTTTATTACTGAGCATGTTCTTTGAACTCTACACTATGCTACATGGAAATATCTCTGTTTTTAAGGACTTTTGAGATATAGGTGTCATACCTAACATGCAAGGAATGAACTTTTAAAGGTCCTCCTCAAGCAGAAATGAAGTCAGATATTTTAGATGACAGGATAAATTTGAGCCACAAGAATCAGAGAATATAGTACAGAGAAAATGGATTTTTAGGAAATTCTGATAAGAACAATGAAAAAGTAAATGGATCAGATGAAATAAAATATAGAAGGAAAAGAGGAAAGGGAATATGATAGGAAAGAAACAGGAAAAGGGAAAGAGAAAAGAGAGGAAATGGACAGAATGGAAGGATAGGCAAAGAGGAATGAAAAAGAGGAAAGAAGCAGAAGGGAAAAAAGAGGGATGACCAGAAAAGAAGGGTGAGTGGAAAGAGGAAAGGGAAATGACAGGAAGGACATAGATAAAAACAAAGAAGTGGGAAGAAAATAAGAGAACTCTCAAGATACTCTAGGAAATGACTTTACTTAATCAGTTGAAAAGAGTTGAAGTGGCCAAGTGATCTCAAGTGACAAACATGTATAGGCTCAGAAATATTACAGTTTGCTCTGTTTCCTTCTGACACAAGTTCTGGGGATACAGCAAAGCTGATCTCCTAATTTCATTTTATGGAGAGATGAAGACACAAATTGACTAATTGGCCTCTTAAATACACACACATACACACACACACACACACACACACACACACGTGGTGTGTGTGTGTGTGTATGTTCATATATATATGAATTCATATATACATATATTCAAAATAGGGCAGAATATTATATAGCACTACAAATATCTTTGATTTTCTGTACTAAGTTTCTATCAGTTTGCATGATATAGGTTTTTTTTTTTTTATGTAACTTTTGTTCAGATTTTTTTCTCACTTTCTGAGTATAACATTGCAAACCACATGTCACATGTTCTGGTTAGTTAGGATGTAAAAACTAGATCTTTAGGTTTCATTGTTGTTGTTTTGTCAAAGCTGAATTATGCTTTTCTGAGCATATAATGTTCCAAATGTTTTCAGATTTGCAGCCATCCTAAATAAGTATGTTTGTAATAAAACACAAAGCTCGGAGGTTTTTATTTGAATTTTTCTGTGTGCGTGTAAAATTGAGATTCCTTTCAACATAACAGGAAATTATAGATGTGTGTAGGAAATCTGTACCCATCTGAATTTACTTTAGTCCAGACTTTATAGAAGATTAACATTCCATTTAATTTCTATGTGACAGCTTTTACCAAATGCTTTAAAATCACAGTTTCTGCTGCTGTTGTTTCAGTTTATATAAGGAGCAACCTCACATGAGACTATCTCATTTTACATCCAATAACTAAATTAACAGCTCCTTATTTTAGAATTCAAGTGTTGTGTGTGGAAGGAGGAGTGTTATCTATGGTTTTGGGTATTGGTTACTTTTATTCACTGATTTTACTTGAAATGTGTAAGTTGTGAATAGAAGCTCAGGTTAATTCTCCCAAAGAAAGGAGAGGATGGGAAAATTCAAGAGCAGAAGATGAAAGGCACATTTTTAGCTACTGTGATTGAACTGGCTAAAATAAATATTTCTTCCAACAGAACTGAAAAGACTAGTGAGAACATAGGTATAGAAAGTGAAATCTGTATCAAAGATAGCAGATTGAAGGCTTTATTCTGCTGTGTACCAGGTAACTTAAAAACCTGTTGGGCCACTCAGTGCCTGAGTTTCTGTTCTATCAAGTAGAAATACATAATAAATTAAAGGAGTGTGACAAATCAGGAAAGAGACATATACAGGGAGACACAAATAAGTGAAGAAAAGTTTCTTGGAGATATCTCAGCATGCTCAGATATTGGAGAAGGGCAACATTCCAGGTAGCTTTGCAAACCTAAAAAAGCAAACTTAATACTAGAGAAGAATTTGGTCTTAAACTCTACAGCAGAGAGGAATTTTCCTGTCTCCCGAACAATGATACTTGTTCTGTATTGATCAGACTGTTCTACCACTTTGTACATTTATTCTACTTATATCATCATTTCATTTAGTTAACCAAACCTCCCCTTGAGAAAAGGAAAAGTCAAAAAGGCCAAGAAATTCATTAGACTGCATAGCTCATTAGGTGGAGACAAGGGATTCCTATCCTGTACTGATTACAGCACAAAAATCTTCATGCCTGGACTGTATCAAAAGATCTCACTCCCAATAGCTGAAGGATCAGCTTTTAATTTTAGAACACAGATTCCACCTTCAGACAGGAAAGCTCATCTTTAGAAGATGCTAGCTGTAGAAGAGTAGACCAGGATGACAGATCATAGAGTCATCTAATGTGAAGAGGCTAAAAGAAAATTCTGGGCTCTATTCAGGAAAGAATTATTTGTGAGACTGAATGAAGTTGAGATGAGAAAGAGAGGAGGTAAGAATTCATTTTTACTTCTGGTAAACACTCTTCCACCTGTATTCCATTTGGTTGCTAAATATTTGTATTACTCAAGGTCACAGCCAAAAGCATTTTGCTTCTCTCCTTTGGTCTTCAGCTGTTTCTTCCTTGGAGGATAATCTTCCTTCACACCAATCCTACAAACTATGATACTGAAATCTACTTGCCATGTTTTAAAAGTTTTCTGAAACATTCCTTGTATATTCTAGGGCTTCTGCAGTCCTAGTAGCTCAGAGCACATCTTGAAGACCAGTTTCAGAGCTAATTTTACCTTGCTTTTCACTTCAAATTTATGGGACAAGAATTCTGTCCTTTGAATTTCCCAAAAGTACTCTTATGGATTCTTGTAAAGAATTGGTGCTAAATCAAATTTGGATGTATTTAATAAAACAGACTCAGTTGTCTTTTTAGGGAGTGGAGTGTAATCCACTTCTTCATCCAACATATTCTTTGTTCATTAATCAATTCATACAAACTAACTTGTTATATGATTCCAAAAGAGCTTAATGGCTTATTATCTCTGTGTTTCTCTAGACTATTTCTGTGAGGGAGATGCTTGCAATAGAATTCACTTTTATCTGAACAAAACCAACTTCATAATACACTACTTCCAGTTTACAGAGAATCTTATGGCTAAGTATGTCAAAATAGCATTGATTTGAGTGTGGTTGCCCAGAAGTGATCTTAACATTTTTCTGATTTTGAGTTTTAAAACTTTCCTTTACATGGGACGCTGGATTGCTCCTATTAGTCTTCATTACTGATGCTCAAGACTGGAAGATGATAGATCTGGAATAAGAGTTTATTGAATAAAAGATATTTTGAGACCACATTTTGAGAATGTATAGGTCATTATCCTGATAGGACCCTCTCCTCCATATGATTGGACAAGATAATTCCAAATAAGTGTTACATAATACAAGAATCGATGACAGTTATGAATTAATTAAAAAACTAACTCTCACTATGTTGAATAGCTCTGATTATCAGTGTGATGGTAATTCCACAGAGTGAATATACCAGGAATATTCAATTACCTCCACTCTACTAAGGCAACCCTTCCTTAAATGTATCTGAGATTCTGATTCCAACAGTTTTGAGGCTATTGCCACTCATTCTAGTCAGTAACTATTTTGTGACGTAAAGACCCTCATTCCCTTTCCCTTCTAATCTTGCTTCTTTCAAAAGCATTAAATTAACTTTTATGAAGGAAAAGAAAAGAACCTGACTGAAGGCAAGGAGGTTAATTGATGCTATTGTTTCTGTGACATGGCACTATTCTACAAAGGGTGGTAATTTCATCAGATGGAATTCAAAACTTTAGGGAGAAAGAATTATGGCCTTTCAAGCACTCAAAATACCTTTTGAGATGTATGTGAAAAAGATAATTGAAGAGTTTGGATTGTCCTTTGAGAGGATGTGGGAAGAGAATTTCAATCCAATCAAAGATTGTTTTAAATAATAGAAGGTGAATTCTCAATAGAGTTGTGCAGAATACATTTTAAGAGGAGAAAACATATTACAATCAAAAATTCTGCTTTCCCTAGAAATTCACTTTATTCTTTAGAAATGTAGATTTGTCTCCTGAAGTCCAAAATTGCAATGGTATTAGTGGTTAGATTGTTAGATAGGACAAGCTCAGGGAAATATAATAAAACCTGCCATTTACTGCCTTTACTAATATAGAAAGGTTATCTGATTCATTCCTAATAACATCTCTCAAAGACTTTACAAACCAGGAAATCAGAGCTTAAAGACATCTGATATATATTTCATGGTCATAATATTAAAAATGATGACAGCACTAAGATTATAAGTAATGTTCTACTGACAAATAGGAGCTTTGGCCTCCATAATCCTTTTCCAGACAATGCATGCTTGGGATGATTTCTACTTTGGATTTACAGACAAACTTTTAACCACTAAGAGTTGATAGCACAGCCCATTATTAATATTTCATTTACTTTTATTTGTATAAATAATTTCTTTTACATTAAAACCGATCAAATAGAGAATGTAAAATAAAAGTGGATATGCTGAGATGTTTTATAGCTGTTCAAAGATTTCACTATCCAAAATATGCCGTAAACATCACCTGTCACTTCTCAAAGTACTTAATGACATCCCTTCTCTAAGGAACTGTTTCAGAACTTCATCAAAGTGTTACAAAAATGCCCTAAATTTTGTTACCATATCTGTAGACTATTGATTTGTTTATTCACATGCTTGAAGTAATTTGATGATAGAGGTCTATTCAAAAGTACAGTGAATAAGATAGAGAAGTCTATGTGGCCCTCTGAAAGAATGTATTTAAAAGAACGAAAGTGGTGTAAATTAGAATAACTTTCTTGTACAAGTTCATGCAATACTGGGGCTAAACACATTTCTAGTGTGATAGGAATAGCATATTAGCCTTAAAAGAATCACTTAGGACTGAGACAGCAGTTATGAAGAATGCATAGTATAACCTTCAAAGATAAGAGTTCTAAGAGGAAAAAAAAGAGTTCTAAAAGATGAACATGAGATGGCTTTAAAAACACTATGATTTCAGTACTGTTTTTATGTAGAAGTTTTTTCTGTGTTTGTTTTTTCAAGCCATATTCTCTTTCTGGACAAAAACTCATGTTTTAGTAAACATGAGTAAACCTCTTGCCTTTGTCTCCTTGGTGTTGTGATTATCGGCATGGCCCTTTACACTTAGGAGTAATGTAGATTAGAGAAAGGAAAGGAACCAAAGACACATAAAGATCTTCACAGATAGAAATGAGCCCGCTATCTGAGATACTAGATAGCCTCTAATGATGACTCTCTTATCTCAAAACCGTGGAAGGCATGGAAGTCTTGGTGCTCATAGGTAAGCACTAGTGGAATGTTAAACACACAGGATTATTACTTCAAAGGAAAGAATTCATAATCTGCTATTCACCCAGAATGCTGGGAACAGATATATGCTTACTAGCCTGGCAACTTTTGTACTATCTGTAATAGCTAGAGTTGAATATTCCTTCAAATTCTTTTCATAAGCTTCATCTTCTTAGTCAATCTACAGAACTGAGTTCTATGAAAGTTATCACATATACTTTACAAAGAGTTTCAATGTAGTCACATCTAATCTTTATTTAGCTTACTTTGTTCCTCAAGGAGATTTATGTGTGCTTCATTATGCACATGGGATTGAGTTAATTACCACCAGGAAAGTTTTCACTAAAGTGCACTGTGCTTAAATATGCCTAAAGTAAACCATGCTGCATCAGATTCCCAGCGTGTAAACCAACACTAGCTATTTAGTCATGTTGAACCAAGCAACCTTCTTATCTCTGTGGATTTTTACTCTACAAGCAATGGTCATGACAGAGACCCACCACAAACTGCAAATGTAGAAAAAAAAAATGGACATGTCTATTTCTCTGGTATAGTTTATCAACTCCCAATCCTAACTTCTAGACCTATCAGATGAGTATTGTTTTAGAACTGAGTGTGAATGTCCCTATTACAAATGTCACTGGTTTGGTATAAAGTTAGTATTTTGTTTCTATGAACATGCAGTGCATTTCTGCAGAGTGATATTGTTTCTTTTGCTGGTGTGAGTTCTTTGGTTAATTAACAATATGAAGAGGGATGTGGAATGTGTTGTACCGAGGTCCTCTCACCTTTTGCCTCTCTCTGATTGTAAGGAAACTTATGCATTTAAACAATTCCCTCAGGCATCAATTGGCAGAAAGCATTTGCAACATGCAGCAACTTAGCTCTCAGTTTTGCAATGCCAGAAATGGTTGTGCCATTCCAGATACAAAGATTTCAATGTTTACCAAGGTAGTGGGCACAAATGGCATTGTATTACATTCTAAAGCACTTTAAGAAAAAAATGGTATCTTTTAGTGAATTATACTAGTGGTTATGATCGCAGCCATTGCTTGGATACAAGTCCATACAATTATTAAGAAATTAACATAGCCTTTCAGCTTGGGGCTTATTTCCTATCAAGGTGGTAATATTAGCAAGCACTATTGCAGATACAAGCCTTTGTTCTCACCCTGTCTTGACTGCCATGGGGCCTGCAGACAATGACACGCTGTGTTCTTAGGGAATGTACTGAACATCCTAATGTATTACTAGAAATTGTAAAAAGGACACAAAGTATTTTCCAGGGGTAGATATAACATTTAATGCTTTTCAGAACTATTTTGATCAAAATCCACCTTACAGTTCATTTATTTTTCAGGTTAATGGCACATTTGCTTTTATAGTCACACAAACAAACACACACAAGCACATAAACACACACACACACACACACAGTTCTTTAGACGTGATAGAAGATAAATACATGTACTTGTCCTACTTTTTATTTGCCGAAGGCAAGCACACACTCACTTTTTCTTAGCCCAAATTTAGGTCATTGAACATGGCCAGTCAGTCATCACAACAGATTCTTATAGTAGCATGACTGGTCACAGAGGTCTGCCATTCACGTTTCTGCCATTTGTATTCACAAGGAACCATACTGGAGGACTCATATTGTGGCCATATAGTTTTAGTACATAGTGTTAAAATACTGTCATTATTCAAGCATACAAGATATGTGTATATAGAATATGAGACTAAAATACAGTGTCAGATAATCAGAGTAACAGTTGTTTTATGATGTATTTCTGAACTACTAACCTTTCAGCTTCATTTTGAAAGCGTCCCTATATCACTCATGCACACCAATCTTACTTCCTTACCCCATTCAGCAAATTAAGGGATTTCTAAATCAGGATCTGACTGCTCTCTGGATTTTGCTTTTTTAAATAATGCTTGTAGGAAATCCAACTACAGCGCATGACTGGCAGTGACACAAATCTCCTTTCAATGTATGTCTGGAAGTATTTCATCTTTGGTGCTCATTGATTGCTAAGTTCAAATCTAACTTTTAATATAATTTCTTTCTGTGATTTATACCTGAGCTGTGTACTGAATTCCAAGCACCTCTTATTGAAATATGATATGGGCTGAGTGCACACAGCACTCTATCGATTTTTGCCAGCAACTCTGGTCAAAAGCTCAGTTCATTCATCTCAACAACTGGCAGTGTCTTTAAAGAAATCTAGTACTTATTGAATTTGTGTAAAGCTGCCTAGTGAACCCTCCTATAATTTCCTCTGTGCTGTATTATCTTACAAATATGTTTGATGAACAGATTTTTAATAGAAAGTGAATTTCATATTTTTCTCCTAGGGGTAGCAAACTGTGGTATGCAGGTCAAACGGATACATTCAAATATTTTAAAATAAAATATTTGAAACCAATATAAAATGAAAGTTTATTTTTTTCTTTGATTTAACTATATTGTGCATGCTAGAAAAAATATTTAAAACTCTAGAAGAATTTACCTAAAGTACAGATTTCTATATGGAATAAAATCTTTGTGATCTAGCCATCCAGTAAATTGGAAACTCAAGTACTCCCCTGTGACTCCATTAGGATTGGAAGCAATCAGTCCTGAGCATTCTAGTATTTTTGGAATGTACATTTTTTTTATGTTTCTTGTTGCTGTTAATATGATGTGTTTCTTCACTCCTGTGGCTTGTAAGTTTTACAGCTTGGATTCATCTCAGGCAGCTTTTGCTTATTTTGTTTTCCTGTTAAGTTTTTGTGTGATTGGAGCAGCAAACTCCCCCATGAGAGCTTTTACACCATTGTTTCTATTACTCACCAGATGTGTTACTATTCTTGAATTGTTTTAATATAATTATTCTTGGGAAATAACACACACATACACACACACACGCAAAGACAAGAAAATGTCCATATTGACTCCAAAGTCTTACTAGTGTTTCAAGCACCCAGTTTCAGATTTGTGAAGCTTGAAATAAAGTGAAACCCAAACCCAGTTTTAAAAGCAACCTAAATCTAAACCTAGTGCTGGCATTGTGGCTCCGCAATAGAGTCAGCTCTTCCCTAACATGTATGAGCTCCTAGGTTCAGTTGCCAAGCACATAAATTTAATATAATGAGTCATTAGGTAAATATACAATAGCTATTGGTAAATTACAATAGCTATTGCGCATCACTTGAAAGCATCACATAAGGCTGAAGTGACAGCTGCATAAAGTAGTGTCACAGATGTCCTTCTTCTGGTTATAAAACTGATGAGTTCTGTGCATGTACACATGTCATACATCTTTGTATTAAAACCAGACAAAAGGGCTGGTAGTTAAATCAGTGGGTAAAATTCCTATTATACACGCTTAGATATGAGTTTGAATTCTCAAAACTCAAATAAATCAGGCACAGTGACATGGGTTTGTAATCTCAATTCCACTAAAGAAAGATTGAACCAAAGAAAAAAGAATCTCCCCAGCATGCAGGTCACTTGTCATGGTGCACACAGCAAAGAACCCAGCTCACAAAAAACAAGGTGGAAGGTGAAGAACAATGCCATACAATGTTGTTGTATGCTGTTTGATGACCTTCACATGCAATGCTTTGGCACACATGTGCTCACATTCACACACAAATCTCTGTCTCTGTCTCTCTCCTCCCACTTCCATTTCTCTCTCATTCTCTCTCTTTCCATAAAACATACATATATAACCAGAAAACACAATAAGAGCAATATTCAACAGTCTTGGTTAATTAAGAACATTGCAGAACTATATGACACAGTTCAGAACAAGCATGTGAACAACTTGGTCTCTGTTTCAGTCAAAGTAAATCTCTTTTCTTGGTCAGCATAAATTTACAAGCTTTTATTGTATTTTAAATTATATTGAATAATATCAAGAAAGTGAAACAAAATATCAAACTGAAGAATTTCTATTACTTAAGAGAAAATACCACGAATCCGGTTGAAAATACTGAGGATTCATCTCCTGCTGGGCAGAGTAAAGGATATCTTCTGCTCATTATCTGCTTTAAGCTTCTTTGTAAGGAATTCTTGCTAAAGATGAAGAAAAAGGCTGAAATTTAAAACTAGCAGAGAGTGAGGTTGATTTAGAAAGCCTATGTTGTGTGGAAGATCCCATTTTTGTTCTTTCCTAGAACAATTCATGATAACGAGGTTTTGTTTTGCTTCAATATTGTATAACATTATTCACTAAGAAAATTGGAAGCTGAGAGAAATTACCTTTTTATTATGTTTTTTCTTAATTGAAATGAGTGCCTGCGTTGAAACTGTATCAAGCAGCTTTCATAATGCTTCACAATCCTACGACTTCACAAAGAGTGAAGGTATAGTTTTCAAGGACAATGGGACAGTGGTTCACAGCGCAGGACCATGGAGGAGTGCGGTAACCTGACTCACTTCCCTAATGTCAGGCTTCACTGCTTCTAAATATAGAGTATCTCACTTGTTTTCAAGTTTTACTGGTTTAGTTGGGCATATTCCTTACTGGACGCAAATTTGTAAAAGTGCATCCAACTCGCATACATAATCAATTTTTTCTTCTGCCAAGATGCTTATAAGCACACATCAAAATAAAGATGTGAGAGGATTAGCTGTGGCTCAGTCAACATGTGAGTCCCCACTGCAGTGAATCAGTAGGTACCCAGTTCCCCTCCAGTGGTTCAGTCAGCTCTCACTCCCTGTGCTCAGTGGTACAGTCAGTTTAGTCACTTTGCTGCTCATATTTTCTTTTCTACATTATTCATACTGTCCTAACAAGTCTGTTCATGGGTATTTAAGGATCTTAAAATGGCCAGTCGTTTGTTAAGTTTGCTACTTTCTTCTTCAAATGTTGAGAAGATTAAAATCTAAACATACATACATATATATATGTATGTATATATATATAATTATAGTATATATTAGAGTATTATTATAGAGTATATCTGTGTGTGTGTGTGTGTGTGTGTGTGTGTGTATTCTAATTATTTTGTTACATGTAACCTGAGGTTTTCAAGTTAGAAATTGCAGTGGAGTTGAGATGTTCTTGATAAGGTTTATATCTGACTTCGTTTTCAAGGAGACTGCCCCCAACAGTCTTAGCTCCTTGGACAGCTTGCAACACAGTTTCCTCAGGATGCCTTCTCACATTCCTACTTCATGTTCTTTCCACTTTTATCTCTCTCTTTATAAAGGTGGTTTTGAACACCAAAAGCTTTATCAAATTCACCCCCATGGGACTAACAAGTGTGCAGAGCCCTAAAGAAAGAGGGACTAGCCACCATTAGTGAAACAAATAGATGCTCTTGCAGAATTTCTAATTATAGGCAAGAAGACTGAATGATGCTGGACTGTGTGTTCCAGGGTTTCTGAAGGCCCATGTTTTGACCACTGTGTGGCTCTGTCCTCTCACCCTTCCTATTCAATATCAATTCCATCATTTGTTTCATTGTATAAAAGTTCGGTTCCAAAATTACCTTAAGTGTACATGCTAAGGCTTCTAATTAGTAGCAAAAGACAAAGCAAACAAAACCAAAAAACAACAAAACAAACAGAGAAAGAAAGAAAAGAATGAAAAGGAAAAGAAAGATTGATTGATTTTTGTTGTTCCTAAACCAAAATCCTACACTGACCTAAATAATTGGTCACAGCAATTTTCAGGGCATAATTTTAATATGTTTTAAAAATATCCACCCTCTTGTCTTAGCTGTTTATTTTTTTCATTATTGTTTGCTCCTCTAAAGGGTATAAAAGTAAGGTTTGCATTAGCCCATCACATTGCAAACTAAAATTATCTTGAGTACATTTTAAATGTGCAAGAAAAATGGTGGCAAATTAAATGAAAAATCTGGTAATTTTGAGGACAAACAGATTAAGCATTCAGAAATTATGCAAAGCTGTAGTGTTTACAGTGTGTTAGCAAATTACAAATTATCTCAGAAAAGAGAGAAGCCAGAGGACAAACACCAGCATTTTCTACAGGCTCATACAAATGATTTTGGAAAATGAAAAGAAACCTTAGATGAGAAAATAATGAAAACAGGAAAACCATATTTTAGGAAACTGCCGCTCTGTAGTTAAACAGCATAGAAATCAATTTTGTACAAGAAATAATATGGTTTTCTAGAGAGCATGTTTTATTTACACTTTTATTTAGCCTCAACAAGGGATATTCTGACATTGTACAAATGCAAGCTGTAACTTTACTAAAATACAGATTTTTGAATTTACAATTTATTAATAGAAATCAAGAAGTGTTCCCCTGGTTAATACTGCCAAGTGTGTAGGGAGCACAGTTTGTGGTGAGATTGGTTTCTAGTGATGTCTTTCTATCAGTGATTCTCAAACTTCCTAATGCTATGACCCTTTAGTACAGTTCTTCATGTTGGACTGACCCTCAACCATAAAATTACTTTTGTTGCAACTTTACAACAGTAATTTTCTACTGTTATGAATTATAATATGAACATCTGTGTTTGTTATGGTCTTAGCCAACCCCTGTTAATGTGTCATTCACCATCCAATGTTTTTCAATCCCACAGCTTAAGAACCACCAATATACATGCTGCCTCTCATTCTTTATTCTATTTGTCTTCTTCTACTACTATTGAATTTGTACTGTTGACATACACACACTTTTGTAAAACTTGGGACCCAAATGGGACCCGAGAGTACATTACCTTAAGAAGCAATTCCAGTATCCACATACTAATTCAAATAGGGAACAAGGAAAATAAGCTACATAATAATAAGCTCCAGCTATATTGTTAATTATTAGACCTCATATATATGAAACATTCAGTTACGAAGAAACAAATATCATCGTATTTTTTTTTCATATAGTAAAAAAGTAATTTGTGGGTTTTGAAATGTTAAAGAAATTAGATAGAAACAGAGGCCAAGGAACTGCTTGCAGAAATGCTTTCTGACTACAAAAATAAAGATTTGGGTATTACTGATACATCATTCGTGGGCCTGTGCTCTGTCATTATTCTAGAAACAACAAAGAAACAAATATGGGTTTATGGAGTTGAAACTTTAGGCCAGTGAGCTGTGTTCATTATGGCACCCATCACAGATATAGCATGAAGCTGGGACCTGGTAAAGATTCACTGGAATCTTTCCATCTTAGTCAGCCCAATGCAAGTGGATTGCAATTTGTCTTTGTTTTTAGTTCCCAATTTGCAATCTCCTTTGCTTCTAGAGCGCTGTGATGAGAGGTGTGCACTGCCACGTGGGCTGGCTCCTAAGCTCCTGCCTGAACTTCCTATTCTTTATTAAGATGGCTTTCCTGACTCCCCACATCCCAAGACAAAATATCTTTGTGATAATGATCTCCAAAGTGCACAGGGTGTACTGTTAGCAGCAAACTTCCCACTGAATAACTAATTTCCTCATTTACCTTCAACATTGACCTTTGTATTTACCTAGGTAATAAACACTCTAACAAAATATGGCTAAAGTCAAGGCAATAAATAATCAACAGTAACATACATGTATTTAATGCCTATTTCTCTGCATATATTCTTGTCTCCTTAAATTAACTGTTAATAATATTCATTAATTTGAAACTAAAGCCAACAATCACCCACTATTCATTTTCTTTTAGCCGCTACATACATCTAATTCATCAAGAGGTCTTGTTGATGCTATATTGAACAGATAGTCAAGATGTATCTACTTCTTTTGTTTACCAACTACTCTTTGATCTAAACAATGATTTGCTTTAAAAATACTTTATTTCACATCTGAACATGCACATAATATTGTGACCAAATCCAATCCACTTTACCTCCTGCACAATTCTATCCTCAGCACCCATACCAATTGTTCCCAAATACATGGTCTCATTTTTTTTTTTAAATTAATGCTCACTGAGTCCATCTTATTCTGTCTGTATGTACATGGGTAGTGGAGCCATCTATTGGAGCATGGGTAGACTCTCATTACCTACATCCCTGAAGTCAAGTACTTCCCCCCACCAAGCAGCTATTAATCACCAGTAGCTTCCCAAATGGAGTCAAACCTCAAGAGATCTGTCAGCATCTATACTGGGATTTGACTGGTTAGATCTTGTGCCAGTCTTTTGCACAGAGTAGCAACCATTGTGGATTCATGTATACATTTTTGTTGCCATATCTAGCAAATGTCATTTTGATGTATACATCTACTTCCTTTGGCTCTTATTGTCATTTCCCCTCTTCTTCTTCAGTGATCACTGAACCTGTACTATTCAGAGCTAAGCTATTCAGAGACTCCAAAGTCTCTTATTCTTTGCATGTTGATATAGACTGGTTTGTTTTTCTGTACTAATTGTTTTCTTCTCCAAAAAGAAGCACATCCAACGAGAGTTAAGAGATGTGCTATTCTTTGGGCATAATGCTAAGATTGCAGGGAGCATCTCATTACTTTGTTCATTTGGCAAAAAAAATAGTAGTAGATCATTCCATATTACCTATGACCTAGTTAGACTCAGGTTTTGAATCTAGAGTCTGATCTGTGGAGAAGACTTTAAGTATAATCAAAAGTGTTTGGTTACACTCATACCATTTGTGCCACAATTGCACCAGTGGGCATATATTGCCATGGCAATATCTATGAGAGTTTTAAGGATCCACACCTGGCTAATACTGATGACTACTTTCCCTCTATAGTAATGTATACAATGCCTTTCAACACTATGAAAGCTACTCAGTAGGAATGAAGTTTCTCAATTACTACCAGTTTGGTTAATCCATGTCTTATGACTCATGTTTCTGGTGTCTTCACCAACATGGTTTTATCATTAAGGTCTGGATGATAACTGTGAGCAATGGTGATTCCTTGTAATGTCTGGGGCAGGGATTTTTGGACCCCAATGATGAGCAAGTAGAAAAGAGAGAATTCATACCTAGAACTGGGCCTTTTATCCAATATAAATATGGTGTTTGGGGGAGTGGCATTGTCACATCATTATAAAATAACTATTTTAAACCCCTTTAACATATGTTATGAGTATATTTTAGGAACACTTTATAGTAGGTTTCCATATGGTATTTTCAGAGGTTTTTAGTGCTAGTTATACTTCCTCATAGTCTCTTCTCTACCCTTCCCTCCCATCTCACCAGACTCAGTTTAACCCTTTCTATTCTGTTATTTCTCTAACTCCACTCATGACCTTGTATTCTATTTTCCTATCTTTGAACTTCTTCTTTCCACAACTCAGTGGTATTTTGTTGTTGTTGTTAATCTTTGATGAGTACTACAATTCAAGCATACATACCTAAATATTCAGAGACACATATAAATTGATGTGGCATTTGTCTTTTTAGATTAACTCAGGATTATTATTTCCAAATCCTTCCAATTATTTGAGAATTTTATATTTCTTTACAGCTGGATAGTATTCTTTTTGTGTATATGAGCCATATTTTGATTATTGATTCAGCCACTCATTGACAAATAGGCTGTTTGACCTTCTTCTTAGCTATTCTGAACAGAGCAGTAAGAGATTTGGCTGAGATGATATGTCTGTAGCAGATTGAAGTCCATTTGGAACAGACTGAGAGGAAGTAAACCTGGGTCATGTGATAGCTATTTCTTGCTTGTGGTAGAACTTCCACATCAAACTACATTTCCACCAACAATAAATACATTTCTTCCTTTCTTCAGATTCATTCCAGTCAAGATATTCTGTTGGAATTTTAATAGGCGTTGAGTTGAAGTTGTGGCTTCCCTTAAGAAGAATGGTCATTTTCACACAATTAATTACTAATCCTGGATCATGGGAGGTCTTTTCCCTCTTGTATCTTTTTCAGTTGCTTTTCTTAACGTCAGATAATTTTCATTGTACAAGCATTTTACGTTGTTGGTTAGGTTTATTCCAGGATTGTTTTTGAGGTGATTGTGAATGGGTTGTTTGTTTTATTTCTTTCTTTGTGTGTTTGTTGTTGTCACACAGGGAGGCTACTGATTACTGCAAAGGACCAGCTTGATATCACAGGGTAAATCTAAACAGGCAGCAAGGGTTGGCAATAAGGGCCAAAAGCTGTTTACTTTTGGCAATTTAACTCTTTCTATCTCTGGAGCTTCTGGCTTCTGGCTATTTAACCTTTTCCTTGCTAATCTGGGACCCAAAGCAGTGGGTTTCTGGCAATTAACTCCAGCTGTGATCAGCAGGGGGAAAGAAACTTAGCTATTTGGGTTCTTTTCTCTCACTAGCTAGGCCAGAAGCTTTTGAGTTCCTTAACCCTTCATGATCCAGAAAGAAAGGAAAGGGAATGAAGAGAAGAGAAAAGAAATGAAAAGAAAGGCACACATAGATACACACATACTGGATGAAGCTGAAGAAAGGTATACCACTGTTTTATTGTAGTTCTTAATTTTTATACCTTCACAAGATAATTGATCACATGATTTTCTAAGAATTTTTATATTGCACAAGTTCATAGTAAGTTTAAGGCAAAAGTTCATGTCCTAGATTGATAAGTCTTAAGAAGTCACAGCAGCATTGTTTACAATCTTTCCATTAAGACTAGTACCTTACTAGTAATTCTTTATCTGTTACTAGCTCCATACATTTATTGCAAGTTTAAAGCAATAATTTTATGTCATAAGTTAGCAAAGTTTTATGATAAGACAAATCAACTCGCCTTGTGTAAACTTATTTTGAAGTCTTGAATAGATAGACTATTCCATCATTTTGTCCTTGCACCTACAATAAATTGTCCATTCCCAGTTTATGACTATTAATAACCAGATAGGGACTTCATTCCTCACCTAAAAGAAATGTTTTCCTTGATCATAAATTTGTTCCAAGCCTGCTTTCTTTTCCTAGTGCAATTAGCCTGTGACACATGAGGGTTTACAAAGGTCTACTTACAGCTTTTATTTAATAGTGGGCTTTAGATTACTTGTATCCATTTAGGAATTCTATAAAATTATTACCAGGAATTATGAAATCATCAATTCATCTGCACAGCATTACTACAAGATAGTACATTGTCATATTGATTCTGTAGGAAATCTGCCCGAATAGGGTGAGCTGATACCCAGGAATCATTAAGCTATGAAATAGTGGCAGTAAAGGCAGCAGCATGAGGCAATCCTGGGATGAAGTCTCTGAGGACCCTGCATCTCATAGCACATCTAAGACAGCCATGCAAAAAGATGACCAGAAAACTCTCCAGAAAACTCACTTGCTTGCCATAGGCTTTCCTAAATGGGTTCTGATAGATTGCTGTTTGTCAATTTCATGTTATGCTACATTGATGAATTTGGATTTCAGTTCAAAATATTACAAGTAGAATCTCTAAGGTCTTCTACATATAGAATCCTATAATTTGTAGACCAAGGATAATTTCACCTCTTTTCTTTCCTATTCCATATCTTCCCTTGTTTTATTGCTCTATATTTCTGTTGCTTAGCTATGAATACCTGTCTTGCAAAGCAGCCTTGCTTTGTTATCATTCTGATCAGATTTCTGACCATTCAATTTAAGTATTTGTATGCCAAGCCAAATTTCAGTAATTGAAATTATCTCATTTTCTTTGTCTGAAATTATCTCATTCCTTGTATTTAGCTGAATATGCAGTTTCTTCCCTGACTTCTCCACAGTACAGCATTGAAAATAGGAGACACATACGTGGTGATTATCACCCTCTACAAAATTTCTACAATCCCACTGAAATGAAACTAGTGACAATACACTTCTTTAATAAACAGAAGCATTCACTCAACAAATGATTAAATATGAAGTTTTGCATAAATTATCTCTTTTACTTGAACTCATAATATTCTACTATTGTGTGTTTGCCACATTTATTACATGGCTAAAGATTTTTTTATAATATAAGATAATTATGGAAGTGATTAATGACAGACAGATCAACTGTCACAATTCTTAAAATCTAAGCTAAAAGAATAAAAGAGGACAATGCATACAATTCTAATGTTTTCAAATTCTTGAGGCATAGACTCCAAGAATGCCAGATGAAAATCTAGACAAATCCATTTGTTCCTGATCAAGAATCAGTTGAAAACATAAGCTTGAGATTTCATCTCTCCCTGTTTGAATCAGTGCAGGACCTTATAAAATTATCAAATAGCTTTATTTGCTTTGAAAGAATATGGCAGATAATGCTTGAGACTATTTCACTCAGTCATGGGACTGAAAGAATTAAATTTGACCAGGTGTAACAGGAGCAAAGATTCAGAGAACATACTATGCTGAAGATGAGAAAGGATTTGACAGAATCATTGTCTCTGGTAATTATAAGAGTTCTTTAAACAGGGTTGTTCATATAACTCTAGCTACAGGTGATATGATGCCATCTCTGGCATTACAGGCATCTGTGCACATGTTGAACACACACACAGACACACACACACACACACACACCTTAAAAATAAATCTTAAAAAACAGAAATGTCATATTGCTACATATTGTCTCATAAATCAAATTTGGGTGACTCTATTCACGCTCTACTTGCATTGACATGTCTTGAACCCAAGATTTATAACTCAGTCAGCACCTCAAATCATCTTCTCTGACAGAAGCATAGCAAGAAGTCTTCTGGTTCACAAAGATGAGCCAGGACAATACAGGAATACTCCTGAATATAACACAAGATTTATATCATCAAGTTTCTATAGTGATAGTACAAAATATGGATAAAACTGTCCCGGACCGAGCTGCTGCTCAAATCTGCAGGTCAGAGTCTAGCAAGAGAGAGAGTGGGATGGAGGGGCAAGAGATGCGAAGAATGGAGACAAGACAGGGAGTATGTTCAAGTCCCGTTTATTGAAAGGAAATCATGGGTATACATACACTTTACCAGTGCCTTGCAGCCGTGAACAAGCAGGGGAACAAAACTGGAAGACACTTTACCACGTGTGCCTAGCAGCTGTGCACTAAACAAAACAAAATAATTGAGAAAAACAAGATGTTTATCAGAGTGTGCTCAGCTGTTGTGGGCTGTTGAAAACAAGTCTCTTGTCAGGGTATATGCCCTGAGATTGCTGCCAAGATGATAGCTGCATTTTGCTAGGAGTCGGCTCCCAACACAAAACACCTAGAATGAAGAGTAATTCCTTCTCTACCAATCAAGATGAGATCTATCACAAAAAGATTATCTGAGCTATAACTGTAGAAAGGTAGAAAGAATACTGATGAAGAATGTAAACAATGGACCAAAGTACTATGCAAGAAACACAAAGAGAAGGGAAGATGGGAAAGAAAGAAGGAAGAAGGGAGAAGAGAAAAGAAAGCAGAAGGAAGGATAAAAGAAAGAAAAAGGAAAGAAGTTTTACGAAAATACACAATGAAAAACAGTGAGAATAGATTCAAAAAAGATAATCTTAAAAAGTTAGAGTATCATACCATTAATGAAGCCCCTAAGTACTATGTTAAATACTCTAGCATCTTTTTAGTAGAGACTAGCTCACCCATAAATGCAATGTATATTACATCAGAACTGTATATTAGGTTCAGGATTTTTGTTTATGCCTGGACCAATACTGTTATATAGATATCACTTTGGTTGTGAAAAACTTTTAATCATAGCTTTCAAGAATATCTGCATGATATACACATTTCTGATATGTTTCTTAAAATGATTTTGAAAAAAAATGGGTTTAACTATCCTGACTCTAAAATGGTGATGATAGATAATAGCAGACCAGCAATTATCTTTACTTGTTTAATTTTGCTCATATACTTTTACAAAATGGATTTTTAAACAATTTAATTTCTTTTAAAGAATTCATGAAAACAGTATAAAAATAAATTTTTGCTTTTCAGATGATGGTGCCTGCCCATTAACTCGACAACTGTGGTGAGTTCCTCCTTTGGCTTCTCATTCTCCCTTTCTATTGCCTACTTCTCTTTCCTCTTATCCTCTGACATGTGTGAAATGTTTTCCTTATAAACTTCAAGGAAATTTATTTGTTTATATTAATTGGGTTATGATCTTAAACTATTTTCCTGAAAGAAACCATTGAGCACTTTAAAATACTATGTTTTGTCTTTTACTTTCTTCCAATTTGAATAAATACTTAGAAAAGTTAGATAAACAGATTCTCAACACAGAAAGTTGTTTCCAGAGAAACATTCACTTACTCAACGTATACCAAATTCTTACTCAATTAAAAAACTAATAGATCTCATGATCAAATATCAGAATATTTTATAGTGTATGTATCAATAACAAAACACTTAACACTTATGGATACATACAAATTTTTCTCTACTAATCTGTAAGACTAAAAGCAAAATACTGATATACCTCAATGTATTTAATTACTCCCCTATTTGAGATAATTGGTTACCAAACATTAAGATTAGAGTCATAATTCTTATGACTTAATTCCTCCATGCAGTTGCTCTTTCTTTATTTCAATGACCTTGTGTAGACATGGCATCACTGTGCATGTAGAACATTCTTTCTTTATACTGATAATCTTGAAAGCAAATGTTACATTAGATGGTTACCATGGATTTATCAGTCCAGAATAGATTAGAAAGATTGTTGAATTTTTTTCTTAACCACTATCATAAGCAGAAAAATTTAAGTAGAAGGCTTTATATGGGTTCTTGTATACCAAGTTGCTTGATACAAAATGAAATGACCAGCCTAGAAGCTAGGTATAAAGAAATTAGGATGAAGTAAAAACATTTGCATGATGATGTTAGGAAATGGAATAGATATCAACTACATAGGATGCTCTAGGATACATGGTTTAGGGAAAATATATGTAGAAAAACAATTTATTATATCAGTGTATATCAATGATAATAACCATGAGAGTTACCTAAGTTAACTTTCTAAAACCAGTTCTGGTGAGTTACACCTAACATTTAGCCAATGTCTGAATTTCATTAAATTCTTAATGATGATCAAAATTACTGCTCTAATGAACATACTGAAAGAAACATATCAAGTAATTCTCATCTTTGCCAAATATATTTTTTTTCAAAAATTCTTTCCTGATTGTGCAAAGAACATTATTTTGGAGAGAGCAACACAGAAAAGCTACACAGGAAAAGACCTGGGAATAAATTGCCACATGATTACTTTCACTCTCATTTCTGGTATACTTAAGAATTCTCAAATGTCAATTTCATTGAGTGAAGTAATATTAAAGTGAGTATAAGACTGTATTTTAACATATTTTCATATTTCAGGTAATTTAAGGTATTCAGATCATTGTACTACAAAAGAAAAATTACAAAAAGCAAAAAGCAGTGCTTCTGGGGAGTTTTTAATCAAGCCAAATTATTACCATTGGTGTGTTTGAGAATGCTTGACTTCTCCCCTATCATATAACACAATCTTTGGTTTTGCTTAGTGTTTCTAATAGATAAGAACAATTCTAGTCTGATTTTTCAGCTTGCTCAACTCTCAAGGGGTAAAACAAACAAATCAAAAGAATTATAGTGAATATATTAGTAGATTAATTTTCTCTGTGATGATAGATATGAACGATATTTAGAATACACTAGCTTTTAGATTTCTTTCTTAATGTTGACATCTGTATTAGTAGTTGTAGAACCTTTCATAATGGTAGTAATGACTGTGTAATGTAATTAATCTGACTATCATCATTCAGGAAGTACTAATCTAATTCAGTTATTTTGATAATTTTTTCACATTGATTATTTATTGAGTTCATCCCAGAGCCTGTGTGATACTACAGTAATTTCTCAGATAAATAAGCAATTTACCACAGTCCATATCATGAACACAACAGAGCATGCAATAGATGCACATTTTATCAATTGGTATTCTTCAGCACACTAACCCAAACTCCCATGTACTGTTCTCATAATTCTGTAGTTTTACTGAGGAAATAGTCTGTTTTATCAGATATTGGTGGGAACTTTCATAAATCCACAGTTAGATCCCTAGAGAGCATATTCACCTCGATGGGTCTTCTCTTCCTATATGGCGGTATATATTAAAAATAGGATTTTTGAATGATATATCTTTCTAGTGAAATAACCTGGCTCTCATATAGGTCATAGTGTACAGGTCAGTTCCATGAATTGTCTAAAGACAAAGCCTAATGCAAGTGCTTTACATTGTGAATATTTGTTCAGTATTAGATGAGTTAATAATCAATACACAGAGAGGGCAAGAATACCTGGAGACATGTTCACTTTGATACTAGATATTGTCAGCTTTCTGTAGCAGTGTAAACTTGTATTTGAGCTATATTTGGTGGGTGAAATTATTTTTTTTTAAAAAGAGCCATATTGTTTTTTTCTGAAGATGTCCAGGCTTTTTCTTTATCATTATTCCCTAGATAATTCAGTAGAAAAAAATCACATCAGTACATTGATACTGGTAGGTGTTATAAGTCATATATAGGATGATATATGCAAATATTCGATTTCATCTAAGTGACTTGAGCATCTGTAGGTTTTGATTTTCACAGGAGATCTTAGAACCAGTACCCTGAAGACAGTTCAGGACAATAGTAGTTTTCGTTACAATAGTTCATTCTCTCCCTGGGAGAATTAAAAGCTAAAACTGAAAAATAAACCATAGCCAGCATCACAATAATGCCTTTAACCATCCCAGATTCGGAGTAGAATTCCCCACCTCCCCCAACCCCAGGGGTGTATCTCTTTAATTCCATGGCCAGCCTAGTCTATATGGTGACTTCTAGAACAATAAGAACTATGTAGAGAATCCCTGAGGGGGTTTGCAACTCCCCGTGGGGGAGCAATAGTGTCAACCAGCCAGACCTGCCCCACCCCGGAGTTCCTGGGGAATGGACCACCAACCAAAAAGTACACATGAAGAGAAACATGGCTCTGGCCATGAATGTGGCAGAGGATGGCCTTGTTGGATCAATGGGAGGAGCGGCCCTTGGTCTTGTGGGGTTAGATGCCCTAGTGTAGGAGAATGCCAGAGCAGGAAGATAGCAGTGGGTTGGTCGGTGAGGGAGCACACCTCATAGAGGCAGGGGTAAGGGGGATGGGAGGGAGGTTTCTTGAGGAGATACCTGGAGAGGGGATAACATTTGAAATGTAAATAATGAAAATATCCAATAAAAGGAAAGAGAGAGAGCACAGAGACAGAGAGAAGAGAGAGAGAGAGAGAGAGAGACAGAGAAGAGACAGAGAGACAGAGAGAGAGACAGACGAGACAGAGAGAGAGAGAGAGAATCTCTGTCTCAAAAACAAACAAACAAACAACAACAACTTAAAGCAGAATACAGAGAGACCACAAGCAGTTTGGCCTATGAGTGAGAAAGTGTTATATAGAAAATGTAATGTTGAGAGGGAGAGCAAAGATCAAAGTTAAAGAGCCCAGAAGCATTCAAAGCTTCCTTTATAGTTTGGTTACAAACCTTCCTAGAGTCAAAGATGTTAGACTGAGCATTAGCAAATTAGTTTTCTATTCATGCCTCATTCAGGATTTCCTTTCATGTACATTTCTACTTGTAGGAATGGAAGAGAACCCAGAGATGTGTTACAGTGTCACATCATGTCTCAATATAACCCTCAGAGTCTGTGCAAAATGCATAAAGTCCTTTTCTGAAGATTCAGAAGACAATATTCCTACTTTACCAATGGCCCATCTGAAATGTAGAGCCTTTATATGAGATCCTTTTGCATAGGAAGCAGCCCATATTTCAGTTGTCCTGCCCTTATGACTTAACTAGAGGGCAATATCCCACTTACCCCGAGCTCTGTCTCTGTGAACAGGTGACCAGTCAATTATTGCACCTCGTTCACAGAGAGCCCAGGAGATTCTTGATTGTCCAGAAGACCACAAGAAATGCAGTTCTGCCTCACTGCTTCTCAAGGCATTTCCCAGCATCTCCACAGAGAACATCTGTCTTCAGGACTATAAATCTGGTATTTTACCAGCTCTAAAGTTTTTCTATTGCTTACAAGTGGCAGGGATCAACAGCCTACTCCCATCATTTAGGGACTAACAATGTGGAAAATTGAGTGAACTCAGTATTATTGCCACTGAAGGCTTCTCCCTGTGAAGCAGAGTTAGTCTTCAAATTTTGAACAAAATTCCAAATAGGAAGCAAATAACAAATTGCATGAGGGAAAAAAGCTCATATTTTTGCGTTCTTAGTAGAGAATGCAAGTTAAACAGAGTTCTCCTGTTATAAGTAGAATGAAGGTACACTACTGTGTTGATCTAGTAAGTTAAGCAAAATTGCTTCCATACTGCTCTAAATGCAAGAGAACCAACACCATAGCACATCAAGCAGGCGTTTCAAAGTTGCACCAACACAATAATTGGGTACCTGAATAAATGCAGAATCACAAGGACAGAATTCAGATTTCATGTTGCAAAACAGATAATTGTACAATCAAATAGGTGCTTTGATTAAAAACATTGTATATGTAAATTTTATTTGCTGGAGTACTCATATTTTGGCATGTGCATACATAATTAGAGATTTCTAATTAAGGTTCTCTAGTGGCAGAAATAGCCTGATACAGTGGGTTTCACATTTTACTTATTAGCCCAAAATTATAGATTATTTCATTTTCAATAATCACATTGCTGTCATTTTAAGTATGACTTTCCCCTTTATAGATAACATTTAAAATCAGAATACTTTTTAAGCCTCATCATTTTGGAAACCTACTTATGTGAATCTCTTATAGAAATATTATGACATATTAAATGTTGAATCACCTTCAATTTGGACATTCATACCAAACAAAAAGTTAGAAAAATGGTAGTATATATAGAATATGCCCGTCATCTCTCCATTGAGCCACTATTTTCAGGAATATGTTAGCATTTCTGGAAGTAAATCAATTTGTGCACTTACCATCAAGACAACTATGAATGGTACATTTTGAATAAAGACCATCTGGTTATGAGATATTTTGATAAATTCCACCCTGCAATCAATACATCTCATTACAAACCTCATTATCATTAAGGAAGCTCTCATTGGCTTACTATGTACAAAGCAACAGCCACTTATACCTAGCTTGTGGTTAGTTCTGCATTATGAATGAGGAGACTGAGAGGCAAATTGCATGATTCTCATACAGTCACACAGCCACTGTTTTCTAGTATCAGGACATTCAAAACTTGAAAGGACTGTGTCTGTGCCTTAAGTGTAGCGCTGTGTTTTGTGTCTTCCATGAAGTAGTTGGTGACTGACAGCAATGCTAAGACAAGAAACATTCCTGTATGACTTCCTCTTCCTTTGTTCTTTCAACTGTCATAACAAAAAATAATACTCATCAGTCAGATAAATGAAACCTAAACTATCACCTTTGTCTCTGACTCAGCTGCATACCTTCCACCTTCCTAGGAGGACCACATGATCTCAGAAAGATGGTTAGAAAGTTCAGCACAGTAGGATGGGAGAATCTCCATTTACATGGGCATGTTTCACCTACAGTTCAGACTTGTTCCGGGCATCTCCTGATAACTAAAGGCAAAAATAGAATTTTTTTTATTCCAGTTCACATGATCTTGTCTACCCTGTCTGCTTGGTCTGCAGATACTGGTTCTCTAATTTGTTCATTCTGCATCCAAATGATCTAGCCTCCTCCTCCTCCTCCTCCCTCCTCCTCCTCCTCCTCCTCCTCCTCCTCCTCCTCCTCTTCCTCCTCCTCCCTCTTTCATTGCTTGAGGCTTTAAGGTATTCTAGCTTCCCCACTCTCCCAGGAAACCTGAGGATTTAAAGACCCCTCCCCCAATGTTTGCTTTCTCTGACTGCACAGATTTCCCCAAAATCAGCTATGTTCTTTTAGTAATGTTCAAGGCACTGCTCTGGGGTCACCCAGCAGGAAGGACTTTAGCACCATGCCTCCTTACCCAGCATAGTGCTCTCAAGCTGCTGGTTTCTGATTTTCTTTTGAGCTCTTACCTACCACACCTTTGCAAAAGTCTGTTTATTTGTCCAACTCTTTTTAGTAAAAACTAAAAAGCTAAAAATGGCATATTAGGCTAGAATATTTCTTGCTGTATTCCTAGATCCTGCCTGGTACAAAATAAAAAGGCATGTTAACTACAGGTTTCATAAATAAAGAAAGAATAAAAGGATGGAAACAAGTAAATGAACACTGTGGGTTTGCTAAATATGGCACTAAATGGTTTTATTCACAATATAGTAGTATACATAAGAATGTAAAAGTATTTGCTAATGGCACTTATATGTCACAGTATACAAACCAAGCGGTATTAATTAGGGTTAGTTGTAGTATTGCTGTGAAGAGACACCATGACCATGACAACTCTTATAAAGGAAAACTTTTCATTGGGGCTGGCTGCCAGTTTCAGTGCTTTAGTTCATTATACTCATGGATGGAAGCGTGGCTGCCTGCAGGTAGACACGTGCTTGAGAAAGACTGGGAGTTCTACATTAAGATCACCAGACAGCAGTAAGTGAACTTTGGGCAACTAGGCAGGCTTGGCCTTCTGAGACCTCAAGTCTGGACCCCAGTAACCCACTCCCTCCAACAAAACACACCTACTCTAGCAAGTCCACACCTCCTAATAGTGGCATTCCCTTCTAGGCTATGCGGCCATTTTCATTCAAACTACTACACAAGCCAAGCGAGGTAGAAATGAAAGCTATTGCTATAAAGGTCAACTATCAGAAACTATCATGTTCTATTTTCATTATCACACTGAAACGCAATGGCTTTCTACATCATACTATATGGCTATATATTGTTCTTGTTTATACATGCTAGAAATATTAAATTTGTAAATTATATAATCAAAATGCTATAATTTTATTTATTTCATATGTGATAAACTAAGATAATCAAAATGTAAGTTCCTTGCTCAATATTATAGTGAATCCCATAGGCTCCCATTGTAAGCTGAATACATATCATACACAACCCCCCCCACATACACACACATACAAACACATGCATGCACATGCACATGGAAGCACAGACTCACATACAGGAGAATATACCACTTTTGAGCTTTTATTTTTTCTGAAATAGAGATTTAAAAATTGAATTTTATGACTCATTATTTCAGAAATCCATTTTAATTTATTGTTGTTGATATATTATTTGTAAAATATTAAAAATCACACTAGTACACATATATGTTCTGTATGGAGATTGATCTATTTCTAGTTTCAAAGGAATAAGTTTCTTAATCATGTAGTAGCAAAAGCTAAAGAATAAACCTCAAGTAGCAGATAGATCAATAACATCAACAGATTGAGCTGCATCATTGAGTCGGAAAGACTGAGGAAAGCCTACTGAAGCAGGCGTTCCGCTAAAATGACTGAGAGATTTCCAGGCAGAACAGACAAGATTCTCCACACAGGAACTTAGCATTTCTCACTTTCACTATAGGCATTTCTCTACTGTGGGATAAACGATAATAACCTCTGTTGGAAATAATTCACCTTAGAGTTATTCTCCAGGGAGTGATTTTTTTAAAATGTTTTTATGTATTTGGGATTCATTTCTTTCCCCTGTAAAAGGACTAGGATCAAGCTACCCTAGGACAGGAGTTTGGGAGGGTACTTGAGATAAACACATTTGAAACTGAGGTTGAAGAGAGAGGCAAGGGTGACTGACTCATGTTCTCAGACACTATCCTCAATGAATACTACCAATATAATTTATACTACAGTATGACATATACTTCCCTTGTTATAGGAATAAAAATTATTTGTTTTAAATCTCATGGCAATTTTTGATCAAATATATTTAAGGATTTTCTATTAGAATACATTTTTAAATTATGCTTCCTTATAAACTTGAGTTTGAGCCAGTGAATGATTGAAGTCAACCTTCCCTTTAGTATCTGACTCACACTTGAGATGAAGATCTTGTCTGTTATCACAGTATATTGTTAATGCATTTTAGAGAGAGAGGGATAATAAGAATAGCATGAACTTTTGCTCTCAAAAGTAGCCAGTACAGACAATACATGTTATATTCATCTATTCAAAGCAGATATTTACAGAAAGCCTGAAAGGACAAAATAGAAGAAGGACTTTTAGGCAAGAATGTTGTGTCCACTGAAGCCACTCTATAAAAATAAAGATTAAAGAAAGACATTTTTCTTCCTTCACAAAGAAAGAAAAAAGCCAATAAAAACAAAAATTAAATGTCCTCAATACTTTTACTTTAATTTCTAAATAAATCAGTTTATTAATAGGCTGAATGACATAGACTGAACAGCATGCATGTGATAGGAGTTATAAGCTGTGCTTACTAGAAATGACCTAAACCAGTCTGAAAAATCAACTTGACATATTAAGTCTTAGACTTTTTAAGGACTTAGTAAGTTCTTGCTAGGAAAGGAATGGCGTGTATTTCTCCAGCTCTGGGATTTCCCGTGAGTACACAGACTGAAAGCATAAGGTATTGTAACTGAGACTATGATCAATTTCAGCTCTGCTCTATTAGTACTGACATTCCAGAAAATTCTTTAAATGTTAATCTTTGCTGGCCATGCTGGCAATTCCAGAAAAGAAACCATATTCATAGTCATGTAGTTATAACAAATTTCTTCCTACCTACTGGTATTGGCCAGGCACACAAATGAAATGTTCTATGCTTTTCCCACCTGAGCTGTGTTAGACACAAGTTTCTCAAAGACTCTGATCTGTGAATTTGACATAAATAGTTGCTTCTTTTCTCTTGAAAATGAAGGGAATCTGCTTTGCCACGCTACACTCAGGAAGCTAAGGGAGTCCTTGAATTTTCTTTGGTTTCTTAACTTTCCATGGATAAAGTCAATTGGTCAGATATTCGGATATCCAAAACATACTTCTGAATATTTTTTGTTTTGGATATTTAATTTATTTACATTTCAGATGTCATCCCCTTTCTCCATTTCCCTTCCCTAGAACTCCCCTATCCCATTCCCCCTCCTCCACTTTGCTTTTATTCCATTTTAATTAAATGCAAGTATTAAGGTCAGTTCTAAGTTGAGGGACTAGCAATATAATAGATGCAAATAGTCAAGGAACAAGCAAGACAATAAACAGAAATAGTCAAAGAACAAGCAAGGCAATAAATTCTGTGAACACTCCCATGATCACTGTTTCTAAGGGCTTATCAGGATGAAAATTTGGGTACTTCTGAATTCTTTTATTCATTTTTCATTTAAAGGTTCTAGTCAGAAAATAAATACAGGAAAACTAATACAATATTGATAGAGTTTTACAATGTTTCAACTTTTAGAAAACTGATGTTTTCATTTTTTTCTAATGTGCAGTTGTTTCCTTCCCATCCTCCTAGTCCCACTCTGCCATAAAGAACTTCTTGGTTTTTTTGAACAATTTCTTAGGACACAGAATCATTTAGGAGAATCGTACCATGTCCTTGCTTACTTACCCTCCAGTGGGTCTGTAACAATAAGCACTCATTTTTTTCAGGGCATAACATCACTGTTACTCCTGTTTTCTCTACTAAAATATGTTGATAGACTTTCTAGAGGGGATTCAAAGCATTTTTGTAGTGTCAGAGTGCTTTAGTTCTACTGAAACATGTTAGGAGGTTAGCTGTCCCAGGAATAAATCCATATTGTGTCTCTGGCTACTGATGCCTGCCCCAGGTCTTCTCCTCTCTACCAATTGCTTACAGATAAAGACAGAAAAGCTAGATGGCACTAAAGATTGCAAAAGTACATGAGAAGATGTCACTGTAACCAAGATCCATCTAAGCTCAGGATACCCAAGTCTGGTCTTTTCTTTCTTTTACTTTTCCCATATGAAAGTGCTAGCTTTTAAGTGAGATGATCTTTAATTATAAAATATAAAGGACACAAAGCTCAGAGTATCCTTTTCCATAAACCCATTATATATATTTGCAGAGACCATGGAGGTGATTAGGGTAGCTTTCTGCTACAGCCAATGTTTACATGATTAGAGAATAAAGAACAGTATCATATCGTATGCAGGATCAAGCTGTACCTCTGTCTTTTACCTTCCATGAATTTCTGGTGCATCTACTTTAATAACATCATTCTAACTTCAAGTTGAAAATGGAAATTAAAAGTGTTAAATATTTCTAAGTTAGGAAAAGTAAATGAACTCATGTATACAGTATGTACAGAAAGATGAGTGCTTTAGGGATGCCTTCTCCCTCATCCTTGCCTGCACTCACTCGAGCCAAGGCCATTCTCGGTTCCACATCTGTACATGTAGACATTACAATGGTCAAAAGGCCTGCAGGATGAAATATTTTGATTTTTAAAGAAACTGTGACCTCCCTTCACACAAAATTTTTAAAACGTATGTGAAAGGATTTGACTTGTTATGTTAGTCTTCAAGGACGGTTCTACTCATGTTCTAAGCTGCCTGAGAGACATCACATGCTTTGCACTTTTATCATTTGTCTCATTCTCTCTGTTTTATCTTACTCTGTGGGACCATGAAGGCTACTCACTCATGGGAGGTAAAAATATTTTCCTGAGGGAGACTTGCATGAGGGTTTGACTAAAACCTCTTAAAATTTGTACAATGCTTTACTGCAAGTAAATGTGTCCAACAATGGTGTTCAAACAGAGACTAATTATCTTTTTTATCTGTGTTGTGACATTGTATTGCTCAACCTATAAAATATAGAGAAGCAGACATTACAATGTCAATTTCCTAGCTATCACAAGAGAAAAATTATGAAGATTTGAAATCCACATCTTGAAAATTCTGTGATTATTGCTTATTTATGAATCAAGAGTTCTGAGGAATGCATTGACAACTCTGCTTTTTCTTTTTTTTTTTTTATCTAGTTTTTGCAGAATTGGGGTCATTCACATATGAGACAACTGGTCTACCAGTAAACCCCTTCCCCAGCTTTGAACAACTTTAGAAACTACAGTACTAATACAGATATATTTTGCCTTTAGTGTGTTCTTCAATTTGGATGTTTCCAAGTTGTCAAATAGAAAGATCATTAAAATAACTGAGTGAGCACACTGAAGCATGAAAAAGCCATCATAACGGCAGGTCCGAGTGGCCCTAGTTAGGCATAAAGCTCTCATTTTATTGTATGAGGTTGCAAACAGTCAGCACCTGCATGTGACAAGAAATCGCAATAATGGTTGTTTATAAAAAACAATAAACTTTAAAATGTCAAGGATTCTACATATTTATGTTCTAGAAGGTAAAATGGTCAGAAAAGTTATCATAATTCTACAAACCCTACAAGGAATGCATTTTGTAAGGTAAATGGAAATGCAATGAATTTTGACTGCACATTTAATGCAATACAAATGATGTGGCCACATCAAATGATGTCCTCAGATTTTGCTGTTCAACCTGGATTTTTATTTAAATATCACCCTGCAGCATAACTTTTCAAACTCAAGGTAAGCTGGACGAAGAATACTGTGATAAGCTGCATCTAAATTTAAAATTCAACTAAATCCATGCCTGATCAGAAAACCTTAATCTTATACTACATGACAATGGACATTGGTCAATATGCAAATAAGAGACCTTGTGATACTCAAAAATGGCAAGTCTGTGTCACACCCCACCCCTCAAGTTTCATGATCAAATGCTGAAGAAGGAATAACTGTAAGATGCAAAGATTGTAAGAAACAGAGGTTGTCTTCAGGAAGGAGTTTGTGAAACATACAAGGAGATTTGCATATAAAACTCCTAACCATTGTGATAGCTTGCATAAGACCTGCGTAAGCTCAAGACAGACCAATATTAAGAAGCTAGGGGATTGGCAGCACAAAGTTGCACTGTTAGGTGATGAGATCTTGTCGTCGATTCCTTCTGGGAGAAGTAGTCAGTTTCCTTTAATTGTGGGGCCCCCCTCATAAGCAGGTGTAATAGACTAAAGCACTCTGAATATTAGGACTTGAAGGAGAGAAGAGCCAAACAGGTCATGATGCTAGGTGAATGGAGGATGGGAATACTGGAGGAGTTGATATAGTGGGGTAAATATGAACAAAATGCATTTCATAAAGTTCTGAAACAATTGATATAAAACTTATAAAATCCAAGCAAACAAAAATTTATTTGCCAATTTTAACTTTTTTAAATGACACATAAACATTAATAGAATATTGCATATCAATTAATGATCTTGGAAAACTAAGAAAGTGAAATAGTTCTTATGAGCGTTAGGGACAGAGGGAATGCACCTTCCTAGAATAAAATGTATGGTGTGTATAAAATGTATTCAATATCCATCACAGTCTAAATGCAAGCATGTCCTCACTAATGAATACAAGTAAAGTAATTCTTCAAATTAATAAAAAATGAGTGCAGTCATGTGTGGAAAATATGCTAAGATCTGATTGAAAATATTTTTCTAGCCAAATTATCTCACTTTACTGATATTATTTATCAAAATATTAATAAATATGCAAACATGGTAAAGGGTGATAAGAAGTGATTCCATCCCTGGTCCTGTTGTGTCCTATTTGTTGAAATAGGAATCTTTATTTTACAGCACTCATTCAACCTTGCCTTCCCCTGCCAAGCCAAAGTCAGTCTAGCTTTGTTAAAGATATGTTTTGTAAATAGCTCTATTATCTTCGGGCAAGATACAGTTGTTAATACCACGCAGCAACTTTCCAGGAACTCTAAGAATCAGAAAGAAGTGTAAAGCCCAACAGAGTCTTGATGGGATCCTCCAAACACGGACTGTTTGAGAGTTCGCATTTGTCGGTAAGCATACTGCTAGATGCTTTTGAAAGCTGAGGCTTGTAATACAGTAGCAAGATTGTTGATATCCAAATCCATAGTCCAGAGATGAACTGCTATTTTGTTGTTGTTGTTGTTGTTGTTGTTGTTTTGGATGGGCTACCCTCTCACTGATGTCATTAAGTAATCTAGATTTCCTTTCATACTGACTTCTGTTGTGGTTGGGCCACAGCAAGGCCCTGGTTAAAGGAGCTGAGTCTACACTGAAAGAAGAAGTCATGGGAAGACAATAAATTCCCAAGTTTTTCATCCATGAACAAATCATGCCCACACAGCAATTTGGTGTATGTAAAGGTGTTCCTTCTGAGAGCCCAAAAGTTTCTCGAAGGTGACAAGTATGTATCCTCCTGGCAATCCAGCTTCAGATCCAGTCTGTCAATGACATATGAGCTTTCCCAGGAAACAACAATGAGATAATCTGTGTTAACCACATGGCCAAATGGGAAAATTTTTAAATTGTACATTTTCTTTGTATGATCAAGCGTATTCCACACTATACAGTCATCATAATTACAGTTACCAGAAAGGTATACCCTTTCTTGGCAACTTTAGCACTTCCGTGAAAAAATACAGCACCTGAGAACTTTGCTACAGTAATCTAAGACACCAAAATAAAGATCAAAGAAACTTAGGGATGTTGCATAGTGAAATTTGGGGAAAAATTAAAACTATGCTAAAATATTATCATACTGTCCAAAGACAGTAAAGAAAGAGGGGAAATGGCCTTAATTGGCCGTCAGAGCAAGGGCTGGAATTGTCTGACCTTTGAGAATAGCAGGTCAAACAAGTGGAAAGTGAGAGCAGAAGCTAAGCACCAGGACTCCTATCTGGAAAAAAAAAAAAAAGCCTTTAGAAAGAAAAGACACAAAGTTTTATTTCTCAAAGATAACACATACTGAGACTTGGAGGATCTGAGATTTGTTAGTGTTGTTTCGATCTATTTCCAAGTTGATTTTTCTATAAGGAAATGTAAAAAGTTCATCATAAAGAAGAAAATATAGAAAGTTTTCCCAGGTCATCATATAAATTAAATAAATTAAAGAAATAAGTCAAAGTAAAATGAAATATATAATGTTCTTTGTTCTTAAGCTCAACAGTTAGAATATTTTGCCAAATACTAAAGCAATATCCTTCTTAACTATATATGATTACACATTTTAATTTAATACAAAATAAATATCCGTGACACAGGAGTTATGGGATGGACTGTTCAGATACACAACAAAGCACGGTCCATGACTTATTAAAGAGGCCCACCTATTTCATGAGCATCAAATCTTAGAAACAAGGAAGAAAAGACAGTACCATGAAAAATATTTGCAAATGATATGTTTGACGAGAAATTATTTTCCAAGATAACGAACAATATGAAATAATTAATAAAGAAAGCAAAGACCTCAGGTAGGAAGACACAGTAAGCCTTAGAAAATACTGTTTCACCCTCTCCAGGGATATGCTAATTGAATCAGAAGAATTATTTGCCAAATGTAGCTGTTAGAATGTGCAACCTTCGGACTGACTAGCCACAAGAAGAAGGTCACCAGATAGGGAATTATGTCACCTGCCTATATGAACTGAGACAATGCAGTGAATTGCTCAGCACTGAGCCTTCCCAAACTAAAGCTGTCACCATTATTCTTCCTGCTCCTCAGTAGGTAACACATACCAACGTTTAAAAACCAGGGCCTTCACAAGGACAGTTTGCTGAGAGTCACATGTACATATTTTGTATTATTTTTGATACCAGGAGCGAATTAGAATGAAAGGTACTTTCTATTCATGGGGAATTTCTACTTCATCCTTGAGTGGTTTTTATTCCTCTGACTTGTGTGCAGCATTTCAGATCTGTTTTTGTGTGTGGATGTATATGCATATGTGTGTAGCAGTCATTTCTTGAACTGATTCAGTTCTCTGAACAAGTTTATGTTCCTGCTTGAAATATCTCCATGATGAAATGGCCGACGTCAATTTCTATCAGATATGTAGTTTGATTTTAAATCAGAAAGGAGATTTTGATTTTCATTCTTTTGTATTCGTGCAAATCCAAAATTTGGTCTCAGTCCACAATTTTTCTTGTGCATTTTCTTAGTTATTTGATGATATGTGATTACTGTGTTTCTTAAGGAAAATGAAGAACATCCATTCCATGTTCTGTGCGTGACCCCAGCTTTTCATTAGAGTTGGCCTTTAGTTTTGTTTTATGCTAAGACTTGAGTGAATGCCACTTCCTAATAAGGGACCCAAGGGGTTCTTTTCCAGTTTTATGGTACTGTTAAAGCTTTTGAATGATCTATTAATGTTTTCTTCTATTAATATTAGACTCATTTCTAAGACATAACTCTTTCTCTCCAATCTTAGCAAATGAGGGATTGATTGTTCATAATCCTAGTTAAAACTGCCTATGTCTGAAAACAAGCTCAAATTTCCTCTGGAAACACTCTGTAGTTAAAAAAAAAAAAATCCCAGCCATGTGCACGGAAAGCCAGCTATCTTATACACTTTACACATTACTGCAAGAAAGGGAATTTAAAGTAGGATTTTGTAAGCCTATATACTGAACAGAGAAATTCAGACATTTTGAGGACTGAAATAAGTAATATAATAAAAATGAATCAGTATAATAAAATGTTAGGATCTAATGATGATAAGCAATTTCAGTATCTTTAAGCTTCGTATCATGAAAGTGATTGAACACTGTCACTGTAGAAGGATACTCCTTCAATTGTCACATTCCATTTTATTTTATTGTAGAAAAATATACTTAGCATAAAATTCACCATTTTAACCCTTTAATCCTGCAGTTCTCTGCTGCTGAGTGCTTCAGCACCTCTGCATCATTTGAATAGCTGAGCTCCAGAACTCTGTCTGTGTCTAGACTGAATTCTGTACTGATTGCACAATCGCCTTCTCTCTTGTCATTGGCAACTACCACCCTGCTTCTTGTTTGTGAATTGGACTGCTCTGTAGGCCTTAGACAAATAGTATGTATAACATTTGTCTTTTCTTGTTTTCTTTATTTCACACAGCAGATTGTTCTGAAAGTTCACTTATTCTATGCCGTTTTAAAAACTGTATTCTTTTTAAGCTCAGTAATATTCCATTGTGTGTGTGTACCCAATATATATAACTATGTAATTATATAAGTAACTATATATATGGATAGAGATATGTATATGGACATGGATATAGTTATCAGTATGGGTATAGGTATAGATATAGATACAGGTATATGATTTACAACTTTGGCTGTTATAAACTATAATAAAAATATATTTGTTTCAGATACAATAGTCTTTTCATCAAGATATAGCAAATTTCTAAAACAGAAAAAATATTTCTTAAAGGTTTTATTTAAAAAAATATATTTATTTGGCCTCCCCCATGCACACATACAGAGTGCAATCAAGTCATTTCTTTTACCTGTTTTAATCTGGGATACTTTTTCTTAAATTTCTAACAAACCAAAGATATTACTTGATATCTCAGGGATATATTTATTTATTCTTTGATAATTTCATGACATTTACAATGCATCTTGATCGTATCTGCTTAACTCCCATATACTCTTTCCTGTATACTCCAGAACATCCCTTCCCACAATCACTTATTCTCCTTATGGAATAATTCTTCTCACAGCAAGCATTGATTTGAGAAATCTTTTACCCTAACCACATTCAGGTTTCTTTAATGCTTCTTCTATGAACATTTTAGTGATTGTACACCCTTATGTCTGTAGCAACAGTCTGATAGTCAGTCTTAAGCCCATGGAAGTACATAAGACAATCAAAGGACAAGAATGATGACACTCCAGGCCATGCCCAGTGCACTATGGGCCTTGTTCACTTTTTTTCCGGCAAGTGCACTATTGAGAGTATAGAGGTGGATCTAACAGATCTTAGGTAAACAAGATAACACTCGGAAATAGGCATCCACCATATACTATTTACTATGATTTAAGACTCCTTAACCTAAGAGGAATAAAATTACTCTCATTTGTATTAAGAACTAATATTTAATCCATTTGAAATGCTTCATTCTTATATCCATGTCTTATTAGCATTAAGGAAATATTTACAATGGCTCAAGCTATAATCACAATTAAAAGCAAAATAAACAATTTAGAGGAATATTTGCATTATAAATTATTAAATATTATATTCATAATATGTATAGAGTTCACCAACAGATGAAGAATTTATAAATAATTTAGCATAATATTTAGGAGGTTGTATGGGCTGAGAAAAGGCTTCAAAGATATTTTATCCCTTAATAATCTTTGGTGTCAGTGACTCTTAACTTAAACAATCATTACAGTTGTAATTAAACATATTGAAGTAGAGAGATTGCCCTACTTATCCAAATGAGGCTCTTTCACGCATATTGTTATCAGATGGAGGCAGGAGATCTAAGCCGAGAAGAGCCAGGTATTGTGATGACAGACACAGATGCTATGACCTCAGAGTGACAAGTAGTGCATTCTTCCTCTCTCTGTTCACGTTTTGATTGTAGCCCTATGTAGCTTCTTTTGAAATTCTGACCTCCAAAATCGATAAAACAATTAATTTCTGTTGTTCTTACCTACCAAATGTGCAACAATATATTGTGCAGGTAAAGAGAATACAAATGCAAACAATAATGACAAATAGTTCCATAGAGTTTATAGATTTCAGAAAATATCCTGCATATAAAAAATGATCTACACTAACTAGATGTGTTCGTATGCACTGTGACCCCAGTGCTAGGAAAACCAAGACAGGAAGAACCCTGAATCTCACTGGCCAACCACCTTAATTTACTTAAATTCCAGGCCTTTTCCCAAAAGAAGAAAGGTGTATACCTGAGACTGTCCTTTAGCATCCACATGTATACACACACATGTATACACGTAGCAGAATATACATGAACTCACATACATGAATACACATAAGTACCTGCACAGAAAAAAATTCCAAAACCCAAATAAATTCAGGAAATTCTCAACCAATTAGGCACAACTCTGAAACCTGGCAATATACCTAACTGCCCAATATTATATGAACAGTGTATATTCAGCTCCATACTGGAATGCTGTGTATCTTATGCCTTTTTTGACCTCTATACTGTGCCGTTTGGAAGCAGTATCTGCAGAGAGATGGATTTTGGCTAGAAATATAAACTAGGAAGTTGGTTACTAAGAAGAGAATAATGGCAAATGCAGTAATGTTGAGTGTTTGCAAAAATATGGAGAGACTCCATGACACACATGTGAGATTTCAGACTGGGGTGTTATTGGACAGAGAAACAATTCTAAGATTTATCCAATGAGGCTGTACATTAAGTCATTCCACTAACATTCTTTGCATCAGTGTCATAATACCTAAAGGCAGGACTGTTTTTTTTTTTTTCCTTACACTTTATTGCCTACATTTTAGTCACAGTGTGATTAGCACTAATTCACACTAGTCCATGTCTCTGATTTCTATTGCTCCCTTAAAATCAGATGTTAAGATTTTCCAAGTTCTCACCCTCCCTCCACGGTTCTAACATCCCTCCCCAAAGGCTTTAGTTCTCAACTGGTCCGGTGAAAATCACTGCTATGGTGGCTGGCTCAGCCTAGGAGCAAATAGCAATATTGCTCAGAATGTCACAGTAGATGGAAATCAATAAGGATGAGGGAGCTAATACTGATTGCCCTCTGTAGCTTGTCGGTGCCAGATTTGTGCTGTCGCATTACACTTTGGTTTAGATCAATCTCAGAGTCATATGCAGCTAAAGCCAGGACTTCCACAGCTGAAGAAGCTAAGGCTCAAGTAAGTTAAGCAAACTCAATAGGAAACACAGCAAGTGGAGGAGTGATATACATACACAGGTCTAATCTGTAGTGTAGGGACTTTGATCACTCACGTTGTTTTGCATAGTTGAAACATAAAAATAAAAGTTGGCAAAGAGTTTGGCAAATATACTTCCAAACTTAAGTAGGGAGCATGTGGAGCATCTTTCAGATCCTAAATAGAGGCCGGGAGTGTGTTTTGAGTAGTTTAATAAATCAGGTGTACCTCCTCTTAGGTCAGTGTAAGTCACACTCGATTCCTCATCTGGAATACTAAAAAGTTAGGCATTCAGTAGGTCCTGATTGTCAACCTGGGAAAGACAGAATGTTGATATTAGCTTATACTAGGAACCCAGAACCTGTAAAACCTGGGCTATACAAACATCACATGTCCTTATGACAGCAATTTAGTGTTTTTCACATTGCTTCTAAAATTATACTTAGTTTTGATATGTGTGAATAAATGATGTCCTCTCTTCTAGAAATAGTAGTTGTTTCTTTCTGAATTCTTCTATGACGTTTTAATGAGAATAGCTCACCTTTGGGAAGCTCTAGGATATGATTCTCAGTACAATGTGTATTGGTAATGTTTCCAAGGTAGTCATTTAATTACATTATATTCTAGAACTCTATTAAATTATATCTATGTTAAAAATTTTCAATATTGACAGTAAAATTACATATTTAATTGGTAGTATTATTTATATATGAAATGCACTTTATCATACGAGAAATAATTTTAGGCTAAATATCTATATGTTTAATTTTGACCATTTTCTTCCCTTACTAGTTTGAAATTTTTCACATTTTTTCAAGATTTCTTTATACTTGTGTTCTTTTCTTTAATGTAAACTGTTAAATATTCCAATGTACTTGGGTCAGGGACATAGCTCAGATGGTAGAGAGCTTGCCTAGTAGTGTAGGATGCCTGAAGATAAATCATCAGCATCAAATAAACTAGGTGTGGTGGCACAGGCAGTAATCCCAGAAATCAGGAGTTGACACCATTGATTACATGGGAACTTGCTTCTAAAAAACAGCTAATATACTGTGGTCTTAAAAATGATTGTTTGTCTATAATATTATTTATTGTCTTCCTAATTAACTTTATCACATTGTAATTTATATCAACTCTTTCTAATTCTCTTGCACAAAATATTAATATCCTCTTATCAAAATATAAAATTGTACCCAAGGCTAAAGAAATTGCTCCAAATCCACTGTAACATATATTAAATAAGTTTTTTTTAATTTTTTTTAGTTTATCACTATATGATAAAGAATTTCATATTCTTTCATGATTTCATTTTATATTAATATATTTAGCTGTGTTTTGTTTTTATTGAATGATCATTTACTGAAAACAAAAGATCCTATTTTATCTCTTCTTGGTTTAACCTATTTTTTATTCACCAAAGAAGTATTTTCATATTCTCAATTCCTTTAAAACTGTATAATTTTATCTATTATAATCACCATAACGTAAAGATATGGACCAGGGCTAATGGTTCTGTGTCCTGAGAACTTTGTTGTTTGGGCTTGTTTTGTAACGTGTCATTTCCTGTACAATTCCAAAGTGTTTGCTTTCTCATACCTGCAAACCTTCTTTACAAATTCTAGGAACTGCACGGGGCATTATAAATTATGTGTTCCCTTTCTTTTGCTTTCTCATCAATAAGATTCACCTCCAGGAAATGAAAATCATTGATGTTCATGGGCAGTCTGCTCTCAATGATTCACAAATAGATAGGTCAGAGCTGTTTATTTATAAGGCTTCAAAATCAATACTTTTCAAAGAGAAAATAAAACATCCTATAAATACTCACTCAAAAGGATTCCTGTTTAAAAACACCCTAACACTTAAAGCTAAAGTTCTAGAATGAGGTATAGATCTGTTGATGTCTTTAGTGTTTTTATTTGTTAGTAAAATTATCAGTCAGTAATTATTTTACAGATTTTTTTTATAAATATAATCTCATGGTTGTTCTGTACACAATGTATCTTATTTAAATTTCCATGCATTATAGTTATTCTTAGAAATTATATCCTCAGGTTACATCTACACTGGCTGTCAATTTTGGTGGATGTGAGAATGTTGTTTTATTCAGTGCTCAGAAATGTTACATGGCAATATCATCAAGGGTCAATGCTACAGTAATATCAAAATGACATTTATTTCAACAACTACATTTTATTGCAATTTTTATTAATAAATTAGTGGTTTTTTATTGTTTTGTTTTTGAGACAGGGTCTCACTACATTTATCAAATGAGGTGGGTTGTTTTGCTTTACTTTGGGTGCAATGATGGGGGTCTCACTACATAACTCTGACTGGTCTAGATCTGGTACCTATATGCACTAGGGTGGCCTCTAATTTGTGACCATCCTCCTACCTCTGATATCTAATGCTAGTAATGAGCTTTATATGCATTTCCTCCCAAATTATGTGGTATTACTCCAGAGTTCAAACATTCCACCTGATGTGTTTTATGAAGATCAGGATATGTTTTATACAGTGCAATATGGTGCAGTGGGGGAAGGTACCTCAGCAGATCCATGTTGAGGCATCCCTCCTCCAAGGTACCAGCCATATGACAGGTCTAGTATAGAAGAGTTTATTTGGGGGCATGGGAAGGGGGTTTGAAAAGGGAGTAGAGGCAGAGAAACAGAGGAGACAGAAAAACAGAGAGACAGAGACAGACAGACAGGAGAGGGAGAGGAGAAGAGGCCAGTCAGGAATATGTGGAGAGAGACAGGGAATGGAGGGAGAAGGTGGGTGGGGGAGACAAGGAGAAGTGGGTCAGAGTGAAGAGAGTCAAAGAGTCAGAGAGGCCAAACAGTCCCTTTTATAGCAAGGGACTACCTGGCTGTTGCTAGGTAACTGTTGGACAGAGTGTAGAAAGAATGCTAACACCACTCCAACAGTTATTGCTTGGAGGACAAGGCTATCAATGACACAATTGTGTCTGTTTGAGACACAAAGAAAGTGGGATAAGCTAAAGAGTGCCAAACAGAAAAACAAAACAATGCAAAAACAAATACAAAAACAAAAAACAAAAACAAAAGGGATCCAAAGTATGGATCTGTCCTTACTGTCATTTTCAGCTTGTTTAATATTCTATTATATTTTCTGTAGAAAACAAGCATGCATGTCAATGAAGATCATTTGATTCCAGTCTTCTAGACAATGGGAACAACAATACACTTGGTTATAGTCAAGCTGCCACACTTTTCTAACTGGGGGTTTTGAGAACTTTTTCAAACAATGTTACAGCTCAGATAAACATTCACAACGGATAAAAAGTAGAAAAGTCATGAATCAGACAACCATTTATAACATCATTGCATGATGAAATCATTATTGCTTTTGTTGTGTAGAGCCTCTTCAGTATTCCAATGGGCCAATTGATAATATGAAAAAAATATTTATAATTGACATTTTAATAGCATGTTTCAATCTTTCCTAATTTGAGGCTAAGTTAGTGTTTTCAGCTATAAAAGAACAACAGTACTAACTGTGTAACTACTACTCTATACTACAAGACTTTAAAAAATTTTTCCAACTTCTAATATATAATTTTCAGTGTAACTAACACATTATAAACAAAGCTTCCTTCTTGTTTTTCAGGCCTGATATGAGTTACCCTTGAATACTCTCACTGACAATGTACCCACAGAGAGTCAATTTATCTCTGGACCTCAAAATTTGCTACTTTTCAGCACTATTCTAAGCCATCAAGTGTTAACTACATTACTGAAGGAGTCTCCTATCTAATGTTTATCATGCCATTGTTCAGTCTACACCAAATTTTGCTCGCAGCACAGATGGAATCTTCTGAAGTGAAGTCTGATCACACTCAGTGCCCATTCTTACTGCTTACACCCCACCTCACTGGTCTCATAGGCAAATAAACGAGAAACATTTGTTCTTCATTCTTCCACCTACTGCCTTTTCCTTTCTCTCATCCTCTAAGTTTCCTTGTTCTATCTATGACCAGTGTAGTCTATTCAGTGCCTCTGCCCCCATTCCTACCCAGTCCTGCCCTCTTCATTTCCCCCATCCATCCTGGAACACTGTTGCTGAGTATAGAACCATGCATATTCTCTTCTGTTTTTCACAAATTTACACAACTGTCTTCTCAATTGTCTTTTCCAATCACTTTTGTTGGAACCGTATCGCCTACAGTTTAGAATATACTTTCTTCCCCAACATTTAGCAATAATATTACACAATTTTTTCTTTGTCTCTTTGGCATGTTTATGTTGGCTTATTGGTTGTTTAGAATGTAAAAGCCTTTGGGGGAGATTCTTTTGATAGCTCCTTTATTGTTGTAATCTAATATATGTAGAACAAAGCTTGGCAATGCATTATTAATGGCTGCATGTCTACAAAGAGTTTGTATGCATAGAGATATGTGCTGCTGGCCTAATTCCACAACAGACTAAATATGCTTATTATTTTAGAATTTATATATCTATTATCAAGGTAAAGTTCCTGCTAATTTAAGACAGATTTAACAGACTGAATCTCAAATGATGCATGTGAAAATTTAGGCATCACATGATAATGTGAATTAAGATATAAAATACAAACAACCTTCAGTGGCTACTTTTACAAAAGGCCTTATGTTAAACAAAGGGAAGATCTACTGAATTGCAAAGATAGTGTCTGTAGTTGAGTTAATGAGATAAGAGTGCCTAAGACTCTCATTCATATTGAATAACTAAGCATCAACATCAATCAGGTCATTTATTAGCACTAGATGTAAGTTCTCTTAACTCTTACATGAGCTGCCAAACAATGCTTTCGAGATTTTGCTTGTGGATATTTGAAAGACTCACTGGCCTGTGCAGGAAACCTGGATTGATCTCTATTGGAAAGCCTGCTGAATATCTCTCTTCAGGCCTGGACCCTACCTGCCTGTCAATACGTCTCCTTCAACCGGAAAGTTCTATCTGGTTCAGCTTTGTTAGCTGTGCTGACTTCTGCACTTTAAGCAGAGTCAACTCTACCCACAAAAATTTAAGACCAATGTTTTCCAATGTTCTAGCAATTTATTATTGACATGATTTTTTCCATAATCTTCAAATGAAGGCCTGTTACCATTAGTAAATTACATTTAATTTCTTAGGAAAACAGAAAGTGTTCTTTGAAGGTGTTTTGGAGTCTGGAATTCTGTGCTGTCTGTAATTGCACAGTGCAGCTTTGAAGTGAGGACTCATTATATCACATAGTGGCTTTATGCTGACTTACTACTGCTTGTAATTTTCCATTTTGAAACACACATGCACATTCACACATACTTGTACACACACAACACAAAGATCTGCTTTCCAGCTGTCAATGCAGCCATTAGCATGCAACAACAGAGAGTTAAGAATGATTGACTCATTGTTCTTCTATTCATTAAAATTTCCTCGAACATTGGAGGAAAAGAATCAGGAATGAGAATGGCAAATAGCTCTTAATAGAGTAGATCTGTCTGTTCTTATTTTTAAAACAACTTTTTAAAATTTATTTACTTCATTGATAGTGGGGAGAGAATACGTACCATAGTGCTCATGGGGAAGTCAGAAACACCTTGAAAGGGTCACTTCTCTCCTCTACCACATGGACTCATATCATCAGGCTTGGCTCTAAGTGCCTTTACCTACTGAGCCTTCTTGTTAGCCCAGAAGAATTTTCTTTGTTGCTCTTGTTGTGTTGTTCTTGTTCTTTGTTTGTTTAGAGAGAGGGTGACTGTGTGTTGCAGCACTGGCAGTTCTTTAACTCACTTTGTAGACCAGGCTGCCTCAAACTCACAGAGATCTGCCTGCCTCTGCTTCCTGAGTGCTAGGATTAAAGTCATACACCACCAACTCCCAGCTGAATGATTTTCTTATACTTAGTCTTTTTACATATTTTATAACATAACTATATATTTGCAAAAATATAAAATAGAAAGTACAATGAGTTATAGTGTTACTTTAAAAGACAATATTTTAAGCTTGAAAATTAATCATTTATTTCCTATTTTAGAAAAATAATAATTAGAGATTATAAAAGTTAGCACTAGAATTTCCAAAGCTCACTGACAAGCTTTGCATACATGTAGCCCACTGAGAGTCAGATGCCATTTTACCTAGGGTGGGTGTGAGTTTCATGAACAAAAAGTGTGCCATTTTTGTCATCTGAGGCAGATACATCTTTGGAAATGAAGTTACATAAGACACATTAGTTGATGTTTTTCTGACAATGTTAACGATGAAAGCTCACAGGGGACTCCAGTCTTCCTTCCATACACGTCATCCCAGACCTATCATTCTTGAACTTCAGCTATCATGCTGTCTTGCTATTTGTAGTTGACTTGTAATTTTTAATTCAGTCTCTTTGTAAAATATGAAGAAAATTCATCAATATATTTTGTGAGTATATTAACATAGTTATGACTCATATGCCTGTGTATTTACTTACATTAAAGGCAAAATTTGCAGTTATTGATCTGGTGCTATTGATTCAGAATTATAAAATAGTTTGAAGAAGATAATATATGATAAAAGTTATTACCAATTATATATATTCTCTCCTTTTCTGTTACAAAATTGAAATAATTTTTTTCCAAGTCACTTAAAGACTGGAATTTAATTTCACTCAGTATTCACAAAACAAAAATAACGTGCACAATGTTCATAAATAAATTTGTTAAGATTGAACACAAGGATGGCTAATGTTGGTTCTTCTAAAAGGATTTGTGAATTACCTTGTTGAATGGATAAGTACTGAAGACACTCAAGGGAGGTCAATGATGGCAGGATATTTGATTCTCGTTCATTCTTGTGTGCTCATTTCTAAAAGAGCTTCACACGTGTCATAAGCTCACATCAGCTTTACAAACGGTGGATATTGCAGTTATTGTAAAGAAAGCACTATAGTAGAAATCAAATCTTCTAAGTGAGTATGAGAAAATATTTACACTTGAGCTTGATGTTGCAGTATCAAACCCAGAATTGACTTGACAGTACATGGGTAGTATCAGTTTAAAGAAAACAAATGTGAACAAATGTTATCAGGTATAAGATGTGGGCATTCAAGGAAAGGGTAAATATAGGATATACAAATTGTTATAAATTCAGGAGGAAAGTTTCATCCACATGAAGGAGGAGGACAGCAGGTGCTTACACTATTTCCTTTCTTCTTATTTTTATTCAAAGTCTCACACTAAACCAGAAACTCACCTATTTTGCAAGCCTGACTGTCCAGGACCTACTGAGACCCTCTCCTGCCTCTGCCTCCAGATAGTAGGGATAGGTAGGCACCTGCTTTTGCATGGGTGTTGGGAATTTAAATCGAATCGATTGCTTGCATAGCCAATGCTCTATCTCCATAGACCCAGGCTTCATCTAACTTATAGAATTTTAATAAACATTAATACAACTTGGCCAAATACACACATTTTAAAGTACCTCGAGTCACAATGCATTATATGAACAAAATGAAAATATTTGGCATTTTGACCTTTAAAATAAAAAAATTATAATATGGCATTCTTTGTTTCAATTATGATTTTGTTTTAAGCATTAAATCATGGTGACCCTCAAATTACCGTCCTTCTAAAGATAAAAAGACTACAGGGCACTCAAACAAATCATCAGTAACTATGATTAAGAAAACTGTGTTCCTATATACAGATTAAATAGAATACTACAAGTTTTGGACTATATTTCAGATATTATTAACCATGTCACATGTATTCTGCACAGAAACTCTCTTGTGTCATTATTTTCTTAGAAGGTCAGGCAATTTATGGCAACTGTGTGCCTTATCACACACAGTCACAACTCAGTCTAATGAAGTCACTAAGCAACTTCAAACAGTTGTTTTTAGGAGATTCGCATTAGAAATAATGCTTCAGAAATATGTATACAGTTGAACTTGCTTTGCTACATATTGTGCAGATCCAAGCTAATTTTTTAAAATATCTTATCTGTCCGCCTTTCCTTGTTTTTGTATAACTGAGTAAAGCTGCCCAATTTTCAGGTTTTCTGTATGATTCTGTCAGTCGTCTCTTTCCTTTTCTATCACACAACTGTCAGTCTGGAGGAAGTAGTGTTCTGTAGCTAGCCAGTGTCCAGAATGGGAAATATCAAACTGTCAAGATTTTTAGACTCGCTTCCATTAAGGAGAAACTTAAAATCTAAATGCTGTGAACTGACAATAAATATTGCACATGAAAAAATGTTATTGACTTGGTTAGAAATATAGCAGCTAGAGTGAAGACAATTTTTTACTTTTGAGTAATGAATGGTAATCTTGTTGAATGGTCAGGAGAGAATATCTGAGAAGATATGCAAGACATTGCTATGATTATGGGATGCCAAAATGGACTGCACTCTACAGTTTATAAGATGTGGACACAGGAAGGAACTTTGAGAATTCCTTCCCTACCTCAGATGACCCCAATACACTGCCTGTCCCTGGTAGGCATTGAGTATACCTGCTGAGTAAACAAAACATAGAACCCTCAAATTCAAACTGAGTCCAATGCCAATCCAGGCATCCAATCAGCATCAAAGACAATATGATTAGGAAAGCCATCTGAAGCAAATTAGCTTACAACGAAGCATATAGTTCCCTAAAGAGTAGAATGGGGCCAGGAATTGAAATTACACTTTCACGTGAATAGTGATGAGGCTTAGCGGGCTCTGAATTCAGCTTAAATTTGGGCAATAATAATTGCTGAGAGCCAGCAATGCTTCTGGAAGCTTCTTCAGCTGTGTGTTTGCAAACAGCATCACTACAGAGTCAGGACTGAGAGGAACAGTGATTTTTGTCAAAAATCTTCACAACCTCCCATCAAAGGCTATTTTTACAGAAATTGAATGTGAAGTCATGCATACCATTAAATCAATTTATCTGTAGTCTCCAAAGTGTCCTTTCTTCTCCTTTAGAGAAATCATAAATAGCTTCAGTTAATATAAACAGCCCAAAGCCACATTTAGACTAATGCAGTTTAAATGAGATTTTAACCCTAGACCTTGCTTTTTAAAAGCTTATTTTCTAATTGGATAGTGCATTTTATAGAATACTGGAAGATACAATGTTGATTAGGTTCATGCAATGAAGGAAAAGTTGCCACCCTAAGGTCGACATTTGTTGACTCTCAGATGACAACCAATATTCACAGTTTGAGTTAATGGCTGTCTACAGTGGGATCCTTGGCAATTCCACCTCATAATTTCCAGAACATTCATAATGAATGCAAGTACAGCAAAAGCTGAAGGAGACAGTGTTTCCTATCATGGAGCTTATGTGTTCTTTCCACACAGCTTGTGGATTAATAGAAATGTAGTGGTAAGGTTGGAAGCAGTCATCTTTGACTAAAGGCATCTAGCAACTATGGTGAGCAACAACTAACAATAGGCATATTAAATGAATGAGCAAGATTTAGATTACTCCCTATTAGGAGTTAGTGTGCATACTCAAATTTTTCAAAGCAGTAATCGCATTATAAAACTTGAGCCTTAAAAAAAAAAGAATGATTATATGCTAATGTGCTAACAGTCATGGTAGGTCTAAGTCAGATGCAGGCAATGGCCTTTCTCTACCTGTTATCCTAGGCCTGCTATTTGCCAGGATTCTTCTAATGACAATGGCTAAGCCTGGAAACTAAACTAATTGATCATTTGTGACAATCATGTGTTCCACTGTACTATCTTCAGAAGCACATGGAGAACTGGGAGGACTCCCTTTGGAAACAAAGAGTTGGCATTCCTTTTAATTCTTAGCTCACCTCAATGTCAAATAATTTTCTAGATTCACCTTGTTTGAACTGAAGCTAGTGTGTTCAAACTATTAAACTATTGTGTAGAAACTGGAGAGAGAACTCAGATTTTAAGAACATTGCCATCTCTTTCAGAGGACCTGAGTTTATGTCCAACATCCAGAGTGAAACACAGCCATCTGGAACTCCAGTTCCAGGGCATTCTGATGCCCTTTTCTGCTCTCCACAAACAGCACAGTGCGCAAAGACATACAAGCAGGCAAAACACTTATACATATAAATTAAATAAATTTTAAAATGTAAATATAAATTTCTATACTACACATCAGTACATCTATATTTCTTACTATATTTAATTATAGTAAACAATTACAGTTGAACACCAAAAATCATAGACACTGCTTAAAATCAATTAATGTAAGTACCTGGGAAAGTGAGAATATTGTATAATTTAGAGAATACAAGAATTTTATATTTTATTAAAATCATCTATACTTTTTAGGGGAGACTGGATATAAACAGTTTACAATAAGTGAGGAAAATGAGCATATTGATTGTATATATGAAAGCATTTTAAATACAAGTAAACAAGAATAAAACAAGTTGTAGCAGAGCACCCAAAAACTCTTGAGATGAAGATTTTTCAGATAATGTACTCAGGAAACAGTTTTATTATTTGTTTCTAAATGCCAAAAATTCTACTAGAATTATAATTTTCTCAGTATAGTTTTGTGCAGAAAGAAGAAGAAGTCAGTTTACCTGGGTCTCCCACAAAATAGCCTTTTTCTTAGAAAAGTATACATTTGCTAGTTAGAATAGATTTGACAGAATTGATGCAGAAACAGTTGTAGATAAATAGAAGTACAGAGACAAGAAAGATAAGTTTGACAATCTTAGAAATCTTTTAATGTGGAAAATAATGTATTGTTTTAGTCTTTTGCATATTTTAGTTTCCAATTTTGTGTTTTTATGAGTGTCTTTTGTATTGTGGGGGCTCTCTCCTCTATCTCCTCTCTCTGTTGTGTGTGTGTGTATGTGTGTGTGTGTGTGTGTGTGTGTGTGTGTGTGATGAGAGAGACAGAGTTTGACACTCAGAGAGACATGGATGGACAAAAAAGGAGTTTCTTGTATTTTTTCAAGTGAATGAGTAAGATCGATGGGGAGAATCTGGAAGGAGTTGAGAGACAAGGAATAGAAAATATTGTATAAATCTTTTTAATTAAAAGTATTAGTATACAAAGGAAGAAGGAGAGAGAGAGGGAGAGAGAGAGAGGAGAGAGAGAGAGAGAGAGAGAGGAGAGAGAGAGAGAGAGAAAAAGAACAAGGTCAATCTCCCTGACTGTGGATTTATTCTTTTTATTTTAAGCACAGGAGACTTAAGCGTCATTCCATTGTGATATTGCAGTGTGTCTGGTAGTATTACCTGTACCTTCCCTTGCTCTGCCTTTCCTCTCCTTCACTTGTAATTTAAACTATTGTCTGATTCTCATGCTGTCTCTAAGGTTATTGTCCACATTTCAGGTCTTTTGGAAGCAGTAAAAGGATCTATGTTTCCTCAGGCATATTAACTAAAGCCATTTGAAGAACTCACCAAACCCTGAAACTTTTCTTATTTCAGCCAATTGAAACTATGCACTTCTGCTCTCCATTTTCTCTCTTTGGTCACAAAAAAAAGAACATAAGATTTTAGGAGAAAAAATTAGGAATAGAAACAAGTTAGGAATTTATAGCAATGGCATCCATTATTATTATTGGTACAGAACTTGGATATGACCCAGGAAAATGCACTTAAGGTGACAATGAGGTCTTCCAAATACCCATTAGTGGTACATGGAGCCCAAACCAGCTTTTTTTTTTTTTTCATTCAAATTATTTCAATGATATATATTTTCATTGTAAAATTGGCATATGTGATTTATATATTATTGTGGATTTCATTATGACATTTTCCCACATCTATATAAGGTGTTTTGATTGCAATCATTGTATTACATACTCTGATGCACTCACACTCCTGCTGGCCCATCCTCTTTAAGCTAATCCCACCTTTACTTCCATGCATATTCTATGTGTGTATGATGTGATTTTTTTTGTCAAGGTTGCATTCAGGAGCACAGGAGGGATATTATTTACAGAAGCATGCATCTGCCCATGCTATAATCACTAAAATAAATGTCTCTTATAGCCCAGCAATAATTAACTGCGAATAGCTCATAGGGAAGAATTGGCCCCATGGATACAAGATGATGCCCATCTTCTATCCATGATGGCATGTTAACAAGTTCAAATCTTACACGAGATATCATAGCTTCTGCATCTCATAGTGAGAATAATCAGATGACCTGAAATGTGCTTGTTTATGTTCCAATCAAATTGCCACAGCATAAAGACACACAATGGTTTTGCTCAACAAGTGGTCTCCTCTAGATACCCTTCAAATGCCATGTTCAAGGTGTCTTTTTAGCAGTTCTGCCTCTTCATCATTTTGTCTTGTCTCTAGACTATTTGTCTAACCATGCAGATAAGGTTTTATTTCTCTAATATTAAAAAGAACATAGTTTTCCACTGCCCACTTTTATCTGCCAGTTACACCAACCCCTTCCTTGGCTGCTCATTACAGATAATGCCTGGCATTATTTGTATTACTTTTATATGATTCTTCTCATGTTCTTTCCTAACGCTTTTCTTGTCAGTCCTTTACTTCTATCATTCAGCCATCACTTGGTTATTCATGTCACCATGTGCTGAAATTGCACAAGCTAATGACCCATCTCAGAACCATTTTATTTCATCTTATTGGTCGCATGTGACACAGTTGATCACTCTTTTCTCCTTGATCCATTTTTCTCGTGATGTCTGTGATATCATGCATTCTTGCTTCTCTTTTGGTATCTTGCCTTCTCATTTTTCATCATACGTCTGATGTCTTAATAGTCTCAGTCACTGGTTTTCATTTTAACTTTGACTCTGCTTTGTGTTTCTATCTAATGCCTTGGCTCTTGGCTTGGGATAGCTTTCCATGCCAATGAGTGCCAAAGGTGTAACTCCACATTATTCCTTTGTCGTAGAATCATAACTTTGATGTCCTAGCTGCCTATATGATTTACATTCATATCATATGCAACATATCTAAAGATGAAATGTCTAAATTTCATTGCTTACCCTATCTCAAATAATAGTAATTATATCTGCTTAGAACTTAAATCTATGCCCCAAAATATTCTTAAATCCACTCTTAGACACATATATCACTATTCACACACCAATCTTTATTAGTTTTGATATCATATAATACACAAAAAAGCACACATATTCGAAACAAAAATAATTGCTTCTACTTCAAAGTTTGACGTTGGTCATCTCTAGCATATATTTCATTGACTGGGTCTTAATAGAATGTGTTATTATTACTCTGCTTTTTTATAATTTTTTCCATTTGATTATATATAATATAGTTGTTTTCTCAATGTAATTTGAGCATTCATTAACTGAGAGCTTTCTTTATCCAAAATCCAGATAAGGAAGTCATTAGTTCTGGCATAGAAATGGAATTATAATAATATCAATACCTGAATGTGAAGCAAGCTTCCTCAAATCTTATAGCATGACCTGATGCAGCCTGGACTGGGTTTCAACCTTCTTATTCCCAAGAGAAGACCAAGGCCTGAGCTATGGCTACAATGCTACAAATTAGTAAGAGATGTTTTGAGATGATGACTTTCTAAGAAGCTATTGTGTAGTCACAGGAAACTGATATATTTCTTTCTTTGTTTTGCTTTTCAATATTTTTTATTTATGGCTTAAGCATAGTACTCCCTGGAGTCATAAGACACTTTGTGGAATCTGCTTATCTTCTATCTGAGTAATCAAACTGAGGTTCTATATTTGACAGATAGAACTTTTACCATCTCAGCCACCTTGCTGGCCCTTGTTTGGTTTATTTTTAATTTTTCTGTTCTCATTTAAACAGCACACCATGTTTTAACTCATTAATGCTTTGTGAACCAGTAACAACAACAATATAAAGCAGAATCCTGGCTAAAATGACATAAGTAAAAACCCCAGTGTAAAGAAAATACAAGAAACTTACAAAGATTACTAACTCTGTCTATCCAGATCATCTGTCATCCAATATTTAGAATAATATTGCCTGGATTTTTCCCCATAGTTGTACTACAGCCACAGGGAAGGCAATGAAACCAACCAAGCCCTTGCTTTGAATGAGTCTGGTTGACTTCAATAAGTCCATATACCTTGCTATGTAATGCTGAGTCAACAACTGTGGTTTTAAACCAATCTAGGATTTCCCCAATTGACATAGAAGTGCAGCAATTATTTATGTTTGTCATTTGCTTGTGTTTTGTTTTGCCAGATAACTCTGGTTGGAAGCAAACTTTGGATCTTCCCCATTTCTTTCTCCCAAGAACTGCTATTATTAGTTTGCCCCCACATCCAGCCAAAATATATTTTTATATAATTTAAATACTGACTCCTGAATGTAAAAGGTAGGAGTTTGTTAAAAAAAAAAAAAAAAAAAACTGTTGAATTTTCACTTTGCATGATATCAATAAATCAGTATATTATAAAAATATCAATATGAAATTTAGAAAAAAATAAAGTTAAACAGTTCAAGGAAGGGTTGACCAATCAAGCCTGAACTTCTACATTGAAGGAGTAGCTGTATCTTTGACCACCAGAGGGCACTCACACAACCTCTTCCAGCACTAACATCTTCTGCATTATTCAGAATTCATAACTGAATCATAAGTGAGAATAAAGAGAAAGAATGAAGATGTCACCAAGCCAAACAAGATGTGACCCCTTTTTATAAGTTAGTGTTATAATACATTTTCTACTTAGGACGAAGCAATTGGATCAACACTCAAGTCTCAATCAGATAGCTAATGAAGAAGTCACCTCAGGGTCTCTGAATGTATGACTTACTCTCACCCTTTTCCTTGGACACCTAAAGCCACATGTGCTCCCAGCATTTAGTTATTAAAGTACGGAGAAAAATCAAGATTGTTCTGTAACTGTGGTAGTCAAAATATTCACATGACTGATAGTTATGACTTACCACTTATGATTATATGACATTTTAAACTATGTTTGGTAAGTTATGCTAAGTTGAATTTTTTGAAATGTGTTAGAAATCTACAGATATTTTCAAACAAACTTTATCTAGATGTGTTCTATAAAGGCATCAAAGCAAAAGAGTTTCCTCTAGACTCATTATAGAATCCAAAGAATGTAAAATTTCATAAAACAAATCAAATGCAAAGTTTTTTTCAGTATCAAGAAACTTTAATAATAAAAAATTTGTTTTAGATAATTGATATAGTTCACTGGAAACATTTTAAACAATAGCCCCCAAAGGAGAATCCCCTTGAACCCACCTAGGAACTAGAAATAAAATATCACTGGTACATATATAGGCTTTTGTCTTGCCTTTGTAGTGGTTCAATGTGCATCCTCAAACATGGTATTCAACTTGACTGTGTCCCTACTATGTGTAACATCCTAGAAAGGGACCCTGAAGAAAAGTAGACAGTTGAATGGCTGCTATATGTGTATATGTATACATGAGAGATGTGGGTTTATGTGTATGTGCCTTGTGCGTGTATCGTGTATTGTGCATGTGTATGTGTGTGCATATGAACTTATGTACAATATATATGATATAATGTATGTAGTGTGTATGTTTTCTATTTCAGTGCTTCTCATCTTTGTATATATACATTCTAGAAAGTAAGGTCATATTTTGAAAGAAGGGGAAAAGTTTTAACGTTCAGCATGTGAACTAGTTGTGAGTATAAACGTAAGATAAGAAAATGGTTTAGAGTCTCCCCATGAGGTAAAAATATCATTTTACAATAACTATTTGTCATGTTGTTATAAACCTCAAACATACAGATTATGTTTATCTTGGTGTTATTTTCTCAAAGTAAACAGAAAAGTCAAGTTACAGGGCCTGGCATGCTAGTGTATTCTATCTCAGAACTTAAGGCTCAGACAAGAGAATCAGACTTTGAGATCAGCATGGGCTATATACCCAAAAGTACCCAAAAAGAAAAGATGAAAGAGAGAAAAGCAAAGTTTAGCATATTAATGAAGCTTCCCTGAACATTCACATGAACAATTTTCTTTATTGTTTTTTTAATTTTTATTGGTTATTTGATTTATTTACATTTCAAATGTTCATCCCCCTTTCTGGTTCCCCTCACAACCCCCTAACCTACCACTCCCCCTGCTTCTATGAGGGTGCTCCCTTACTCACCCACTCCTACCTCATCGCCCTAGCATTCCTCTATAGTGGGGCATCAAGCCATCAAAAGAAAAGGGTCTCTCTTCTCATTGATGACAGATAAACTCATCCTCTGTTACATATGTAGCTGGAGCCATGGGTCCTTCCATGTGTATTCTTTGGTTGTTGGTTTATTCCCTGGGATCTCTGGGGGGGTCTCGTTCATTGATATTATTGTTCTTCCTATTAAGTGCTTGTTGACAGGAGGCTAATACAGCTGTCACATGAACAATTTTCAAAAGTTTGAACTGAAAAGTATTAAGGGCAAGTTCATGGGAGGTCACTTGCCAATGTGGACAGGTTTATCACACTATGATCTTATGAAAATGGCTTGGTAATGATTCCAGGTACTAACAATTACTGGTCATATATAGGCTATGAAGATACACACATTGTTTGCCAATGAACCTATAAAATTTGACCACTAAAGTTTTATTTTCCCTGAAATTTCTAACTGGGCAAAATATGAACATGCCTTTAAAATCTAATCTGTGATTTACCTTTTATAACATGAAAATTTAACTTACTTAAGAAAAGTATGGGTTTTTGTGATGCTGAGAACAGATTGAGGTGATGCACATGTTCTTCAGGAGAGGGAGCATGGGGTTGTGGGACCATACAACATCCTTGCCAAACCTGTGGTACTGCTTTGGGATCCTGTTGTCCTTACCTTTATAAGAATTTGCTTGTCTGAAAAGAGCCATCAAAAAAACAAACAGTTACAGGGACCAAGGTGACATCAAGTAAAGCTGGTCACCGAGACCTGGACATGCCTGTGTGACAGTCAGTTCTGTCTCCTCATGATCTGTGATCATGAGATGTTCAAGGCCTTGGCTAATTTCTGCAGATCCATTGACATCTGAGAAATGCAGACCTATTTCCATGGGCTACATGCTATTTAAGTGGCCTAAACAATTTAAAGCATACATTAAGAAAGAAAAAGATGATTAGCCTGGATATCATTACAAGCATTCTGTGAAGGCAAATAAGTTTGAATAGAGTTATCAAGCATGGTTTAGGAAAATATTCTTGTAAAGAAATGAAAAAAAATCTAAATACGCCACAGAGAATTGAATTTGCTATATTTGGCATAGAGTTTTAAAAATAAACACATTACACCTGTCTTACTGAAATCAAAACTTTTTCTCATATCCCAGTCAGACCTGAGATTTACTAGGTAGTATTAATTAGCCCCAAACTTGAGTTCCTCCTGCCACAGTCTTTTGATTGTAGGGACTGTAGGTATGATCCACCATGCCTGGCTTAATGAGACTTATTTTAAATCTCTTTCCCAAAGATCCCACATTAGAAATTTATGCCAGCTCATTATTTACAGTCTAAATGCATGACACCAAGAGGTATTCCTTCCCCAAAAAGTAACAGGCTGGTAGAGTTTAGCTCGCTGTGGTGTATGTTGCTAGTCCATGTCTTCCACTTTATATCAAAGAGATGAGAAAATGCTCAACAGACAGCAAAGGATTCTGAGCTTCAGATATTAGAGACAGAAAAAAACCATCTGATCATATTTGCATCTGCAGAAGCTGCAGAAAAGCACCTCCCCCCCGTTCTCTCTCTTTCTTGCTTAAATGTCTTCTCATCCATTGTGACCTATTTATTTTAGAACTAACCTTCCTCAGTTCTTGGAGTCACAGTCAGGTCACCTAGCATAAGTGATAACAAAATAAAGACACCAATTCTGATCATGAACCTGTCCACTTAATCACCAGTGAATTCAGACATGATGTCCATCAATGTCCTGATCTTGCTAAAATTAAGGAAGAACATAATCCCCACTGACCTGAGAAAAAAAGAAGAACACAAGCTGTCGTGCTACAGAGTTGATGGTTGCATAAAAAACAGCTTAGCTAGAGTTAACAAAGATCTTCACAGAAAACCTGAGGCAAGTCACAGCAAAATGTTCAAGCGAAGACATGCAAGTTACCAAATACTGTGAGAGACTTGGCTATGAGAAAGAGAGGAGGCATGCCATCCACTAAGGAAAATGCTAGAATCTGTATTTCCTAAATGGCTTTACCCTAACCCCTGTCCCTAAACCCCATTAACACAGTGGGCTGAAAAGAAAAAGAAAAAAAAGGCGCATTTTCCACTTCATGTGATGATTAAAGGGGTGATTTTCACCCACGGTGTTTGTTCGCACACTCAGCACACACACCAAGCCTTTCAATCAACATGTTCCTTTTTCTTAACGCTACTGTTTTACTTAAGAGATAATGTCAAAGGAATTGGGCATTGTGACTGGATAATGGTCTCTCGCTGCAAGATAAATGCATCAGCATTTATGGAAAATAAATGCTGGAGAAAAGCCAAGACATTTATTTTAAAGTACAAAACTATTTTCTAGTCACAACGTTCAGAGGCAGAGATGTGGCAACTACCTGAATGGCTGGGTTTTTTTTTGTTGGTTTTTTTTTTTTTTTTTTTTTAAATACCAAGATCATCCAAAGAGAGGAGCAGAATGCTGACATCCTTTCGGTATAATGGAAGCTTCAGTTCTATGATACAAAACCCGATTTCAAATGTGCCATTGATTGGCATTATTGAGTAAACGCCTGAACAAACTCAGCCCCTCTTTACCTCTCTAGCTTCATTATTCAGACTATTCAGACATGTGCTTTCATCAACAAAGTGGATTCTAGTACACATACTGACACGCAAGCATAGACTTTGGGTCAAGTGACCTTTGCTATAATCAGAGCATACCCAGGAATTGCTGCTTATGCTGGTCTGGTAGAACAGCACTTGGGAAGACTTTGATGACAACAGTAATACTCAAGACATGGGAGTTTCATTCTTTGAGTCCTTTTGGAGGGCTACAAGTCTGCGATCACTGAAAGTGAATTTCATCAGCTGCAAATCTAACGAACCTCTGAGTAATATGCATAATTGGGGATGAGTTTAGATGTTCGGTTTAGTGTGCCTTTTTTTTTTCTATACACACTGCAATAGACGTCAGTTGGCTTTTTCTAGGTATAGAAAATGACTCTGAATATTACTTTGATTTTTCTGTTAGTGCTATTGTGTGTAACTTTAAAAAGTCATCCATCTTCTCAAGCTTTGGAAATAGGCCTCAATAATTAATCAGTACCTATAATTACAGCATAGACTTACTTAATGGCATCAGTCTTTATAATGATTATGGTAATAGCTATGTAAAATTTTCATACATTCCTCTCAATTAATTGTCACTTGCTTTTATAAAAGTTATTTCTCCTTAAGATTAAACATAGAGATATGTAAATCCTAATACCATGTTACTTACTTAGTTTTCTGTTAGCCACACAGTAATCTTTCTTGAATACCTAAAAACACTGTGTGATGTTGTCTGTATGTGTGTGTATGTGTGTGTGTGTTTGTGTGTTCTGTTAGAAACTCTCCCTATCTGAGCTCAGTTGTTGGACAATTGGTTGTACAAGACCATAGGATCAATTCTCAGGATAAAAACTTCAAATCTCTATGAACATAGTATTAATAGAACACTGAATGTAATCACTTAGATGCCTCAAGAGATTATAGCAAAAATAGACATGATACATTTAAGATTATTTTCTGGTAAATTGTTTTCTTCCCATGTTCTTGCAGCTAGAGTTGAAGGGCCCAAAGTGCTGGTCTGGAAGGTCCAAGAAGGTAGTTCAGCCACTCACCCAATACACCAGTTGAAAATATACATCCATTGAACAGATAAATGATGCTGAAAAGCACAGAAAACAAATTTGATCAATCTGTATATTCAGAAGAACAAAGGGTCTCCATGATACCAAGTTCAACCTTCTATATGAGCTGCATTTTTAAATAGAAGCACCAGGGCAAGCATCATAAAACATGCAAACTAAGCACCTCTTCTCACAGTGCTGTTTAGCTTATTCCAGGTGATCTCGCTTCTGATTCTATGAGATGACTCAAAGGAATCCTCATTGACTGAGGAGAGCAATTTACTTCCCAAAAGATGATCACCTCTGCTTCAGAATATAGCCTCACAACTATGGATAATTGTTCTTCCTAGAATCTAGAGCAACTGAAATTTCAAGCAAAACAACAACAACAAAATCAACCAATCAACCAACCAAACAAACAAAATCTTAGAGGCTTTTAAGTGCCTTTTGGCTGATCTGGAAGGTCATTATAAAAATGTTGACAATAAGATCCTTCATTACTAGTATCTTTGTACCTCTGATTTTGAATGGAAATAAAATAAGTTAATCACAGTTGGTTTCTAAACAAATATTCCTCTATAGTCAACATGCCTTCATGAAGAAGAAAACCAGTAGCTCAGTATGAAGGAGAAACTTTCAAAGTACAGCCAGAGATGCATGGTTCAGTCTGATTTTAGTTACTCTGGAAACCCAGGTGGGCCAAGTGACTTTTCAGCAAAGACATTTTCTAAGGTAGATTAGGAGGAGTCAGAAAATTCTGTCACTATCCACAAGGAATTTTCAGAGTGTAGCCTTAATCAGCTTTCTTCAATTCAAGATTCAATTACATTGGCTTGTTGTTCTTTCATGTAAAATTTCACTTTAATAAATAGTTTTGCTCTCATGAAAATAGGGACCGTGAGTACAGGAAGTTATTGTATATTCCGGAGGCACCACAGAGATGACTCTTTGATGTGTTATATTTGAGAGTTTATATTTTTTGACATATGTAATATTTCTACTGCCATATGAGGGTGGTCCTACAACTGTCTGCTTCATGAAAAGGAAGAAAGCAGAGTCAAGCATTAACAATACTCTGATATTGCACACAAGTATTTGTGTCTGAGTTTGTATATAAATGACATGTCTCAAAAACATATAATGTTGAGGGCAAGTATAATAATATGGGGGCAGTTATAATTAAGAGTCCCAAATTAATGTCTATCTTCCAGGAAAGCAACTTTTAAAATAAAGTATTACAAAGAACTTAAAAAGGACTTTGTAAGTAAATGACCTTTAAATCAGAATAACCAGCAAAAGCCCATTCCTGATATGTGCCTCCATCTGGATGTGAGCCTTTGCTGCCATGCTTCATGGCCCATGCCTATTCTAATCAGCTTAATTCAGATCCATTGCAGCAAACTCTGACCTGTGCAGAGGACAGCGTGAATGCATTACATAACAATTTTTAAACCAAAATTACTAAATTAAATACTTGAAATTTTAATAAAGTGTATATCTCTCCATGCAAGCTATTATTAACAAGAAAATATGCTTCTGTTGAATTTGTGGACATGGAACTCTGACCTCCAGTTAGTTCTGAGTCCTGTTATATGAGGCAAAATGTGCTGAAATAACTTACTCATTAACCACTTTTCTGTCTGGAAAATCAATAGCTGCTTGTAGCTCTTAGTAGGTTGTGCCTGAATGTTGGGGCGGCATCAGTTCTCATGAACTTTTAACTACCTACTTCTCAAGTTCTCTTATTAGTCACAACATGTTTATGATAGTTTTGGTTTTTTGTACAGTTCAACTATTTCTTGCAATCTATTTCTCATGAATAGAATAGAACAAACAAAGCAAAACAACAACAACAATCGATCAAATTCAGGCTGTACTTAACACAAATAAGCAAAAGTTAAGTTGGCATGAGGCATCATTCCATAGTTCAGAAGACATGCACCATTCTCACCTGGGTGCTGTGTATGTGCATGTTTACAAGTCAGTAAATGGGTGTCTAAGATTCCTAGCAAAATTCCATTCACAGCAAGCAGCAACTGAACTGAGATTTTCTGACTTTGGTTTCTCTGGAAAATAGCCCTTGTCTCAGGCCAACTAAGGCCATAGGTAGAAGTTAAATGAACCACATAAGGGACTAATTATAGCTGGTGGACAGACAAAAGCCCTATAGTAATTATTCCTGTAGGTATAAGAATTTTATTCTGTTTTGCTTTGAAAGAATTGGCAAGACATGTTTAATATTTCTTTTAAAGCACTTTACTATCCATTAAGAAAAGCCTGAACATATCATCTGAGTTTTTCTTGTGTAGAATGCAGCTTGTGGACTCTACACTGCTAGAAGGTAATAATTATTTAGTCTCAAGCATTGTTCCAAATATCACCATTTTTGTAACTAGTGTTTTGCTCTCATGATTTGGTAGATTTTTTAAAAATGCACTGTATTTCTTATCCAGCCACCTACAAACTTAAAATAATCATTTATTCATTAGTAAATTTAACATTTATTTTAACTGAGTTTTTTTTTCTATGATGGGTTTCTACAAGAGATGTGTGTTTATTCTGTGTCATTAATTTCTATTAGTAAGGAACTAGAATGATTTCCCATGATATCTCACAGTTTTCCTGCTGAGCCCAATACTATTTAATTCATAACTTTCTAGTCATAACAATTACTGGATACTGTACTACGTGTTCACTCTCAGTAAGATTGCATATTCATTATCCTGTTTTGTTTGTTTTTGTTTGTTTGTTTGTTTTGTTCTGCTTTTGTTTTGTTAGTTTTTTACACAAACTACAGTTGTCTGTGAAGAGAAAACTCAGTGGAGGAAGAAAAAAATGCCTGCATAGGAATGGTTCCTGGCATGTCTGTGGGGCATTTTTGTCAGTAATTATTGATATGGGAGGGCCTAGCTCATTCATGGTGGAGATACCCCTGGGCAAGTTGCCTGAGTTGTAAAAAGTAGAAGGCTAATCAAGTCATGAGGACCAAGCCAGTAAGGGGTGTTCCTCTGTGGCTTCTGCCATAGCCTTTGGCTTCTACCTCTAGATTGTTCCCTCTGTTCTATCCCTAATGTTCATCCATAGTGGAATATAAACTATAAGCTGAAGGAGAGCCTTTACCTCAGTCGCTTTTAGTCATGGTGTTTATTACAACAATAGACACACTTAGTCTCCCCCTAGTAGTCCTGAATACATTGCATGCGATGAATACCATCTGCTGAGAATATTCGAGGTTCACTGCTCCTCATGGCATTGCTGATTTCGTGACATTTAATACATGCATGTTAAGTACAATTAGAGCTTAACATTTTGAAGAGTTGTAAAATAGCATATACTTCTTCAAAAAACATTTAATATACAGGAAAAATAAGTTTTTCATACTACTGTCTTGGTTGTCATTTGCAGGAACTTGTGGGCACAGCTTTTTCTTCCTCACTGGAAAGGAGGCAACTTTCTGTGAATTGATGACTGCTTGTTGATTCTCTTTTCTGTCAGTCTTCTATGTACTATGTTTTGTAGTTTTAAGAACTTCTCAAAAATGACATCTATTTTCTTGGTTTAGTCTTTCCTACATAATCTCTGTTTCTCCCTGCCCCCATCTCTATCTCAATTTTTACATCTCTCTCCTACCAGTTTTTATTTTATTGATGATTTCTCAATGTTTTTTTCATCTTAAAATAAGTTTTCATTCAGCGACCTAACCAAGATTATATACTATTGAATGATAAAGGATTTCTTTTGGACATGGCCGTAAAAGTTATGAACAGCAAGAGGAGGAATTGCAGGGGAAAAGGGAAGAAGGGCAGAAGAACTTGGGCCAGAAGGAGAAGTAGACAACAATGCAACTGAATTATATGCTGAGAAGTGCTGCGTAGGACAGTTTGCCCCAAATCTTGTCTGTTAAATATTGCTGAGTATTGGAAAACATGCAATATAATTGTTATCCAAATTAGTCTAACTGATTCAAATCAAATGACTTAACAGGCAATCTGAATAATTTATAAATCATTTATTTTCATTAATAAAATGCAATTGTTTAAAATAATACACTCTTAATTACCTTTATTATTTAACCTAATCATAACATCATGAAATTAAGTTATAAACAATAATTAAATGCATTATAGAAAGATAAGGAAAGAGTGAGACTGAATTGTAAAAACTCAGCCTTCTACTCATGTTCAGAGCACACATTTTGTTCTCTTGTCAACATTGTAGAATGACTAATTTTTCTTTGACCATTCTTCTTTTATTGACAGAATGTTTGGTCCCATAATGTCTAAGGATTTTATTGCTGTGAACAGACAACATGACCATTTCAAAAGTTTAATCTGTTATCATTATGGCAAGTAGCATGGCAGCATGCAGGCATGAGAGTTCTACATCTTGACCTGCAGGAAGCACAAGGAGAGTGGGTATAGCTTGAGCATATGAGAGCTCAAAGTCTGCTAGCACAGTGACATACTTCCTCCAATATGTCAACATCCACTCCAACAAGGTCACACTTCCTAGTAGTGCCACTCTTTATGGGTGAAGGAATCAAACACATAAAACTAAAGGGACCATACCTACTCAAACCACCACATATACCTTAGATATTATGTGTAAGACTACCATAAATGTGTCTCTTTGGTATTAGATCTGGGTGTTTTGTTTTGTTTCACTTTGTTTTGTTTTATTCTGTTCTGTAGAACTCCACTTAACACTCCAGCATGGCTAAATTAGAATTTCATTTCATTTATATTATCAGAATTTTTTAAACACAATAACTCATGGTGTTTGCCACCTTCAATCTCTAAAACCATATGAAGCTGAACATTTTTTCATTTATTTGACATGAGATATTTGCATATATTTACCTATATATCCAATTGCTTACATATAGATTTTTACGTGCTGATAATATTAAGAAGTTTAGATTCATTTTTAGCCAAGGATATCAAGTTGTTCATGAACACAGAAAAGCAAACCCTCATCTTGAGTCTCGTGGTCCTCCATAGCTAACTTATAATAGTGTATCTGAATTGGTTTTGCTACCACATTATCTATCTGTTGTATCACAAAGTTAGTCAGCCTATTTAAGGCCCGGGACCAAAAGAAATCAGCAAAAATAACCCAATTAATGGTCCAAGATGGGAGGAAGTGGGGTTGACAACCATGGAGAGGTTGAAAACCAGTCCTTGTACCAGCTCTTATCTTTCTCTTTCTCTCTAAAATCAGCAATAGGCCTGACATACATGCATGCTAACACAAAGTCTTGGATCTCTGTGGAAAAACACTGAAACAGAAGGCTATAAGCTATTGTAAACAGGCAGCTTCTGTGGAAATTTACCAGCTGGAGTAGTCATAGGTCTTATAAATAGGCAGCCTCAGTGGATAGTACCAACTTAGATAAGGACAAGTGAATCATAGGCAGAGTCATAGTGACCTGTCCCCTGAACCTACACCCAGCTGATACCCTGTTCTGAAAGGTATCTGTACTCGCTCTGAACACCTATGCTCCGGTGCCATTCCCTTCCCCACATCCTGCCTTTTTGTGTTTATAATCTCTGTGTAAATAAATAAATTATGATGTGATTTAAATAACTAAATAACCAAAGAACTAAAAAAAAAAAGCAAACCCTACAATATTTCCAATTGGGAAAAATTAAGTACATTTTCTGGTTACAGCTTGATAGAGGTGAATATTATTTTCTTCAGTGTAGCATGTCATCTTCAAAGTGATGAGAAATTTGGCCCTTTTCTTTGACTAAACATCATTGAGTTAGAAGTTTTGAAAACAAGTAATCTGGTAAGAAGTATCTTAGTTTCTTTTCTACAAATAAAAAATACCCTGAGAAAAATGAGTGAGAAAGAGCTTTTTTATTTTTTTCATATTTCCTTTATATTTATTATTTTCTTTTATTTTGTCCTCTTTTTTTAATTAATCATTCCATTTGTTTACAACGAAATAATATTCTACTTCTTGGTAACCCCTCTACAACGCATCCATCCCACATCTATGCTTCTCCCCCTTCCCCTTTGCCTCTATGAGGTTGCTTCCCCAACCACCCACCCTCTCCAGCCCCACATCTCCTGCATCCTTCTACACTGGCGCATCAAACCTCCACAGCACCAAGGACCCTCCCTCCCACTGATGTCAAACAAAGACAGCCTCTGCTACATATGTATCTTGAACCATGAATCCCAATCTGTACACTCCTTGGTTGGTGATCTAGTCCTGGGAGCACTGGGTGGTCCAGCCAGCTGACATTGTTCTCCCAATGGTATGAATGAGGTAACCCAGACACAAAAGAACACACATGGTATCTACTCACTGATAAGTGAATATTAGCCCAAAAGATCACACTGTCCCTCATAGGCAACTCCACAGCTAAGTATCCCTCACAAATATACAGTGTTGTTCTGTTCCAGAATCACTACAGGTGATTCCAGATCTTGCTAATTTGACATTTAACAATAACCATCAATGTGGCTTTATATATTACAAAATTCATATAAATTCAAAAAGCTAGAAAATTTGATTTAGTGCCAGTGAGTTTGCTTGAGATGCTAGTGAATGTCATGTTTCTCCAATGGTCTACGAGTTTCTGCAAAGATCATTTTCAGAAACTGAAATAGAATTCCAAAGAAAGTAAAACATTTTTTTCTAAAATAGTTTCATTGAATAGTTTAGGCATTAATATGCAAATTGCCTGACTGTCAAAATTATACTTTCCTAGTATCTATTCCAAATATGTACTTTTCTACCAAATGATGAGAACGTGGTGTCAAAAGTACTAAGTGTTGTGGAGAATGCAGTGCCAATGGGCTATGCCTGTGCACTCCCAAATATTGTCCATTAGATGGACACTGCAATTAGTTAGACACCAAAGCCGAAGCTATAGCAATGAGAGGTCTATTTTTCCTGCTGAGTTACCCTTAAACGGCAGTAAAGTACTGACTTTCATTACCTGTGCTTATGGGGTGTGTCTCCAGAGTATTTTTCTTCTTTAGGAGAGATTTGTGTCTTGTGCATTGGTGCATGGTGTTTTGATGAAAAGTCTGCTTTAAGTGAGTCCTACTTTTGTTTTTTCTTGTTTCTTGTCATGAAAAACTCACTACGAAAGAAGAAAGATGATGGCTAACCATTATAAAACTCTTACAGTTCTATTTTATTTCATTTTCCCCAAAATTTATATAGATACTACTTGTTATAGACATAACCCCAAAGTCTGAATTGAACTCTACCTTGGTAGAGGGAAAAGAATGTCTCACACAGAACAACCATGCTGAGATGTGTCACCTAGGGAGTCTCATGTTCTTGACTGAAGTCTGTTATCTGCCCAGAATGTTTCTCAGATGGTGTGTTTTTCTTAGCCTTCACCTGTTTGCCCACAACGTAGGGGTTGATTCATATTAATCAAATTAACAGAGACAAATATATAAAAAAGGAACATTTTTTTAATTTGAAATAATAATATAAATATCAAGCAAAACAAACATGGCCCAGATGCAGCTAGAATTTTGTTATATAAAAGTAGGCTGTGTATTGTAATGATGAGACTTCCTTAGTGCTCCTGTGTAACCCTTTCGTCTGAGAAAATCTGTGGCTTTCCCTTCCTGCTGAAGAAGCCCACACTGCTAAAGTCAGCCTCTTGGGTTCTGCCTGTGTCCATTTCTGAGTGAATATTGTTTCTGTTTGGGGGATGGTGTTATAAAGAAGCCATTTTCTGAATGGCTTCTCTTATAGTCACAGGAGGGGAAAAGCAATGTTAGTTCTCAAATGCTTGCATTCGATATATTCAATATATTCCCTATTAGGGAATTAATGTCAGTGATAAAGTGAAATGTATAATATTCAGTCTTTTAGAGGTTCAGTTTAGACCTTTAAATTATTTCAAATAGTTTTCTAGGCCAGCACCATAATGTCACATTAATACTATTTTTTAAATATTTTGTGTTTTTTAAAAAGTTTTATTTTTATTTCTTATCTTAAAGGGCTTAAAATATTGCCCTTATTTTTACATGCACATGTGTGTGTATGCACTTCTGTACTTATAGACACATGCTTCACAGTACACATAATGTCAAAGGCATCTTTCAAAAGTCAATTTTCTCCTTCATCCATGAGTTATAATCAGAAGGATCTGGAGAATAAGTTCCATTGGTAAAGTGTTTCCTGTACAAATATAAGGACCAGAGTTACATCCATAATACCTATGTAAATGCTATAGATAGAGTAAAGAGGAGGACCCCAAAGTTCACTGGTCAGACTGTCTAGCAGAAGTAGAAAATGAAGGTTTAGTGAGAGACACTGTCTGAAAACATAAGGCAGAAAGAGACTGAGGAAGAGATTCTGATGTGTACCTCTCACCTCCACACTTGAGGACACTCATAAATATGTTTACACCATACATACACATGTAAAACTAAGTTAGGAATTGGAAGTTAAAAGAACTTCCAAAGGTGTCTCAACTGGCAAATTGATTGCCACCAAGTGTGAGGACTTGAGAGCCCCGAGTCCATGTAAAAATGTCAACATGTACCTGAATTGGCAAGGTCTAAATAAGACCCTCGAAATCAGCCTTTGACCTCCATATGCACACACACAGTCTCTCTCTCTCTCTCTCTCTCCTCTCTCTCTCTCTCTCTCTCTCTCTCTCTCTCTCTCCGAAAAGAAGGTGAAAAAAACAAACAATGAACCTGTCATTGCTATGTATAGTGCATGATCAAAAATAACTTACTTGAATTTGTATTAGATTTCATAGTCTGATATGGTACTTATTTAATTTAAACATCATGCAAAATTTTGGAGGTTGACTTGATCAAAGAGACTTAGCAAGAAAATGACTAAATACAATAAGTGAAAATGTAGATCCATTTACATGTATTATAAGTCTCCACTAAAATGTTTTATGAGTAATGATTTCTTTTTTAGGATTTATTCATTTTATTTATATGAGTAAACTATAGGTGTCTTCAGACACATCAAAAAGGGCATCAGATTCTATTATAGAGTGTTGTGAGCCATGTGGTTGCAGAGAATTGAACTCAAAACTCTGGAAGAGCAGTCAGTACTCTTAATCACTGGGCATCTCTCGAGCCCCCATGAAGAACAATTTCTATGACTACAAAGCTAATATCTACAATCATCAACAGATAACAAACCTATCTTCTACCCAGATTTTTCCTAAGTCTTATTTACTAGAATTAGTATTCAGTCAGTCATTTGCCAGAGTCTAATTATAGAAGAGAGATCAGATTGGCAATGTATTGCAACTGGGTAAAAAATTTCTACAGAAAATTGTGAGGCAAAGGCATCAAAAATAACAAGGACTTTTAAAAATCTTTTTGAGCTGCTTATTTGTCTTAAAAGTAGCAGAGACAATAAAGACTATCAGGCATAAGTCAAATTGTCAGGTGACACTCTTTGAACATTTCAGAAGATTACTATTAGATGGAGCTACAATTGACAAACAGGACAAACGTGTGTAATGCTCATTGACTCACGCAGTCTGAGTTTAAAGCAGATACTTTTTATTCAGTGACTAAGCAAAAGCAGAAGGTTACTGTTAGCCCTGTCTTCACAAGGCTTAAAAATAAATTGTCCCTTTTGGCTGGTATGATCAAATTAATACATATCTGCTATCAATCTCTTTCCTATAACAAAATTTACTTGGAATGATTTGTAGTTTTCTTTCAATTGAAAGATTCATTCATCATAGTTGAGGGATGATGATGATGATGATGATGGTGATGACGATGATGATGATGATGACGATGACGATGATGATGATGGAAACTTGTACATTTACTACTTTTTATGTATCACACAGTGTGATCAGTGATAGACATATGTTATTCTTTGTTTGTAACCTTCAGGAAGGCAACATGATTAGATCCATTTTACAAACCAAGTACACAAAGGCAAAGGTGGATAACAATTTTTAAGCACCCAAGAGAAAAATCAGCTAGTGAATGAGCTGAATATTCACTGGAAACTATGGTTCAATAATAACCTGCTCTGGTTGCTCATTTAATGCAAGGAGTTGGATCTCCACTGCATCCTAAATTAAGCTCTAAGTATTTCTACCGATCATTGTTGGTGATCTTGACTGATCACTAGATCAACTCTAACTTCATTAAAGTTCCCAAAGTATAGTTACCAGAGCCATGTCTGTTTTATTTTAAACATCTTTTACACAATTGTCTTATTTGAGTGAGTTTATGTAACTTTTTCATGTTGAATAAGACTGTATTTCTATTTTGTTACTAAAACTTGAATTGTAATATACAGACCATATTACCTTAGGCATTACTTTTCACATGGGGAATTCTAATTACTGTCCATAAATCAGGTAGTGTTGGGATTCTAGATGGTTAGTCACCATTCCACCCCTTCACAGAGATTCTTCTCAAACAAAATGAAGCATTTGAGAATGGTAGACAATTTAACCCCACCCTTGAGCATCAAATATTTACATACATATTATCTAGACACTGTACTTCTAAAAGATACAGATGTTGAATAATTAAGAATTCTCTGTTTGTTTTAATCACAACTGTCACTATTAAGAAACACTTACAAATTAGTGTTTTTGTTTAATTTAACTTTGGACTCATGAGTGTATTATAAACTAGTAGTCTACCAAATGTCAAGAAGCCAAGTTAGTGTGTTAGACATTACACAGTATATTAGTCTCACAGCTAAAATGGAGCTCTGAGTCTGCTTATTCAGAGCAGTGTTTTCTATTTATTCTGAAGAGAATTGTGACCCCTATCATATGACGAGTTTGAGACAATGGGAGTGTGTGTGTGTGTGTGTGTGTGTGTGTGTGTGTGTGTGTTTCTAAGTAGCCCATAAAGGACCAAAGGTATCTGTGAATCCGATTAAGTCCAAGGCCATGGATTCTTGGTTTCCCATGGGTCCATACACCTCTTCGTGAACTCATCATGCATCTCCCTACATCCTTGCTCCATATTCCTGCTGCTTGGCTTTTACACATGTGCTTTGGAAATGCTTTGCTCTGATTTTCTGTTATTCTATGTCTTCTATTTTAAACGTTTTCTCTCTCTCCTACAAAGCCTTTTCTTATTATTTCAGTTCCTGCTGATTTCCTTTTGGATTGTCCCTGTATTCTATATCACCCTCTTTCAAATATGCTATCTCACCTTCCCAAGTATATTTCAAATATATTTAAAGCCAGGAATGTGGTCTTAACATCTTTTGTGTTAGGTGTTGTAGCTTTGAATAAATGCTTGAAATGCACTGTGTTATATTGAGTCCGTTCTTACATATTTTATCATACAAAATACATAGAGCTCATTTCAGGTCACTTGCTTCCTTGGTATCAACATAAGGGAATGACATAAGTGTTCTTCTGATGATTAAGATAAGAGTTCTTTCTTGAAATTCTAACAAAGGATCCACCAGTCAAAGTATCAGAAACTGCATTTCCACATGTAATTTATTTTACTTACAGTAGTTTGGGTTTAAATTGACAACTCTCTCATTACAACTGAAAAAGAAAAAAAAAAACTCTTCCTCTGTACAAATGTATTTCCATATTTTCATCTCAGTATAAGCACAGCTGTGAACCAATTACTTCAAAGTTCAACAGCTGGTTGTTTCTATCCTTAGCATCAGAGAGAATGTTGAGCTTAATCCTAGAGAGACTCTGAGGCTCAGTACAGACGTGGTTTTTTTCCTTACATATTATTTTCTTACTTTGTTTTCATTTCAAGCAAAAGTAGGGCATGCTTTCTTCTGTCTACTATGTTTCTTTTCTGTATTTTGTACTGAGAGATAATAAATATGTCTTAAATCTTAATATAAATATATTTTGTGATCATTTACTAGTTATTGAGAGTAGCTTGAAATAAAGCACATTTATGGTACAAATCAGTATAATTGTCTGAGAAAAAATATCTCCTCTGGCCACCTACACTGTGTGTGAAGATGAGAAACAAGCAAAATTTCATGTTTACCTGTGGTTTCCGGGGCTTGTTAGTCTCTGGCACCTTCTCCATCTGCCAAATTGGCCTGTAGTATCCCACAGAAAGAAAAATAAATCAGTGACTAGACAAACTTATTTTCATGATCTCTTTGCCTTCCAATGTGCGTTTTAGCATGAATTCTCCTTGTACATGGTGCTCTGTATGAGCACTTGGTGAATTCCCCCACTTCTACTTATGAGCAGACTGATTAGTCATGTTTAAATGTGTTCGACACAGAGGGAACATGCTCATAATTAACACAGCCTTTATCCTGTCCATTGATAGGAAGAACAGGGAGAGGCAATTGTGCTCCAAGCTCCAGATAAAGGTCACATTCATTTTCCAAACTCCCCCAGCAGTGTCCCTATGACAAGTGGCTACCAAGCTGAGCATATCAAAACGAACTAATTGCTATGGATGTACTTCAGCCCCTGTTGTGTGTGCTGGGCTTCTGCGAAGTCACTGCACCTTCTAATGATGATTACATTCAGTGACTGACAGGACGTGAGAAAGAAGTGGGCAGTGGCACAGGAGAATACTGTAAGTGCACTAGGTAGACGTCATTATTTGATGCAGATAAGAATGTTAGAGCAAGAATATTCTCGGCTTTCTGATTTCCAATAACTCCTCAGTTGCAACCTCTATCCATAGTAATGCACTCTTCCTTGAGATATTATTCTATTCATCCAGAGAACACTGTTTGTAGGGAAATCTTCCTTCTGATAAAATGTTTGCTTTATCTGAGGGCAGTTTATGTATAAATTTGTTCATGACCTACTTATGAATTTCCAAACAAGAAAACAACAGAAACTTAGAAGTTATCAAAGAACAAACAGCCAAGAAATCAGACTAATGGAAGAATGTTTTAATGAGAAAATATAAAACTCATTTGAGAGTGGAAAAGTTCAGGAAGCATGAGAATTGTAGTGGCCATGGGGATGAGACAGACCTGCAAGCTGAAAAGTTGTGTGGAAGCTGGATGTCAGTAAAAGAACAGAAAAATCTCTACGTAGTCCTAAGGCAGGATATTTGTCCTATCCTGCACACATGTCTCAAATGTGACTGGATCCAATCATCTCCGCTCTTTCAGTTTTCCTAGACTGTTATCTAATGGTGTGGTCAGGATTTTTCTGCCTATAAATGAAAGAAGTGATTTACTCTATTCACCAATATTTGCCTAATATTTAATACAGTTACAAATTTGTTTTAATTGCTACAAGATTACCAGATATTTTCATTCTTTTTCCTCCAAAAAATAAGTCTCTGTGAAATTTTCTATAAATTACTATTATTAGAAATTCACATATAATTTTAAAATGAATTAATATTTCTCAATATTCCTGTTATAATTTTATTTGTTCTGCTAAGCAACATTTTAATGACTTTTCCTGGCTTCAAATCAATATCATATATGAGTTTTGTTCTGTTTAAGGTTATTGATTATCCTATGAGAAAATTAATTGTCAAAATTTAATAAAAGTGTGTCAATATATGTTATTAATGACCTTCTCATAAATTTATATAATTAAAGATTAAATATGTACTGAACATATTATTAATAATAGTATTAGGTTTTGAATTGAATATAGTTTCTTTCCGAATATAGTCATATGTTAAAATTCCTTGATGTGAGTTCAGAGTTTTAATTACACAGAAAGGCTATAAATTATTGTGGTTGTTTACTTGATTCAAATCAAAGATGAACTTTTTATAAAAAATATTAGCTGTCGTCAGAGAAGTGAGAAGTTCAGCTTTTTTATAACAGTAGTAACAAAAAGTTTGAGTTTGGTATGTTGTCTCATCCGTCTAATGCCAGCATTTGGGAAGGAATCTCAGACACATAGACTGCTATGGATTCCAAGTCAGCCTGAACTACAGTTGAGATCATATTTAAAAAGAAGATAAAGTAATTTGATATCGGAGGATATATAATTTACACACGATTTGGAAAAACTGATACAGAATTTGTTTACCATAGGAATACATGTGTATTCTGGGTGTCAGCAGATGGTGAAGACAGGAGGAAGGGAGGGAGGGAAAGGGTCATCAACATGAAAGGCAAAATAGTGTGTGAGCCCTTGCAGATAGCCCTAAGGGTAGCAGGTGACAGTGTGGCTCATGGTATTTTGCTGTAGCTTCTGTGAGATTAACAGATCCAACATCCTATATCATCAGCAGTGTCTTCTTAGTACACAAATTTGCATTTTCAAACTTGGCGAGGGAAATAATAGAAAACCTGCGTCATGTAATACATAGGAGTGTTAGAAGTGTTTCTAGACCCTAGGACTTTCTCTGTGACAGAAATAGCTTTAAAAGGAACATGAGTAACTAGATGCCAAAGTCTTATCCACATCTCAAGGAACAAGAAAACCTCTGGGAATACCCCATTTCTTCTAATGCTCTCTCAGTGTTAAATATCAAATGCATTCTGAAGATGTCAATGACTGCTAACAAAGAAAGCCTTCAAATCATAGTGGAATTATGGTCAATCACATGGATTATTTTAAAAACCATTTCATTAGTATTATTATAAGACTATCCTACTTCTCTCTCCTCACACTCTAGTAAAAGATGAAAGGGTTATATTGTTTGTTCTATTATTTTTATTAATTATTATATCTAATTACATTTCAAATGTTGTCCTCATTCCTGGCCCCCCCCTCCACAAGCCACCCATCACCTCCCTCTCCCCTTTGTCTCTAAGAGAATGCTGTCCCGCCCACCCACCGACTCCCAACCTTCCACCTCAACCATCTAGCATCCTTATTTTCTGGGGCATCAATACTCTTCAGGATTGATCCCTTCCCACTGAGGAAACAAGGCATTCCTCTGCAACCCATGTAGCTGGGGCCACAGACAAGGCCGGGTATGCTCTTTGGTTGGTAGTTTCATCCCTGGGAGCTCTTACGGGTCCTGTTAGTTGATACTGATTTTTTTCCTATGGGATCACAATCCCTCTCAGCTCCTTCACTTCTTCCCCTAACTGGGTCCCCAAACTCAGTGCAATGGTTGGCTGTACATATCTACATCTGTCTCAGTCAAGTGCTCACCATACCAGAGGACAGCCACACCAGTTTCATGTCTGCAAGTACATTTTGGCATCAGCAATGGTGTAGGGGTTTGGTGTCTGTGTGTAGGATGCATCCCAAGGTGGGATGATCTTTGGATAACCTTTCCTTCAGTGTCTGCTCCAGTTTTTGACCATGCATTTTCTTTGGACAGGAACAATTCTGGGTTAAAATGTTTGAGAAGGATTGGTGGCCCCATCCCTCAACTGGGGGCCATGTCTATCTACAGGACCTCTGGTTTCTTTCTTTACTGTTTCTTCCCATACCTGATCCCACCTCCATTTTCCATTCCCCTCCCATATCCCCCCAAGTCCCTTCCTTCCTATATCTCCTATGATTATTTGTTCCCATTTCTAATTGGGATTGGAAGCATCCACACTTGGTCCTTCCTTCTTGTTAAGCTTCATATGGTCTGTGAGTTGTATCATGGGTATTCTGAACATTTTAGCTAATATCCACTTATCAGTGAGTACATACCAGGTATATCCTTATGGGTATGAGTTATCACACAAAGGACAATATTTTTTAGTTCCATGCATCTGCCTGAAATTTCGTGATGTCTTCATTTTTAATAGCTGAGTAGTTTTCCATTGTGTAAATGTACTACATTTTCTCTAACCATTCTTCCATTAAGGAACATCTGGGTTCTATCCAGCCTCTGGCTATTACAAATAAGGCTACTAGGAACATAGTGGAGTATGTGTCCTTGTGATATAGTGGAGCATCTTTTGGGCATATTCCCAGTAGTGGTATAACTGGGTCTTCATGTAGAACTATTTCCAGTTTTCTGAGGAATCACCAGATAGATTCAAGAGTGATTGCTCCAGTTTGAAATCAAACCAACAATGGAGTATTCCCTTTTCTCCACATCCTCACCATCATCTGCTGTTGCCTGAATTTTTGATCTTGTCCATTCTGATTGATGTAAGGTGGAATCTTAGGGTCACTTTGATTTATATTCCCCTGATGACTGAGGATGTTGAATTTTTCTTTAAGTACTTCAAGACCATTTGAGATTCCTCAGTTGTGAATTCTCTGTTTAGCTCTGAGGCCAATTTTTCAATTGGTTTATTTGGTTTTCTGGAATATAACTTCTTCTGTTTTTGGTTTTGTTTTGTTTTTGTTTTTGTTTTTGTTTTGTTTTTTGAATATTAGCCCTCTATCAGATGTAGGGTTAGAAAAGATCTTTTCCCAATCGGTAGGTTGCTGGGTTGTCCTATTGACAGTGCCCTTTACCTTGCAAAAGCTTTTTAGTTTCGTGACTTCCCATTTGTCAACTGTTGATCTCAGAGCCTGAGCTATTGGTGTTCTGTTGTGGAATTTTCCCTTGTACCAATGTGTTTGAGGCTCTTTCCCACTTTCTCTTCTAGTAGATTCAGTGTATCTGGTTTTATTTAGAAGTTCTTGATCTACTTGAACTTGAGTTTTATACAAGGAAGTAAAAGTGAATCAATTTGCATTTATCTATATGCAGGTTGCCAGTTAGACCATCACCATTTGTTGAAGATGTTTTCCCTTTTACATTGTATGGTTTTGGCTTCTTTGTCAAAGAGCAAGTGCCCATAGGTGTGTGGTTTTATTTCTGAGTCTTCAATTCTATTCCCTTGGTCGACCTGTCTGTCTCTGTACCAATACCATGCAGTATTTTCCAATATTTCTCTGTAGGACAGCTTGAGTCAGGGATGGTGATCCACCAGAATTCTTTTTTTGATTGAGATTTGTTTTTGCTATTGTTTTATGCTATTCCATATAAAGTTGAGATTGTTCTTTCTATCTCTGTGAATAAAGCCTATACTCAACTAGAAAAATCTAGATGAAATGTCTTATTTTCTACACAGATACCATGTACAAAAGTAAAATCAGAATAAGGAAAACTATCTAACCAATCCAATAACCTCTAAGGAAATAAAAATAGTCATTAAAAGTATTCCAACCAAAATCAGGGACAGATGGTTTTAGTGCACAATTCTATCAGACCTTTAAAGAATACCTAATACCAATACTTTTCAAACTATTCCACAAAATAAAAACAGAAGGAACAATATCTATGTTTTGTGAATCCATAGTTACACTGATTCCTAAACCACACAAAGACCCAACTTCAGAAAGAGAAATTCAGAAAAATTTCACTTATGATTATCGATGCAAAAATACTCAATAAAATTCTCCCATACTGGATCCAAGAAGACGTTTAAATGATTATTCACCATGATCAAGTAAGCTTCATTCCAGGGATGCAGGAATGGTTCTGTATTTGGAAATCCATTTACCCAATCCAGTAGGTAAACAAGGTCAAAGGAAAGAAAATCGTATCATCATCTCTTAGATGCTGAAAAAGCTTTTTACAAAATGTAACAGACCTTCATGTTAAAAGTCATGAAGAGATCAGGAATTCAAAAGACATGACTAAGCATAATAAAAAGCACATACAACAAATCAACAGCCAATATCAAATTAAATGGGGAGAAAGGTGAAGCAATCCCACTAAAATCAGGGAAATGACAAGGCTGTCCACTCTCTCCCTCTTTATTCAACATAGTACTCAAAGTTCTAGCTTGAGCAATAAGACAACAAAGGAGACAGAGGGAATACAAATTTGAAAGGAAGAATCAAGGTATCACTATTTGTGGATGATACCATAGTATACAAAAGCAACCCCAAAAATTCTACCAGAGAACTCCCACAGCTGATAAACAACTTTAGTAAAATGACTGGTTATAAAATTACGTCAAAAAAGTCTTCTATACAAAACATAAATATGCTGAAAAAGAAATAGTGAAACAATATGCTTCACAATACTCACAAGAATATAAAATATCTTGGTGTAACTTTAACAAATCAACTGAAAGGTCTGTATGACAAGAAAGTCAAGTCCCTGAAGAAGAATCTAAGAAGACCTCAGTAGATGGAAAGATTTCCCATGCACATGGATTAGTAGATTAGCATAGTAAAAATGACCATCTTACCAAAAGCAATCTACAGATTCAATGCAATCCCCATCAAAATCATTTTATGTTTTTTTTTAATGTTTATTCTATTTTATTTGATTTTTTTTCTATAGGCAATGCTAACCTTGTACCAATAGAAATTCTCCTGAGTTCATCTCCAAGGACTAAGATTATAGGCATGAACATTTGGTGTTTTTTTTGCTCCCTAATTCTTATGGACATATCTTATTCCATGACTGATTACCACAGTTGAGATATTTTTTAAAAAGAAATGAACACACTTTGTCTTTCATGATACTAATTTCACTTCTTGTTTTACATATTTACATATTTTATGTCAATATACTTTCTATAGCAAGAACTTTGTTTGAATGTTAAAATTGAGATTTTTTTATGAACACTTAATTTCTTTTCTTAAGATGATAAAAAGGTGCCGGGCGGTGGTGGCGCACGCCTTTAATCCCAGCAGTTGGGAGGCAGAGGCAGGCGGATTTCTGAGTTCGAGGCCAGCCTGGTCTACAGAGTGAGTTCCAGGACAGCCAGGACTATACAGAGAAACCCTGTCTCAAAAAAACACCAAAAAAAAAAAAAAAAAAAAAAAAAAGATGATAAAAAGGTTCCATCAAATGTTTTCATAGTCACAATTTAGTATAAAGTATATTTCTTACCTTTCAGTTCAAGAAGGGAAATCAATGAATATAGAAAAATGATGATTGACTTGTGACCCTTTTTGAATATAAAAACATAAAACATATTAAATCATAAAAACACCATAAAAATTAAATAAGCTTCTGAAAAATAGAAAATTGAGGATTAAGTTGCATATATGGGGAAAGAATGAAGAATTAATTATAGGTATGTTATAAGTTTTATTTTATGTAATAAAGTTTATTTTACAAATGTGGATGCCCTTGCATTGGAGACATAGACGTTCAGAATTGAGAGTTCATCTTGGTGGATGTTTCCTTTGATGAGGATGAGGTGCCCTTCCCCATCTCTTTTGATATCTTTTAGTTGAAAGTCAATTTTATTGGATATTAGAATGGCTAATCTAGATTTTTTTCCTCTGGAACATTTGCTTGTAAAACTTTTTTCCAGTCATTAACTCTGAGGTACTATCTGTCTTTGTCACTGAAATGTGTTTCCTGTCTGCAGTAAAATGTTGGATCCTGTTTATGTATCCAGTCTGTTAGTCTATGTCTTTTTACTGGGGAATTGATTCCATTGCTGTTGAGAGATATTAAAGACCAGTGATTCCTACCTGGAGCCTACTTCTTTGTCCTTGTCCAATGTCAGATTTTTGCCAAACAGCCACAAATGCTCTCTGCCTCTCTTAGTAATTTCAGTCAGGAATCTAAATCTTAGGCTACAACAAAGAGGTAATTTCAGACAGGAACTTAAATTTTAGGCTAGAACAAGGAAGTAGACTTCAGACATGAAAATGACTTTTGGGCTAGGACAGGGAAGTAGGCTCAGATATTTTGATCATCCTGATAAGCCCTTAGAAAGAATGATCTCAGGAGTGTTCTGTGAATTTTGTTTATTGCCTTGCTTGTTTTTTGACTATTTGTGTTTATTTTCTTGCTTTTTCCTTGACTATTTGCATCTATTGTATTGCTAGTTCTTCAACCTAGAACTGACCTTAATACTTGCATGTAATTAAAATGGTAAAAAGCAAAAAAGGAAGAGGGGGGATGGGATACGGGGTTCTAGGGAGGGAAAATGGGGAAAAGGGTTGACATCTGAAATGTAAATAAATAAAATATCCAATAAAAAATAAAGGCCAGTGAATGTTAGTTTCTGTTATTTTTGTTGTTAGAAATGGTATTATATTTGTGTGGTTCATTTCTTTGGGGTTTGTTGTGAGATGATTAATTTCTTCTGTTTGCTTGGGCATAGGTAACTTCCTTGTGTTGTATTTTTCCATCTAGTATCCTCTGTATGGCTGGATTGGCAGATAGATATTGTTTAAAATTTTGTTTTGTCATGGAATATCTTGGTTTCTTCATCTATGGTGTTTGAGAGTTTTGCTGGTTACAATAGCCCTGGATGGCATTTGTCTTTTGTTAGGGTCTCCATCACATGTTCCAGGATGTATTTGAGAAGTCTGGTGTAATTCTGGTAGGTTCTTTATAAGTTACTTGGCCTTTTCCCCTTAAGACTTTTAATATTCCTTCTTTTTTGTGCATTTAGTGTTTTGATTATTATGTGATAAGAGGATTTTATTTTCTGTTTCTATCTATTTGGTGTTCTGTAGGCTTCTCATATGTTTTTGGCTATCTCTGTTTTTAGGTTAGGGAAGTTTTCTTCTATGATTTTGTTGAAGATATTTTCTGGCCCTTTGAATTGAGAGTCTTTACTCTCTTCTATTCCTATCATTCTTAGGTTCGATCTTTTTATTGTGTACTGAATTTCCTGGATGTTTGGGGTTAGGAGCTTTTTGCACTTTGTATTTTCTTTTACTATGGTGTCAATATCTTCTATGGTATCTTCTGTGCCTGAGATTCTTTCTTCTATCTCTTATATTCTGTAGACGATGCTTTTACCTGTATCTCCTGATTTCTATCCTAGGTTTCCATCTCCAGGGTTGCTTCCATTTCTGATTTCTCTTTTGCTTCTACTTCTATTTTTAGGTGTTGGAATATCTTGTTCAATTCCTTCACCTATTTGATTGTGTTTTCCTATACTTCTTTGAGAGATTTATTTGTTTCCTCTTTAAGGGCTTCTACCTGTTTTCCTTTGTTCTCCTGTATTTCTTTAGGTTGTCATTTATGTCCTTCTTAAAGGCCTCTATCATGTTCATGAGATGGGATTTTATGTCAGAATCTTGCTTTTTAGGTGTGGTGGGTTATCCAAGGCTTGCTTGTGGTGAGAAAACTGGATTCTGATGGTGCCAAGTTACACTGGTTTCTGTTGCTTATGTTCTTGCACTTGCCTCTCACTATCTGGTTATCTTTGGTGTTAACTGGCTTGAATGACTCTGACTGGAGCCTGTCCCTCCTTGTAGGCAGGTAGAGCTCTTTGATCTGAGTTAGAGCAGGCCTCCTGGGAGGTATACAGTTCTGTCTCTGGTTAGGGCTGCCTCCTGTGTTCCTAGTTAGGGCAGGCCTCCTGTGTCTCTGGTTTAGGCAGACTTCCTTGGAGACAGAAAGTCTGTATCCCTGGTTATACCAGAACTCCTGGTCCTCTGGGGTGTGGGTGAGGGTCAGGAGACAGCTACGGACTGCAAAGTAGATGTGTCTCCAGCTGGTGAAATAGGTCCCAAATCTTTTGGACAATGTGGGGGGGTCCCAGCTGTGGCATGTATTGGGGCAGTGGTTTTTGCCTATGGCCCTGATTATAGCAAGCCTCCTGGGAGATAGGCTATTTTGGGGGTGTGGGAAGGGGAATCTGCCCAGGGCATAGTTGGAGACCAGAAGCTCTATTTTATTTTTAATCACACTAATAGATTGCTAATTTGACCTAAGGAGGACTCTCTTGTGTTATCCTCGCTTCTCTTGTGTAATTCTAACTATTGAATAGCCTTAATTGATATTTGGAGTTTTATTTCTTATTTCTCTCTCTCTCTCTCTCTCTCTCTCTCTCTCTCTCTCTCTCTCTCTCTCTCCCTCTCTCCCTCTCTCCCTCTCTCTCTCTCTCTCTTCTCTCTCTCTCTCTCTCTCTCTCTGTGTGTGTGTGTGTAAGTATATGCACATGTACATGAGTATTTGCAGGGACCAGAGCATGTCACCTGGTATTTTGGAACTGAAGTTATATAATTGTGAGTTCCCCAATCTAGATGCTAAGAATCAAACTTGGGTCCTCTGAAAGAGCAGCACATATTCAAAACCACTGAATTCTTTCTGCAATTCTGAGTAACAGTAATTGTCAGAATATCACTTTCTTATAGGCATTCAATATTATTATTTAAAAATATTTTTAACAGACAATGAATTATCTGCTAGCTGATATGATTTCCTGTCTCCTGTTATCTCATGGCAAGTGGCATCCATGCAGCTCTGTTAGCTTTTATAATACAAGCTTTTGTGTAATATTCACACATATGGAAAGATAAGAGGAGTTCTACAGACTTTAATCAAACAGTGAGCATTGTTTTATCTCAAAAATAATGATGTTGTGACTGTTGTGACTTTTTATTTCCTGCAAGGGAACTTATACCAAAGTTGTTAACCTTAACTCTGTGATTGTATGCTCTAAGGACTCCCCAGTGATTGTTAAATCAGCCCGACATATTAAATAATTTGGAGGAGATTCTGAGATGAGAAAGGCTTGAATTTTCCATAAGCTACAATTCACTATTTGTTAAAGTAATTATTTAAAACAGCTGCTAGTCAAGCCGACTGTCTAAGCTGCAGCAGTTCTGCCTAGCTCAGCCACCATGTTCTGTGGCCAGAGGCCATGTGCACACCGCAGTTAGAAACGGCCAGCCAGAAACAACAGCCCTGCCACCCATGAGAAGCCAGTGTGGGAGATGGCTCTGCCAATCTTCCACACTGTCCCTGCAAGGCTGAGCATTGCCCAGACCATCCCGCCAACCACGCAGACTCAGTAGAAAAATGAAACTCTAATGCTTAGATTATCCAAAGGCTTTAAATATTTGATAATGATCAGTAACAAGATGCCCATACAATCAGAGGTATAATAATCCAATACCCAACCTAGATATACCACCTACCTTTGAATGCCAAAGACATACGAACATCCGCCTCCATGTTCCTCTCTCTCTCTCTCTCTCTCTCTCTCTCTCTCTCTCTCTCTCTCTCTTCTCTGTGTGTGTGTGTGTTGTCTCCTTTCTCCTCTCTCCTCTCTTCTCTCCCTCTCCTAGCTCCTTCTCTTCCTTCTCCTCTTCCTCTCCTTACTCCTCCCACCTTAGTTCCTCCTAGAACTATTATGAGTGAAAATCTGAAAAATAAAGAACAAAAAAATATTGTTCTTAGACTGAGGAGATGGTTCAGTTGATAATGTACTTGTAGCACATACACTAGGATGTGAGTTGAGCTCCCCAGAGTCTATGTCAAAGACAGGAACAATGGATGTGTTTAGAATTCGAACCCTGAGAGGACAGAGACAGATCCTGAAGCTTATTGACCAGCTAGTGTAGTTCATTCAGTGAGTTACAGGTTCAGGGAATTGTCCGTTCCAAAAGAAAAGGGAATAGAGTAATTGAGAAAAGAAAATGGATGATAATATCTGACACACACACACACACACGAGTTTTTAAACTTTGACCCAATTCTAGCTGAAAATAATAAATTAAGGCAAGTTTTAATAATGGTTCCTCTAATATTGAAATACAGATTCTAAATCAAGAGGTTCCAAGCTACCCCTCATCGAAACTTAAGTAGTAAAGAACAGAAATTCATGTTAAAGATATATAAAATTAAGGATACACAATTAAGATGTGTTAACATATGCTAATTTTTCACACATGAAAACCTGCTAAGCTAGCCCCACCATAAGGAGTGGGGTTGCAGTGGCAGCACCATGGGAGAGGAATCTCTGAGTGGAGCATCTCAGCTCCCAACTCATGAAGACGTTCGAGCAGGAAACCTGTGTTTGCTGCAGCTCCTCTTCCTTCATCATCAACAGCTTCTTTAAATAGAATAGAACTGAAGCTGAGAGACAACATTTGTGCTTATTTTGGCATTCTTAATTGTTTATGCTCCATTCATCCACCTAATCGACCATTCATAGAACCAAGTAATAGTAAAGGAGATAACCAAACCTGCAGCCTTTTCTGACTCAATGAGAATTTGTGTGATTTGCCTATTGAACACAGTCTGCACTAAAGCAGACTTAATGCACATGTTATCTGCATCATACCTAATAATAACTTTGAACTCTATTCTGGAATGAGAAGACTAGATGACAGTCTGTTTTATTATTACCCATGTTTCAAATTATCTGCCTCGTCCTTGAGTAAGCCTATTGTAGGACCAACCAAATTAAAGAAAATGCAAGATATTATAGCAATCTATAATAAGCATGGCTGCTTTGCCACACTAATCTTTATAAAGAGGCTTTGCCATGCATGTTTTCCTGTGGTTATTTATGGTTATTTGTTCAGTGTTCTGAGTGAGAAAAGACAATTCAAAAAAAAAAATGCTTCATCAAACACTGAATACCGGTTACCACCCTGTTTACTTTAGACAGCATAGTAGCATATTTAATACTTCAGTTGATTATCAAGAAAAATTATTAATAGACTAGAACAGTATTCTATAAGGAGTGAAGCAAAGAAGGATTTTCTATGGACATATTAACTACATTTTTATTCTTCCCATGTAAGTCTTTTGTTTTAATCATTTTTTTTCTAACTCAAAATAAATCACCATATGCCAAATATTTAATAATTCACAAACACTTCAGTAAGTGGTTACTTTTTCTGCCAAAAAAATTCTGTGTTAGATTGCTTTAACTAAACTACATAACAGCATTTTTGCCTGAAATCACTTGCCCTCTTCAGGCAGCACATATGCAGTGTCCATTACTTTGTCTGTTTCACTTTGTGGCTCATCAAGTGTGCTATATCTTCTTCTAGCCTAGTAGTGACTAAACTAGTGATACCTAGAATTCATCCTGATAAAAAGCTATCAGCTTCTGATTGAACATCTGATCCTCATACCTCTCAAGTATTGGCAGTTTAGGTTTGCCTTTGACAAGTCTTATAAGCTAAAATAGTTACATTTATGAAAAATATGACTTCATTCTTCTCACTACCTTTTCCAAGGCCTGAATATTTGTATTTCTGGTATTTCTAATCTCTTTCTGATAGTTATTTTGTAATGTACTATAATTTCAGAGTCAATTTTTTACTTTACTTTTAATTAAAATGTACAGCATTCCTCCCATGTCCTCCAGCCAGCTCATCCCATTTTCCCCTGACTCTGTTTCTTCCAATTTCATGGTATCTTTTTCTTTAATCATTATTGTTACACATATATAAATGTGCAGCCACCTAGATGACTTTATTTAGTGTTGCCATTATGTGTAAATTTTTAGGGCTGTCAAGTTGCTTTTGGTTTCATACCTGAGGAAAATTAATTCTCCTTTTCTCAAGAGTTAATGTTTTTGCAGCTTATAGCATCTAGTTGCTTGTAGCTTTTCATTTAAGAATGGCTGCAAGTGAGATTTCTCCAATTTGTGTTAACAGGCCAACTAGTGTTGGATTTGTTCAGGTCTTGTATAGACAGCCATATTGTTGAGATTTTTATAACTATAAACTTCCTTGTCATATCTAGAAGAGGCAGTATTGCAGCAGATTTCCTGATCCTCATGCACTTAGAATCTTTATGACCCCGTAGTCAATGATGTTCCTTAAACATTAATTGTAGGAGTTGTGTTGCAAACATATTAGTTGCAGCTATGCACCTCACAGCATTTTTTCTGCATGTGGCTCTCTTTAATGGTCTCTATCTTCTTTGAAAAGAAGATTCTTGGATGAGGAGAGAGAATTATACTTATCTATGAGTATAAGGATACATATTTAGAGTGTAATTATATGATTTAGAAAAGTGGCAGAAGTAGCTTCCCATCTAAGTACTGTGACCTCTCTAGCCACAGTTGGCTAGGCTTCCAAAACCAGCTATGATTTCCCTCTGTTAGGAAAGACTTATGTCAACTAGACAGCTACTGGTTAAATGGTAAGCAGTGGGGAGGTACTTAACTATTTTTAAAGTCTGTTTACCTGCTTTAGAATTTGAAATGTTGCAATTGTACCATCTGTAGATGGCGGATTCTGAAATGAAGTTAGATGAGTAGTATAAAAATCAAAGATCTGTAAAACTATAAATCTAGATGGGGCTTCTATGTATAATGCTTAGCCCAAATTTTCTTTCTTTATAAAACAATATTTTAATATTTAAATTGTATAATTAGGCAAATCATATAGAAATTTTGATCTATGAAACAATAACATGTTTACAGAAATATTATTATATAATCTTAAATATTCAATGTATTCAAAATACTCTAACTAATGTCATTGACCCTGAAAATGCAGTAAAGAAACTACAATTTTTGTGACTTTAGGTATAATTTCTTTGATCTACTATTAATATTTAGTTTTCCTGATAAATTTATATGCTAATCATAAAATGAAACATAATAGGAAATTTGAAAAGTTAGCTGATTTAAGTAACTATATTTAAAAGTATAAAATCAATCAAGATAAAATTTTGGTTTTGGTGAGGTCTCCATACTTCCCAAGTACCTCATTTTTACATACCAATATGGGGATACATACACAATATTTGATGTCAACATAATTGCAAATTACAAGATGCCATAGATCCTCAAGGTATTTAAATAACAACTGAGTGTATATACAAAATTCTCTTTTGCCAATGACCTAGAATATTCATTTGGCATTTATTGGTTTGTTATTTTAATACAGCAGGACAGCCTTTTAAGCCATACAACCAAATTCTGATATGCAAATATGTTAATATAAGTCCTGTGCTACTGCTACATCAGATAACAAAAATATGGCCTCTTTAACTAAGAGAAGTATGTTTCAAAGGTGACATGGTGGAGTTACATAGTTGAGTGTAAATTATAATGACTTTGTGCACTCTATGTCCCTTGAAAGCATTATTGAAACTTTGACCGTTTTTATTTAGTATGTAATAATGATTCTACTCTTCCTTTTGGATGATTTTGAGTTCAGTTGAGAAATGTGCATACAACATAAACATAAATACCCCACCAGAGGTCATTGTATCATATTATCAAATTTTGGTATGTAGGCTACAGATTTCAGTGATAAAATGTTAGACCTCTTCTTGTACAATGTGCGACACACCTTTAGGCTCCAGTACTTTCCTGGGAGTTGTTAACTAAATTTTGAAGCATAGCCATTTTCCAGGCAATGAATTCATCTGCACTTAAGAGGCTTCAATGATTGAATAGCTTAGCTATTCAAGCCTCAATAAGTCAGAACTTACCATGATTTGCTAATTATTTATAGCAAATACTTGTAAGGCTGTTATTGTTACTACAGTGTCTTGCCAATAAATATTAGATAATGGGTTAATATATATTTTAATGAGGATGATAAAGTGCCTCAATCAAAATCAAGTTAATTAGCTATTACCACAACGATAATAAACTTGACTTAGTGTTTTCGGTGTGATAAGCATCTTATGTCAATTGTCTCATTTAGTCTTCTAAATCAGCACATGACATAGATCCCGTTATTATTCCCAGTACAAAAATGTATAGAAGGAGACAAAGTAGGTAACCCTGTTGATGTAGAACTAGATACTGGAAACCAGGATGAAGGTGCAGATGATCAGTTTCGTGAGGTAAAGGTTTAACATTTTAATTGATATTTTACAATGATTAAGTAGAAGCTTCAGATACTTGCATCTGTTTTCTGAAAAAAAAAAAAAAAGGCTGTTTAGTGAATCACAGTCTGTGAAGAAAAATGTTAAGGTTCTTTATGTACAACATGGAATATAGAACTTACATAATCAGATTTATGAGAAAATTAAAAAATATGCAGGTTGAGTTTTACACTCCCATTTCATAAAAATTATACAAGATAATAGTGCCTATCATGATATTGGTGTGTGACTTATGATTGAACTCTTAGAAGTTATCAGTAATTCCTTTTTGCTGATTCTAAAAACACACTGGCTTCAGTTCTCCATGCATTCATTGACCTACTTTGTTTATGACAGATACTGAAGTTGAAAAAAATCTCATTTTCTTGCTAGTAAAGAATCCTGCTTAGGTAGCTTAGACAAAAGTCTTTATTCAAAATATGTCTGCTTTTTCAAAACAATTATCTTCTTGAAAAAATTGAAGTACTTGACAAGGAACTACTGTTTTGATTTCGTCTGTCAAATATCTGTGACATAGAAGAATGTAAAGTAGAAAATTTAGAGGTAAAGAAATGTGACCATCATAGAAATGTTTCTCTGAGATGTTGAGCAGATGCACACAGTGTAATTTTGTACATTTTTGCAACTCCATTGGGTAAATCAGAGTATATGGTCAAATTTTTTACAATATAGCTGCCTTGTTAGGACCAACTTATTGGCCAACCAATGACACTTATTATATAACAAAAAACAATAAAGTTAGTGTCATGAAGAGTGAACTATCCACCTATGCATAATTTTACTGGAATGTGGTTATATAATCACAAATTGCTCATAGTACAGCTAATGTTGCTCGTTGATAACTAAAGTGTCTACATAGTTCAATAAGATCAGGACTACATGAGATATGATGGTGGTCAGGAGGCCAGTTGTCGCTCCCGGATCTGACCCGCAGAAAGGAGCGACACCACGCAAAGTTCTTCTCAAAGCAGTTTATTCAGGAACCTTAACTTCATGCCAAAAGCCCCCATCCTTCGTTCTCAGCCCTTAAATCTCTGTATCTCCTCCAACCAGAATCTGCCACGAAGTCATTCCGGATTGGTGCTGAGCCCATACGTCACATGGCCTGATCTTCTGTAAAGATGAATAAGCAAAATGCATGCGCAGTGTGGCCTAGGGCCAGCACACTCCAGGAGTCTGGCACCATGCCAGGTGCCATCTTAAATAGCGCTCCCCACAGCCAGTGTAAAGGATCAATGTCATTGAGCAATGACCACAGGCTAATGGGTCTGATTAAATATTGGTATCTTTATTTGGTTTTATCTCCTTCTCTCTTTGGTTTTAGTTAGTGGATGGGAGATATATTTTAAAATTAGGATTCCTTTGTATTAAATAATGGTTTGTATTTTAAGATTATAATATAAACACACCACTTATCCTTCCCCTTTCTCCCGCCTATCCCTCTCTTTGCTCTCTTTCAAACTCCTGATCTCTTAGAATGAAGATTCTTATAAATATGTTGAGCCTTTAAAATACTTTTTATTCACAGTGGGATGTCTGCTACCAAATACAACTTCAAATATGAAGCCAATTCTAAATTCCTCTCCTCTTTTTGTATGTTGTCTGAGGATAATGTTAGTGAAAGAACAAAAGCAGGTCAGCATCTACTATCCCCTTAACTACAACTAGTAGACAATAAGAGAAGAGGAAGAGGAGAGCAAAATAAAATTTGTTATTATGAAATATAATCTGAGCAAAACACTTTACAGTTAAAATTCATTAAACTTTATTCACCTAAACAGATGTTCTTCTACTGTCTCTCAACTTGGCTATATTCTTTAAGGATGAGAGCCGTTCTCAAATTTTCACACATTAGAATGTGCTTTTGTTCCAAAACTGTTTGCTCCCCAAATGTTCAAAAACATAACCTTTTTGTAAAGGATATGACACAAACAAAAGTGCCACTAGTGTTGGGACAATTTTTGAATAATTTTTAAATGGATAAAACTTTACAATCCTTTACAGCCATTGTATTCAACTTGTTTTGGAAGAAAATATACAATGGAGAACTTATGAAATTAAATATAAACATTCCAAGAATTTTAAACACATTGGAAAATTATTACTTGATTTTTGGGTTTCTCTAAATTTTTTTTATCAGTAGTGCTAGAAATATTTAAAGAATCATTTACTAACTAAAGTCTAAACTACCTTTTTGTGGATTTAATTTGCTGCACTACAAGAGTCTCAATGCAAGGCCTTGTACCTGCTTGCTACATCTTCATCCATGAGCTCCACAGCAAGTTTCTTTATTCTGTACTTCACAGACTTTTAAAATAATGCAGGAAGAAGTATTTCAAATACACACTATGTTTAGTAGAGAGTCAAGAAGAGATAGGATACTGGGAAATGAGCCTATGAGCTATTTCCACCTCTTTTGAATTATTATCTTTATTAAGTCGGTTATCTGAAGTTGAAATTCAAAACTTTTTACTAGTTCAGAACCTATCAAAATCTTTGTATCTTTGATATGACATAGTGTTCATTTCCAGGTTTTTCATTTTTCAATTTTACTTTTGACTAGCAGATATTTGAGTCTTAGCTTCTCCTAACAACCTAAAAACAAAAAACAAAAAACAAAACAAAACAAAAAAAAAACAACTGTTGATTTTAAAACAAGTCATGGCAGGTTCAGTTCCAGGATTATTCATGGAAGAAACAGGCTGAAACCACAGGCACTCTCCTACCCTAACTAGTAACCTAAGCAGAGAAAGCACACTCTCCTTCTGAGTGTGTTGAAAAGAAAGACAGGCAGCTTTAGTACATTCTGCTTTCAAGGGTGAGTCATTCACCCTGTTCTTCTCCTGAAGGGAGGCATTTTTATTGATTTGCAGATTAAGAATCTATTTAAAAAGAAATAAATCAATCCTTGTCGCAAAGCCTACTGCAACAAGCTCAGGAACTTGAAAGTAATCACTGCTGTTTGAGGAGAGCTTAGTTAACTGTGTTTCCCTAATGACAGAGAAAACCATAGCTCATAATGAAGGTGCCGAATATTGAAGATCTTGATGAAAAGTTGGAAGATTGAGCTGGCATAAATCAATGCATGCATCCAGAAGTCTGCAGGTGGGAGGAAGAACAGAACTCTTCTGCAGTATGATTACATTGCATTTGAAAGTCAACAAGGACCTCACCTCCGCTCTGAAGTCCTCCTCACAACTGGAACCATTGTCAGGATTTATCTTATGCTATGATGAACAATTAAGAGATTAAGGGCATCAATAGACTAAAATAAGAGATAAAGATATTTTTTATCAGGTGCTTGTGCTTATGTGGGAAAATGGTGAGTCTGGTTTAGATCCTATAAATTTGTATACTAAAAAAAATTAAAAAAATCAAGGTGTGATAGTTTTCACGACAAATAAAAAAATATTTGATATTAAAACATATACATTTATATGATGCCTTAGTCATTTTCACAAAAACAGATTAAAAGTAAGAGAAGACAAAAGAATATTTTACCATGTAAAGATTTTTCAGGGGGTTAGAACCTTACTATTTAGCTTCATTTGAGCTCATGCAATGTAGTAAATTGAGATGTTAATAAAGAAGTCTACTCTACTATCTCTAAATAGCACATTGAAGAATACCTCAATAATTGTGAATTTTCAATGTGAGATTTTTGTTTTTAAAAATTTTGAAATAATATCATATTTCACTTTAAGTCATGGGTTGTTTCCAGTATAACAAGTACCCAAAGAAAATTAGTAGAAATATTTTTCTTTCTGAAAAGTTAATATTTTGAAAATAACATGGTTTTCTTTTAGGAAATAGGACTTTTCAAAAACTAAATACTTTGTTTTTAGTAAAGGGAAATAATGTGTGAACTTAATAAAAAAAAAGTCTTTCCAAGATATATATCATTATCATCATCTGTTCAGAGCAGCTAAAATATTTGAATTTGCTAGTGAACATGTCCTACTTTACATCTTACAATGTACCACTAGGAATCATCTTTTAAAGACAGTGAAATGATCCATTTCCTTTTCATTTTTAACTAAAGTTTAACCTCACCACACTTTCCCCCCTTGATTCATTGAAAAGTTTTTCCATGTAATATTATGGCTAATGGTACCCCTCCCACAACTCTTCTCAGATTTTCCCCACCTCCCTTCCCACCCAATTCCATGCCCTTGATTTCTTTCTCTCTTTGAAAATAAAAAGGCAAGAAACACACACACAGCCCAGCAGTGGTGACACACGCCTTTAACCCCAGCACTTGGGAGGCAGAGGCAGGAGGATTTCTGAGTTCCAGGCCAGCCTGGTCTACAGAGTGAGTTCCAGGACAGCCAGACTACACAGAGAAACTCTGTGTCGAAAAACCAAAAAAAACAAAACAAAACAAAACAAAACAAACAAACAAACAAAAAAACAACAACAAAAAAACACAAAACCACACACACACAAGAAAAAAAAACATATAAACAGGGAATCAAAAGCAATAATACACAAGCAAGGAGGTGGTGGGGGGTAAAAATATCCAAGCAAAGCAATATAAAATATCCAAGCAAAGCAATATGACAGGAAAAGTGAAAAACTACCACTGAGTTTGTTTCATATTGATCATGTACTGCAGATCCTGGGAACTATCCTTTTTTTTTTTTCCTTTTTTTAAAATTGGATATTTTATTTACATTTCAGATGCTCTCTCCTTACCTCATTTATCCCCACTCATGAACCCCTTATCCCATCCCCCTTCCTTCTGCTTCTATGAGGATATGCCCCCACCCCCACCCACTCCCACCTCCTGACCCTCGAATTCCCCCACACTGGGTGTCCAGCCTTCACAGGGCCAAGGACCTATGCCTGACAAGGCCATCCTCCTCTATATATATAGCTGGATACATATAACTGTGGTTAAAATAATCTGTGCGGCTCCATTGGGGAAAATTAACTTTATCTTCCTAAGAGGATAACTATTGAACCTAGCTTTTTACAAGAGGTTTAGGGGTGACAGCCCATGATCACTTTCCCATCTCAGTGCTGAACCCCAACTGGCTTGAACCAATGAAGACCCTGTTCATGCTGCCAGGGTTTGTAAGTTCATAATTGCATTAGTCTATTGTGTTTAGAAGATTCCTTTTTCCTTAGAATCACACATCTTCTCTGGCTTTAAAATTCAATGTCTAGAGATACGTTATGAGTTAAGCCTTTATAGTGGATCAAACAACAGTATTAGACTAGACTCATCAAAATCTCACCGTTGCTCCACAGTCCTCTGCAAGGAAGCTTGATTCTGTACATTTCATAGAAGACATTAGGCATCTAACCTGAGCAAATTGTCACTGTGTATCATGGTAAAAAGGTTGAAGTGAAATGTTATTATGAAAGTGCATTTTACACTAGAGGTTAATTGGATAGAGTTATTAAAGATTATATTAATTTTCTCAAAATAAAAATTCTTAGCATATGGTTAAATTGAAGCTTCCAATTGGAAGGAATTCATTTTCTATAACTCATTTTGTACCCTGCATTTGTGTTACACTACCTGCAGTAAATATACTTCTAAAATATCAATAGTAGAGCACCATTCAGGTATCAGATGTTTTAATTAACTTCCAGTGCTAGGATAATGTTGTTGCCCAGTAGTTATTCTTCAAGCAGTATCTCAGCAGCTTAGTCTTCTTTCTTTCTAGGGCATCGCTTGAATATAGTATCTCACTGTTCTTGGTTCCAGTTAAAGAGAGATAGAAAAGAGAGAATATAAAGGAAACATAAATGATTCTTTGCCGTCTTAGCTGTATAGTGAAGCATGAAGATTTATCTCTAACCAGCCAACACCTATAACATGGGCACACTAAAAGCAATGTGACCTTTCTAATCATGATGCTGCTTGAGAACAGTAAGCAAGTATTTCAGTAGCAAAATTAATTGTTTCTGCTGCAGCTTTCTTTAGTGTACTTGATTTTTGACTGAGCACATTCCTTGCAGACAATTCCTTTGGACATTGCATGAAGCAGCTTGATTCTTTAGAAGTCTATGCATCTTGCTTGGAAAAGGTGCTAAAAATTGAGGCAGACATGTGATTACATAGAGCTTGTGGCTGAATAAATAGGGTGTCACATGAACCAGTGGAAAATGATGAGGTGTTAGATTACAGAATGAGGAATAACATAATTAAAATGTGTTTTACTACAAATATAATGTTGGCAGTACTGTAGCTCATGATTCTTAGAGGGTCAGACTAAGATGAGGAGACCTATTAAAGGACTAATGACTAAGGTGGCAAAGGCAGTCATAGTGGTCCACAGAACAGGTAATGCAGTGGGAAGTATATGTGATGTTTAGGCAGTAGTATAAAATGAACTAATTTTCAATGGAAAAGCTTTAAAAAGAGACATATAGAATATTGCATTCTTGTTTAAGGCCTGGGGAACTTCCACTCATCAACGTGGATATTTCAGAGGGAAAAGCAGAATTTCAGTGGAAAATAATAAGTTGTATTTTAGAAATACCAAATTTGGTGCACCTGTGCATCTTCTAGGAGATTGGAGGTAATCAACCATAGTTGATGGGATTGGGAATTTAGATGAAGTTAGTGACTTAAAGATTTTAGGTTACATGAGCATAAATGATGCCATCTTCAGGAACTATACAGAGTAGACAGAGGGAATAATGTAAAGATGGGCAGCTTGAAAGATTAGGTAAGTTACATATCTTACATATTTGAAAGAAAACATAGCCACAGAGTCAGACATCGAATAGCATTCCGACAAAGCAGCCCAGGATCTAGATGAGTACTTATGATTAAGAGACAAGAGTTTCCACTCCAGATGTTTGAGACCTACATGAAAACCAAGCTGCACATTTGCAACATATGTCCAGGGAGGCCTAGGTCCAGCCCATGGAGCTAGATCTGTGTAGACTAGGTATGCTCCACAGTTGGTGATTCAGTCTCTGAGAGCTCCAAGGGTTCAGGTTGGTTTACTCTGTTGATCTTCCTGTGCAGTTCCTATCTCCTTAGGGCCCACAATCCTTCCGCCTATTCTTCTATAAGAGTCCTCAAGCTATCCCAAAACATGCAGCCTGTATATGGGGTATGGTCTTCTAGCTGGGTGCCTCAACTGGCCTCAATGGGAGAGGAAGCACCTAGCCTTTCAGAGACTTAAAGTGGCAGGGTGGGGGATACAGGAGGGGGGGGTAACTCAGAAAAGAAGAGATGGGGAAGGATTGTGGGAGGGGGTGACTGGGACGGGTTATAAAGTGAATAAGCAAAAAAATAAAATTAAAAAAAAAAGAGACAAGAGTTTCACAAGTTTTCTTAAAACTGAGAAGGGTCACCTGACTTTTCAGCATTTCAGAGGCCAGGAAGGGGTCTCATGTATATCATGTTTTCATTTAGAGGTGGAGAGGTTATTCTTGATGATCTCAATATTGTTTATAAAGTAAGAGTCAAACATATTTGCAGAGTCACAGATCACTTAGCAAAGACAAAGGATGGCTGTATGGATCCTGGGATCCCTGAGGAAGTTATTGACCTTGAAGTGAATGTAATTTTGTAAATGTGCGTTTGATTGATTGTGCTCCTTTATTAGATAGTTTATTTAATGCTACAGTGTGGTTATGTGGCTGTCAAGAATGCTGAACATCCTCACATGCATGCAACTTTACTCACTTAATTTCATGCGAAAACCCTCGGGAGATGACTGGCACAGTTGACTCTGCAATTTGCTCATAACATATTCCTCCTCTACAGAACCCTCTTAGAAGATTAATGAAAGAATATAATTCAGTGTGATGTGTATATGTTGTTGTAGCTAATGATATCTTCAGTTCTCCGCACGGGTCAAGGAATGTCTGGTTTGGCTTACCTATGAGCCGTCTTAAAAATAGTCTTGATGTTTTAACCTGATAACTTTTACAAGCTAAACATTATTCATAAAATGTTTTTTAGTATTTTCTTAGGATTTCATAGTGTTTATATAGTAGCAAGACCTTGAGTCAGTCAGTTGATATTTAGGCAACTGCTTATTCATGTAGAGACAGTGAGAATGAAGATAGTGATGAAAAGGAGGAATGAAGTATTTATAATGTAGGTAGCTTGTAGTCTGAAAATTCCATACTAAATGTGAATCAAGAGATAGTGATGTACTGGAAGAGCACTTGCTGAGCATGGACAAAGTTCTAGAACCAAGTCCCAGTATGAGAAAAGACATAAAGAAAGAATAAATGAATATAATGAGATTCATAGGGATATAAAACAATGAATGGAAATACTTTAATTAGCCTCAATATATACAGATGTCTTGGGATTTTTATGGACTGAAATGTGTAGATCAAGCATAAAGCTCTGTAATTCAAATCACATGGTGTTGACCCTTATTTTATCTATATGAACTCTGTCTCTATGTAGAATTCTCCTAAGAAATAAATTTAAAAACCTATTGAAATAGATAGATCAAAACAACCCCATTTTCAGATCTTTAATTCTTCCTGTGCTTTGAATTTTTGTGTCATTTGATAGGACACGTATTTATTACTATAATACATAAAAGTGTATAAAAAGTCAAGAAAAATATGAGAATTCAATCCCAGGCTCAGCTAGTATAAAGTAACAGGGATTTTTTTTTTCATTTTTCAATAATTATGGATTGTGAAAGACAGGTGTGTGTGTGTGTGTGTGTGTGTGTGTGTGTGTGTGTGTACAACATAGAAGTTCACAAACTCATTATATTTAAAAAAGCATAAACTTATTCAAAACTGAAAGTAGATATGTCCTTCACAAGGTCAAATTTTTAACTCAGCTGTGTCTCGACACTCTATCTAAAATGACTAAAGGATTAGTCAGACACAGTTTTAAATTCTGTTTGCACAGATTTTTATTTGGTGATCATAGACAATTGCTTAGCCTAGTTTGGTTTTCTAGAATAATAACACTATTTTTCCAAAATGTAAGGAGAAAATACATGGAAACATAATTGCAGGCATTATGACAAAGTAATCCTCATGGATCTCAGTCCTCTTCCCAACTTACATACATGTCTAAGATCAGTAAAGTTGTCTTGACAAAGATATGAAAGGTTTTAGGAGTTATCAGGCACCAAGTGTGGGAAAGACTACCCTCTAAATTTTTTTCCTGATAAAACTAAACTACCAAGAAGTAAAAGTGGTAAGCATCACCTCACTGTGGAACAATATGTTGAATGATCGACAAAATTAAAAGCTTATATGTAATTGGCCTTACCTAAAATGTAACAATAAGATTACAGAAAGTCTGGTTCAGTTGCAGAGGAAGCATATAAGTGAGAAAGTTTACTTGGACTTGAACAGACGAAAAGAAGATGGGGAAGCCGAGTTTGACATTGCAATGAATGCCACGCCTGATTGGTGCTTTGAGGCTGAGGAGCACATGAGCATCATCTGAGCATCATCGTGTTCACTGTGTCTCTTCAGTCTATGTCTCACATACATAAAAATAAGTAGATGAGACGCTTCATGACTCTAGAGTCTTTGGACTCCTTTTTGCTAAATTAGAGAGGAAAGTAAAACTGTCCCTATTGACTCTTCTTCAGGGCTTATGGATAGCCTTTCCTGCCACACAGTAGTTCAATCCCACGGCACTGCCACTATTTTTTCTTTAGTTCAACAAACACTTACCACATTTCCATCTTAAACAAAGCACGGCACTAGGCACCAGAGTGATGCATTAAAAACAGCATTTACAACTCCAGCGTCATCTGCTGCTATATATTAATTTGGTAAAGATTTCTCTAGCTAGAACCTCCACTATGAAATCATAGCCTACTGAAAACACACAAAAAAAAAAAAACAAAAAAATTACCTATATTCCTTATTTGCTACGTTGTTAATTTATACTCATTTAAATTCCATCCATGCATTTGACACCACAAAACTAAATGTTTCATATACCACACCTCGTTACATGAGGGATGTAAGAACAAACTTCTTTCTTCAGCTCATTCAGTTTCTAATAAACCCAGAATACAAATTTTGTTCCATTAAAAATAATGGAATCTCACTATCCTACAGCCATTTAAATGCTTTAGAATAGAACAGTCTGCTTTTTATTCCAGGAGGTGTATACAATAAATCTCATTATGAAAATTACCATATTCAGACTATCTTAATAATGCACATGCCCGTATCTCTACTACCTTCAAACAAACAAATAATGGTGGAAATTATGCAGCACTGACAATAGCCAGGAAATGTTATTGAGAAAGAAACTTTTTTCCCTTATTTGTTAGAGTAAAACAGCATCTTTCCTCATTTAACTAGCCAAAATAGATCTATACTTTTAACATTCAAATATATTGAATAAATGGAAACTGCCAATGGACAAAGAAATTAATAAATGTCTTATTTCCAGTTGTTATGATGGTTCGTGTAGTGTACCAACATAAAAATATCAACACATAAAATCAAATTTCAATACATTTTATGATTACAGATGTACAGAAATCTACTGGAAGTGTCTTGTTGTAATTTGACATGGTTAATTACTGCTTACTGCTGTGTATTATTATGTTGTCATTCTTTTTCTATGCATAAAGATGCCAGTCTGAGTAGAGGCTTTAAGAGATTACCTAAATTGATTGCCTACCTCTCTTAGCAAAGCATTACTCCTAATTAATTCCTGGTTGGTACCCACCTCTTCTCACTGAGAGATACAGAATGCATCATGCAACCGGCAGATATATTCAACTGTTGCCTGAAACAGCAAGAGGCAGATGAAGCTGGAGTATAGATTATATCACAAGACAGTTCTTAAGGTGCTGCTTCAACCTTTTCTGAGTGTATCCAAGGTCAGGTTTCCTTGTCAAAATAATGCAGAACTAGTTGTTGTACAGGGCAAAAGTACTATCTACCAACACAGTCCTCTTCTGGATTGACTCTAGGCTCCAGTAGAAAGATATCTATAAGAATGAGTTGTTCTTCTCAAATTCAAGGTGGAGTCTATTCCCTCTGCCAAGCAGATTCCAAAATCCTCTTTAAGCTGTCATGCTTTTGATGATTTTATGTCACCCACATGGTTCCAGAGTTGCATTTAAATTGCTATCTGAGATCTTCTCCATTCCAGTTTACTTGTTTAATTCTCAGAATCTCACTCTTTAAATGGTTGCATTAGAGCTGATTCTCCATATCTTACCCAATGCTATAGAGATCAAATGAATGCTTTTGATGTAATGAAATCAAGTAGAATGTTTTTGAGCTCTGAGGCTTTAATTAAATTTAATGATTAAAAAAAAACCTTGAAATTGAAAACACATTTTAAGGGTAGAGCTCTTTTATTTTCATTTTTGCAAATAAGTGAGTCTCGAACTACAATCGAATTCATTTGCGTTTAGCTACCTAAGATGTCTTAAAATCTTTTATTGATACAGGGGTAGAAAGTTAATGTGCAAGGTTAGGGACATTGTTTACTGATTACTGTTTAATTAATTATACATTCTATTTTTATCTCTATAGGATGCACTCAATGACTATGATTCTGCATAGCACAGGTCAATGGGCTTAGATGATTTTTCATATGGAGAATGAAAGTTTTGATTCTGTGGCCTATTTAAAATAATAGTGGATATAAGCTTAAAATGCCTATGATTACAGCTTAGATTAAGGAATGATTTGGTTGTGAGAGTTAGGAGTTTCTAATCTCATTTTCACAGCTAATTATGGGGTAAGTTTAGAGAATCATATGCAAGAAAGAGCATCTGTCTTCTAAATTCTCTTGATGTAAAATGATAATAACCCTCACTTGTTTCTTCTGCATCAGAGGTTTCGGAGCGTGTTGTTAATGTAATTCAGGATTTGAAATTAAGAGTACAGAAAACAGTGGCATAAGAGCCATGCTTCAGGAAACTTTGGGGATAGTTCCCTGTGTGTTTAACATTCATTAGCATTTTGTTTTGTTGATACCAAATGTACCAGTAGCTGTCTAGTATGTGCATCTCTCTTCAAATCCTGTACTCACTCCATTTTTTAATCTATAACAACACAGCAAAACGACTTGATATTTAGTATATAATGAGTTGCCTGGTCATAGTCTTCTTGATGTTGTGACCTCTGTGCTTTCCTAGATGTTACTGAAACTAGATTTTCTATGAAACTAGAAATAACATTACTTCATTACATGTTTTGTAGTAATTATATAAAAATAAGTAATGTTACCAGAGTTTTTATGGTCAGAATCTGCGCTCTGATAGTAATGAGAAGATAGGCTTGGTCAACCATTTTCAAATGACAACTAAAAATGATAAAAGTTAAAGAGGAAGAGGGTGTATTCAATATGGCCACATTGAGAAGAAACTTCTTGCAACAAATAATAATTAATACAGAGACCCACAAGTGGACAATGGGCCTAGAGAGATTTGGAGGATCTATCTCTAAATGTGACGTTGTTATTGTATGTTTCCACATGGATCTATGTGGAAGACAAGACAGAAAGATTATAAGTGCCAGAGATGGTAGATGACTTCAAGAAAATAGTGTCTTCCAGAAACAACAGGGCTGAATCACCAATGAACTCAGAGACTGTGTCAGTATGAACAAGACCTGCACAAGTTTAAGCCAGACAAAATCTGAGCATGGAGAAGGAATAATAAATAGGTGCAAAGACATACCCCATCTATGAAACTATTTTCAATTGATACCTCCTGGGAGAGGGAAAATCAATTGTCCTCAGTGTAATGACAGTAGGTATATTGGCCACACTTCAGGGAAAGCACTGTGCTTCAGAGTAGCTGGCCATCAAAAATTAAATCCATGATTTTTTTATGCTTTTTTTTATTTGTTTGTTTGGGTATTTTTATTTTTTAACTTTTCATTTGCTTGGGTTTTTTTTTTTTTATTTCTTGAGAGAGAGTTTGAGAGAGTGAGAGAATGTATAATTGGGGGTCTGGGGATGTGAGAAGAATGTGTGGGTGGAGGAAAACATGATCAAACTATATTGTTAAAAATATTTAAAGCTAATAAATAGAAAAAATAAAATAAATCTCTACTTAAGGATTTGAATTGATTTATATTGTTTCATGCAGCCTTTTATTGAAACATTATATAATCTTTCCAGATAATATGTAAGTATACAACTCACTTGAAATGTTTGAATACTAATATAATAATAATAACAATACATTTGAATTTCAAGTGCTAATTAACCAATAGTGTTTGTGAATTTTAAAGAATTTAAAAAACAAATCTGTGAAATAGAAATTCAACACAAAATATTTGAAGATTTTTTTTATAATATTTATTTCAACTACTTTTTAATATAGAAATAAAATTCTTATTCTGTATATATTTAATCAGGTGTAGGAAAATAGGTGATAAAGGTGGCTTCAATGCATTCTTCAGATCTTTCCACTGATAAAGTCAAGATGATGAATGGCAACTTAAGGTGACAAATTCAGCTGACATATAGTTTGCCTATACTCCTGGCAATAGAGAAGTCTTGGTACAAGTTCCTCCTTCACTCTGTGAATTGGCTGAAGAAGCACTACTGTAATGGGACACATGATGTGATGCTGAATTCTAAATGTACTTCTCTGCCCAAGTATGGTTAAAATGCACATTAAGTATGTTACATATTTTCTTGATCCTCATTATCTGTGATATCAGTTGTTTGTTAACATGGACAAACTTATTTTCTTAAAATGCAATTCAGGAATTTATATATGAAATCATGAAAGTCCTGAAAATAAATGGACAGAACAGAAAACAAAATAGTTAATAATATTACTGAAATACAGTGTGATACTTAGAAAATTATAAGCTCCAAATGATATAACCAGCAAGTAGGGACACTGGGATTTGTAAATGGAGTACCTGTTTCCAGAAGCAGTGCTCTTAAGTTTTTAATCATTAAAGCTTGCCTTAGAAGCAGTCTAACATGAACCATATCATACCACATCAGAGTAGTGTTTACATCATGACACTATACTCATAATCTGGTATTTCTTCCAAACTAAGGTCAAAATGTTCAGGAGGCTAACTGGATAAGCTAAAATTAGACAATTGAGAAGTCATGTGGCAAAGACACGTGAATGTAGTTTTACAGAATAACATACTGTCCATGAATTTTAAGTATCAAGAAAGGTCTATGTAGTGAAAAAGGAAAAGATACCATCGAGATAAAATGTGTCCCAAGTAGAATGTGATCTGATGGTTTAGTGATTCTACAGTAGAGAAGGGGATATGTAGTTTGAGAAATAACATGAGACTATTAACTGGTACCTCATAAAAGGCTTTTTGTGTTAAGATGAGGATAGTGGATTGTATTCTGAATGATAAAACTGAGTAAATTTGTAATTTACAATGATCACTCTATAATAGTACAGAGAATTAAGTTCATTTGAAGAGCCAGTGGAATATTTTGTCAATTGATTCTACCTACAACCTTACTACTAGCAAAAGAGGCAATAGAAAATGGCATTGAAAAGAAAAAGAATATAAAAAAAAAAAAAAAAAAACTTGGGACAAACATTATTAAGTGGCAGCTAAAGCCAATTCATAGTTTTCTGCATCACCATAACTCCCTCATGGAGCTACTAGTACAGATTAGTAAAAGAGGTAGCTTGAAAGATGAACACTTTAGCTGATGTTTTTGTTGCTGTGATAAAATACATCACCACATTCACTCAACGACAAAAATTCAGAGTGTTTTCAGTTCATCATGACATGGAGTGGCTCAGTCTGTGCTAGCATTTCACCTAGTCCTGCACTAGGAGGCAGAGAAGAAATTGGTCCAGGATGAAGTATCACCTTTGCAGACATGCCCCTGGCAATCTGCTTTGGTTAGCAATGTAGTGACCCGTTCTGCCCCATGTTTGGGGGCCACTATGTCCTGGCCCCAGCTGCTGCTCCAGTTTGCGGGTAATGTCTAGCAAGAGAGAGAGTGGGAATGGAGAGGCAAGAGATGCGAATAATAGAGACAAGACAGGGAGTCTTATCAAGTCCCCTTTCCTGAAAGGAAATCATGGGTATACATACACTATACCACATGCCTTGCAGCCGTGGACAAGCAGGGGAACACAGCTGAAGACACTTTACCACGTGCCTTGCAGCTGGGAGTACTAAGCAGCAAAACAAGATATGTGAGAAAAACAAGACGTTTATCAGAGTGTGCTCAGTTGTTGTAGGCTGTTGAAAACAAGTACCTTGTCAGGGTATATGGCCTGAGATGGCTGCAAAGATGATAGCCGCTTTCTGCTAGGACCTAGCTCCCATTTACTTTCTAAGGTTTACACAAGCCTTGAAGATAGTACCAGAAGCTGAGATGCAAGTCCTCAAAGTGTGAGCCCCTGAGTCACACTCCAGATCCAAACCATAACAAAAGCTAAAGATTTATTTTGGAAGAAAAGCATTCTTTACTTTCAAAGCTCAGAGAAACCACTTCTAGTATGTTCCTCACTGCCAAGAAAAAAAAAAAATTGAGCCAAACTTTTATTACATATTGTGAGTTACTCAAGTGGAAACATTCGATCTTAGAAGTGATGAATGAAGTCATTTCCTCTCCATCCAAACAATGCTCAGCTAACTGCTGAGTATTTGCCACTGTTGCTGGTTTTACCAGCTTAGCTTCCTAAAAGCTTTCGTTAGCTTTTAAAAATGAGATTGCAAAGCTTATGTGCAATGTTTTAAGAGCACATCTTCTGTATTGATGAGGTGGGTAATTCCTGTGTAATTGCTGAATGAAGGTTAATGATTTGAATCTTAGCATCAGCAGTACTTTTTATTTTGTTGAGAGTGTCTCTAGAAATTGTCAAATAAGATTTGTTTCTTCTTAGACTTCAATTTCTTAGCCATTCATCTCTCCCTTTCAGACATTCAAATGTATATGATAAAAAACACTGCTTTAGCTAAGATTTTTTTTGGTAGCAATTTGGAAGAAAATAGTAACATATGTCCTTAAAATTTACTCTCAGTGAAGTTAGAAAGTCTGATTTAAAATACCAAGGAATCTGACAATAACAACTTAGGTTAACTTAAAAGAAAAGGCATAAAACTTTAAAAGAAACGGAAAACTTTGTAAAAGTATCTTTTTCTATGAAATAATGTATACATGACGCTGAAATGTATGCCTTTGGTGTCTAAAGGTATTCAGAAGGTATGATTGACATTTTTTAAAAAGGAAAGGTAATTTTTAAAGTGATCATACCTTTGTTTAGCAATTATCATCTCTTAAATAAGGAAGAATCTACGTCATACACCTTAACAAAACCAAACACATTTTTACTTGTACATTTCCTACATTTCTCTGTGAGTACATATCCCACACTCCTGTGTCCTTATCCATGTTTTCTTCACATTCTTCTTACATGTTGTATGAGTATTATGATAGATGCTTGGTTGTGTGCTCCCTACTTTCTCTTGTCTTACATTGAAGGTATGGCATGCATTGGTATGCTAGTGCTTCCATAAAGAAATAGGAGAAAACAAGTGACTGACAGAGAATTGAATTATTCTCACTAATTATGGCTGCTAGACATCCAAGGTCAAAGTTTTATCATGTTCTCTATGAAAGGTGTAAGGGAGTATTACTCAAATCTTCTGCTACCCTTCCTTGGTTCTTTACTTTGACATGTGTTATTTGGCTTCATCCTTTATCATCACTACATCACCTCTATTAGGTCTTCTATGTATAGTAGTAATTTTATGGAAATTTGGCCCTACTCTATCATGTTTAGCTCCTGAGTAAATGATATAGAGACATCAGATTTTAATAACAAATTGTTAACACTATGCTGGGCAGGTTCTGAACTATTCTATCTAACCCTACTAGTCTGTTAATAACCAGAAAAATGCTCCATAATTTGCCAAGTGAGTTTTATTCTGTTCTTGTGTATCCTTAGAGCAAGTTCTTCTTTGGTCACATGCTCATGGTCCATCCTGACTCATGGTGACCTTCTTCATACACTTTCCTTTGCTCTTCTCTCTCCACAAGGTCACAACATGAGATCCCCACATTTGATTCAACGTTCCACCTTCCTCCCTCCTCTGCCCTTTCACATGCTCTAGCATTTTATTTACCAATCCAGGATTATTGGAGAGCATTCTTTATAGTACATTGATCAATATAATACCATGTCCAGACTGATATCTGATGTTGGGGTGCAGAACTAAGCATCTGAAAACACAGCACAGAAGACAAATCCAACACGTTTTTGGTCCAATAAAGGATCTTTTTGTCTACAATAATAAACTATGTATACTAAAACAATTATAAAAACTATCATTGAAGAGCTACATTCATAATTTTCAGTCAATTAATATATGGCAATTTAGGAAAAGTAGTCTATGATCTATCATATATATTGATTTTGACCTAAAACATTTTTTAAATCATAACTTGTATAACCAATCTAAAACTGTCTTTTTATACCTAAAAATATTTTATAAAATCCTAAACAATTTAAGCTTTTATTGTGAGACTATGTCTAGTCTTTAACCCTATCAGAGACCTGAGAAGGAATAAATATTACCTGAGTATACAGGAAGTACAGAATAAGCAGCTTCCAGAATTATAGAAATGACATAGATACTTGGCTGCATGGATTGTCCCCCAAAAATTACTCTAAAATTTTAGAACATCTATCTTCAGCCTTCTATTCTAGACTATCAGACAGACATTACTGTAAAACCATTATGAAACACTTATATACCTTGTCTCACAAAGCTTACAGTAGACTTCGTTGTGTCACTTTTTTTTTTTTAACTGTCCATATAGGGCAGCATACTATCAGCAGCTAAAGCAAGGTCTCTTTGTTTCTATTTGGTTGATTTGATCCCTGAGTTTGATTATTCCCTGCCTTCTACTCCTCGTGGGTATGTTTGCTTCTTTTATCTAGAGCTCTCAGGTGTGCTGTTAAGTTGCTAGTGTAGGATCTCTTTAGTTTCTTTACCAGGGGACTTAGTGATACGACTTTCCCTCTTAGCATTACTTTCCTGTGTCCCAATAGTTTGGGTATGCTGTGTCAACATTTCATTGAAATCCAGGAAGTCTTTAATTTCTTTAAAACCCCTTTCCTTGAGATACAATTTATTAGTTTTTCAATGTAAATTTAAACCCAACTGTAGAAGTTAGGCCCTGGTTTGTTCTCCTAGCTCCGTGCTCCCAAAATAAGACTGAGACTCAAAACATACTTACAAATACCTTGGCCATATAGCTAGGCTCTTCTCTGACTAGAAAACAACTAATGATAACCTATTTATTTTAACCTACATTCTGCCATCTTGCTGGTTACCTGTGATCAAGTATTGTGCATCTCTCTTGTTACATCTTCTTTGTGAATCTCCCATCTGGTTCTGTCCTAGAATCCTTTCTGCATGCCAAAAGTCTTTTATTTTCTGCCTAAGCAATAGGCCATAGGTTTTAAATTGACAGATGATACATCCATACAATACACCAGATATTCTTTCTATACTCCATGACTACAAAGCACTACCCATACTCAAAAGACACAACCATGCTTTTAATTCTTTCTCTTAAACCCAAAAGGACAAGACAGGGATAACATAAAGTAATGTAGCAAATGCACATGGTAAGAGAATGAGGAAATTCAAATGACATCTTCCTTATCATACTCAACACTTTGCTCATGTAGCGTTTTCCTTGACTGCCTATCCTAATCTTCTGCATAAACTACAAGGGGTACTTTCCTCTAGTGTGGTCAGAATACCAAAGATTATAATGCCTGTAAGAAAGACTTTCATGCTTGGCAAAGCTTACTCTTGGCCTCTGGTCAGATGATGAGACCTTCTCTGAGTTCCCTGGTACTGGTAATATTCTAGTTTCACAAACTTTTACCTCCTTTCTTTCTACAGTACAGGAGATATTTCAAACATAACTAGGCTGCTTAGTGTCACTAAGTTCTCATATCATTGGTTTGCATCTAACTTAAAGGTTAATACCGAACAAAGAATTAGCAGGGTTCAAGAAGTCACAGATTCCATTCTATGGTAAGAAGTACAAGTGCTCTTACAAAACATAAATGGAAATGTAAATAAAATATACAATAAAAAAATTAAAAATAAATAAATGAGCCCATAAGTGTGTGTGTGTGTGTGAATGCAGATGCCTATGGAAACCAAAAGAGGGTTTCCAATGTCCTGGAGCTGGTTACAGAAGACTGTGAGCTCATCTCTGGATCTTTGCAGTTCTTAACCACTGATACTTCCAACTGCCCTGTCTGTATTATTCTTGAAATTGCATATTTTATATGAAATCAATCACATTTTATGAAGAATATAAGAAAGCTAATCTGAAGTCAAATGATGGTGTACCTTTTTTTTACTGATTATTTTATTTATTTACATTTCAATTCATCCTTTTTTTTTTAATTTTTATTTTTAATTTTTTTTTTGGCAAATCAAAAAAATTTAAAAAGCATTCAAACAGAATAAAATGAAAAGAAACAACCAAGCAAAATACCAAGGGTCAGATATACTTATACAAGAATTCTATAGAGCCTTCAAACAAGCAATACTTTTTGGGTTATGTTTAAAAAAAATTCAGAACCACAATAGGCTCCTTCACCAAGCAAATAGTATTGAAATAGTGAAATCAAGTGTAAACCCAACAAAAATATATAAATTATAGTCCAGTATCCCTCATGAGTATACATACAAAAATTCTCAATGAAGTAGTTGCAAACTGAATACAAGAGATATAAAAAAATAATATTCCATGAATAACTGAATAACTGTTTTTTTGTTTTGTTTTGTTTTAGAAAACCATACTCCAATACAGGCTGCATGTTTTTGGGATAGCCCCACTCCAGATGATTGAGACCTACATGAAAACCAAGCTGCACATTTACAACATATGTGCAGGGAGGCCTAGGTTCAGCCCATGGAGGTAGATCTGTGTAGACTAGGTATGCTCCACAGTTGGTGATTCAGTCTCTGAGATCTCCAAGGGTTCAGGTTCAGTTACTCTGTTGATCTTCCTGTGCAGTTCCTATCTCCTTAGGGCCCACAATCCTTCCACCTATTCTTCTATAAGAGTCCTCAAGCTCCATCCACTGTTTGGCTCTGGATGTCTGTATCTGTCTGAGTCAGCTGCTGGTTAGAGCCTCTCAGAGGACAGCTTGCCCTGTCTGTTTCTCAGGCTGGAGGTTTAGATCCTGGGAGCTCTGGTTGAATCTTTTGATACTCGTTCTAAAAAGGACAAAAGCACCCTCACTTTGGTCTTCCTCCTTCTTCTTGAGTTTCATGAGGTTTATGTGTTGCATCTTAGATATTGTGTGTTTTGGGGCTAATATCCGCTTATCAGTGAGTGCATACCATGTGTGTTCTTTTGTGATTGGGTCATCTCACTCAGGATGATATTTTCTAGCTCCATCCATTTGTCTAAGAATTTCATGAGCTCATTATTTTTAATAGCTGAGTAGTACTCCATTGTGTAAATGTACCATATTTTCTGTATCCATTCTTCTGTTGAAGGACATCTGGGTTCTTTCCAGCTTCTGGCTATTATAAATAAGGCCGCTATAAACATAGTGGAGCATGTGGCCCTGTTGCATGTTGAAATATCTTCTGGGTATATACCCAGGAGGGGTATAGCTGGGTCCTCAGGTAACACCATGTTCAATTTTCTGAGGTATCGCCAGACTGCTTTCCATAGTGGTTGTACCAGCTTGCAATCCCACCAACATGGAGGAGTGTTCCTCTTTCTCCACATCCTCGCCAACATCTGCTGTCACCTGTGTTTTGGATCTTAGCCAATCTGACTGGTGTGAGGTGGAATCTCAGTGTTGTTTTCATTTGCATTTCCCTGATGACTAGGGATGCTGAGCACTTCTTTAGATGTTTCTCAGTCATTCGAGTTTCCTCAGTTGAGAGTTCTTTGTTCAACTCTCTACCCCATTTTTTAATAGGGTTATTTGATGGTCTGGAATCTAGTTTCTTCAGTTCTTTGTATACCTTGGATATTAGCCCTCTATCAGATGTAAGGTTGGTGAAGATCTTTTCCCAGTCTGTTGGTTCCCGCTTTGTCCTGTTGACCGTATTCTTTGCTTTACAGAAGCTTTGCAGTTTTATGAGATCCCATTTGTCAATTCTTGATCTTAGAGCATACGCCATTGGTGTTCTGTTCAGGAACTTTTCCCCTGTGCCCATATGATCAAGGCTTTTCCCTATTTTCTCTTCTATTAGTTTCAGTGTAGCTGGTTTTATGTGGAGGTCCTTGATACATTTCAAATGTTATCCCCTTTCCCTGTTTCCCCTCCACAAACCTTCTTATCCTCCTCTGCTTCTTTGAGGGTGCTCCCCCACCCATCCACCCCCTCCTGCCTCAGCAACCTAGCATTGCCCAAGAGTCACGTTTTTATTCCTGAGCATAACCTACATTGTTTGTTTGTTTTTTTTTTTTGTTTTTTTCTTCTTTTAGTATTGCTTTAAAATTATCACCAACATAGCTTTAGTGGTAATTGTTTTTGGCTGCCTTTACTAAAAGACTTTGCTAAAAGTCTTTCTTAAAAGAAATTGAAACATTTAGTTGTTATGAAGTCCATGAATATATACTGCCAAGCAATATAGTAAAACTTATCCTTGAGTAGGATATCCTCTAGAGAGGGACTCATCTATAAACTAATTATAGTTTGTGTGTGTATTTCAGCTAAAGTGTATGCTCTGCATGCTAGAGGTGAGGCTGTGGAGTTGTCTCATGTGTCTATGAGGGATTCTAGTGGGTTTTGAAAGAAATAAATATTGCCAAAAAGTGAGTTAGGCAGGGTACAAAGCGAGCCACCAGTTTAGCAAAAACAATGGCAATGCAGGTAAATGCAAAAAAAAAAAAAAAAATGGTATAGACAAAATCAAGATCATAAAAACACCAGACCAGAACTATGATGTGGTAAATATTACTGGATGTGAAACAGAACTTAGAGGTAGCAAGAGATGAATGTAGGAAAGATGCAGGAATCAAGAGCCTTGGAAGACTTGTCTCAATGACAGCTCTGCATGGTATGTATTCTTGAAGAAGGGTGCAATGAGAGGTACGTGTATCTTCAGAAGCAGGTAGAGATTATATGAAACCCCATGGCATATCTTAGAGGAAGTAAATGACACAAAAGAAGAACAAATCTCTAACATTTACTATGAAGGCCCTTTATTTCAATTTGATAACTTCTATATATCATAACATTGCTTGAACCAGACAGTTGACCCATAATATTAAAAATGAATGCAAGGGTAATTGCCCTTGCCTAATATTTAATAATTAATCAGTTTGCTAAAACATTAAGCTATGGTGACATGAAGTTCACATATAGGAGCTAGATCTTAAATAGTGAATGATTTAGTATTACATATTTACAAGCAACTGTGACTCTCAAAACCTGTGTCAGTTCTCAGTATTTTCTCCTTATAATTTCATTGCCATGAATAAAATTTCTGTTACTTACATATTTAGATATTCAGAAAAATCTGAGAAGATATAAATCATATAAATAGAAAGGATTGGAGCCCTTCCTTTTCTTTAAATGATTGAGAGATCCATCATTAACATCATGCATTTCTCCAGCTAGATGAGTTTTCTATTTACAGCTGACTATATTGATCAGTGAATTTAAACAAATAAGACTGATATGCTGGGGGAAAGGGGGCCGCAGCAGGGGAGTCCTGGAGGCTCCCAGGCAGCAGGTCCCACATACATACAGGAGAAAGTCTAAGGTTCCAGAGGCTGGAAGCTTTGGCAACGGCAGGCTACCAATGATATGAGCAAGTCCTTGGTTCCAAAACGGTTTATTTTCATGGCGGGTGGTGGATGGATCTGGATGAACCCCCCCACCCCCAAAACTCAGGGCAGACCTAAGTTAAATAGGGAGGGAGAAGTGGGAAGGGTCTGGGGAGGAATGCTTAATTGGCTCCACCCTCTGACCTTCATTAGTATGTAAATCTCTGAGCCTGTAGTCACACCCTCTACCTGTGCACTTTGGGAGG